>CM077226.1:18794959-19297459 GCA_039654775.1 Spinibarbus caldwelli
TCATAACAGAATTATAAGTGGTGCATGTGCCTTCATCATATGAACATGTGGATTTTGTGAAGCGAGTTTATTTTGTTTATAGACCTAATAGTCTACAGTCAACATTATTGTGCAGCTGTCTATCTAAGCTTCAGTAGTCATCTATCACTGTGTAGATTTTTTTCTCATTGATTATTTGGCAAAGATTTAAAATTAGTTTATTTTGTCCTGCACATTATAGATATTGGCTGGAAAATTCCACCCTCATTTTGTTCAACATGTCTGACATTCTTAATGCTTCTGTGCAAATTTAGTAATGCAGACACCAGGCATGTTTGCATCAGTACAGACAGTAACACTGTAACATTGCCATTTATTGATAACAGTAGATTTCTAAATGAAGATATGAAAAAAATATAGTCATAGTTAATTACCAAACTCTATTACTAACATAGTTTTAATATTATGAAGGAACAGACGGTGATTTATAAAGCATGTGACATTGACTTCATTGGGAATGGGTGGTAGCATAGCGTATGTGGTCAAATCTCAAGACTTAGGCAGATGTCTTGGAAACCAAGGATCTCCGATATGTCAGCTTTTTTTGTTATAAAGGTCACAGCAGTCAAAAGGGGGAATTCTTTTATCAAAATGACCTCTCCTCTGGGAGCAAATAGATGTTTTGAATACTTGGAAAGGAAGCAAGATTCTTAATGTTTTGGGATTTTTTTCAAAAGGGATAGTTCACCCAGAAAAGAAATCTGTCATTTATTCACCCTTATGTTATTCCAAACATATGGAATTGGATCTGTGGAACACAAAAGATGTTGTTGTTTTTTTTTCTTGAAATATTTCCAGTTTTTTTTGTCCACAGTTGTGTCCAAACAATGTTATTTTATTTTATTATTTTTATTTATTTATTTATTTTTTAATCAGCAACCAGTGAGTAGTACACAAGTCATATTACAAACCAGGATCACAAAAAACAAACAAACAAAAAAAAAAACAGATAATAATAATAATAATAATAATAATAACAACAACAACAAAAAAGTAAATATAGCAAAAACATATAAAAAGAAAAAAGGATAAGGAAATATATGCAGAATGCATTTTATTTTCTGCATGCTATTTTATTTTTATATTTTCAGTTTTCATTTCAACTTTATTAGAGTTATTTTTGTTATGTGCTTGTCATTTTTATTAGTTTTTTTTTATTTGTTAGTTGCCGAGGCAAATTTTTTTTTAAGTTTTCTATCTAACATTTGATTTATTTATATTTTAAGTCAGCTTTATTTTAGTTAATGAAAACTACTTTTAATAGTTTTAGTTTTAAAGGGATCATGAACTGCCTTTGTTTTTTTTTATTTTGTTCTGTTCTCTGAGGTCCACTTATACTGTTATCAAGATTTTTACATAAAAAAACATCAAAATTTAGAAGTAATAGGCTATTTTCTTTCATGTTTTTGACATGAAAGATTACTCTCATTTGTGTGTTGGTACATTACTGTCAGATCTAATATAGCCAGCACAGCATCGTCTTTTATTTTCAATCTTTTTGAAAATCTAATTAAAAATAAAGTTCATTCACTCTTTCCAAACATTGGGATCAGAAGGAAGGCAATGCAAAGACTGTTTTTCCACAACTTGGCACTGCACAGCGTCTTGTTGTCTTCGGAGCATCTTTATCGTTTGGTTTCTGCGTAGACCTGCGGTCGCCCCTCTCTGCATGCACAAATCGGTGGGCGGGGCTAAACAGGCAGCGATGTAGAAACAGGCGTTGATCATCTTCTGCAGAGGCAGAGTTTATCCCACACTATTACATCATACAGTAGAACATTTCAAAAGCTGTCGTTTTGGCAGACTGTCTTCAATATAAGCTGTTTTTAGACTAACAAGAAAGTTTTGAGTTCTGAAACTTACAGGATTTTTTTTATAGTACAGTGACCTCTTATCTGTCAAAATATCAAGGGAATTTTGGTTTCTCAGTTCATGACCCATTTAACACTGATTCAAAACAACACTGAACCTCATTGAGTTGCATTGTATGGACATAAAACAGTGGGTACAAAACAGAATTTTCAGTAACACTTAAAGCATTTATGTATAATGCATTATAAAATTAGTTTTAATGCATTAATTATGCCTTGTAATGCACCTTTATATAATGCATCGTACAATCTCATGAATAACCACAGTTAATATACATTATAACACTTATCAATTCATTGTTACATCTTGCATTTAAAATTTGGTTATAGTTATTTATGACAAGATATAATGCATTACAACCCACATTATGAATAATTATAATGCATTATACCTTTTAATAGCCCTTTATAATGTATAATACATAAAGGCTATATATATAAGTATTACTGAATTTTCATTTTTGGGTGAACTGTCCTTTTAAATAGTGGAGGATTGTAAAAAGTAAATGCACTAGCCAGAAGAAGTGACTAGTAAACATGGTATCTTGATAAATACTAAGCTTTAAATAAATGAATGAATAATTATTTGGAATTTGGAAAACCGAAAGAAAGAAATTATATTATGGGAACTGCCAGTCAAATTTATGAGCATGATTTGTATCTGGTTTTCTCATGACATTTAATTTACTGTTCCTCACTACTACTGACAGAGTGGCGTGAACCACAACCCTTTGTCTGGCACTTTGAGGAAAGCCACTCAACCACAGCAGCACTTTGTGTGCAGTCAAATCTCAGATGTTTCTCACTGGAATGTCACTCAAAGTTGCTAAAAAGACTCAAACAGTCTCAAACAATTACATATGAACACACACAAATCCCAGTCACACATCTGGCAAAGCTCCCCACCTACAACTGTAGACAACCTGTGTGTTCTAATATGTTCTTTTATTTCTTTTTTTTAAGGATGAGAAGTATTGGAGTCGTCGTTGTAAGAACAACGAAGCCGCAAAGCGTTCTCGTGATGCACGTCGACTGAAGGAGAACCAGATCTCTGTGCGCGCCGCCTTCCTTGAGCGCGAGAACGCTGCACTCAGACAGGAAGTAGCCGACATGCGCAAAGAGCTCGGCCGGTGCCGTAACATCCTGAACAAATACGAGAGCCATCACGTGGATCAATAAGGAGATGAAGAAAAAGTGTTATGAGATGATGGATGGAATGGAGAATGCTACGAATGTCCTTATGATAGCTAAAAGACAGACGAAAGTGCATCAAATATATGGAATGATGTATGAAGATGGCACAAGAGCTCGAGTTTTTAACTGGAGTGAGAGAGCATGTCACCTCTCTTATTATTGGAATTTTTTTTTTTTTTTTTTCAGTAGGTACTATGGCAAGATTTTAATTATGGAGAGAATTGTATATTTTTATATGATAGAAATATGCTTAATGGGGAAAGGAAAATTTTGAAAATAATTTTTGTATATTTTCTATATCTTTTGGAGGGCTGTAAAGTAGTGGCAGAGGGAACTGGTTGAGGTATCACTGTAATATAAAATCAGGTTCATATGGTATTTTTGAAGCAAGCTTTTGATCTTGTGAAGGAAAAATTGAGGGGCAGAATTAAGCCTAGACAAGAACCTTAGAAAAAAAATTAGAAAATAACTTTATAGAGAAATTCAACTGTAAAATACTATGAAAAAATATGCATTTAAAAATTTGTATAGAAATGTTAATATAGATTTATTCAAGCACTTAAGTTGTGATAAACCTGTGGTGATCGAGAACAGCCACGGATGAGGGGAATGACCGGTGCATCTCAACTCTTTGGGGACGAACCTTGTTTATCAGTCTACTGCTGATTTTTATTTGTCATTCTCAAAGGAAAACTGAACATGTAATGATGGTAAGAAGACGGCAAAGAAAGACATGCATTAATTATCACATTTTATCTGCATTTTTTGTTTATTTCATTTAATGGTGAACTCAGTAGGATTCTTTTCTTAAAGTTGGTATCTCTTGTCTACAATGTATTCGTCTTTTTATAGGAATCTGACTCACAGTTGCAAACAAAAAAGCAGCTTTTTAGCAGCAGCATACATCCACAGTGTGCAGATCTTAAGTGAACTTGCAGAGGCTGTTCTTGCTGTGCAAAAACACAATTTGGACCTCTATGGATTGAATATATGGGACATGACTCTCATCTGATTGTACAGAAAGATTCCTTGCATTGGAAATTGCATTTCAAAACAGGTTGACATGTAGACACACGTCTGCGCTTTTGAACCTGTATATGCACTTACTTTTATTGGAACAATATTGAATTTTTACAACCTGATTACCGGTGTCAGTACAAATGTTTCGAAATCTATTAGTTTCGTGGTTTCTTGTTGTTTCTCCAGTCATGTCTGTTTCTTTCCTTAACGACCATTAAAGTAACTTCACTTATTATGAATTATTATTGATCTGATCATTATTATTATTGTTGTTAATACTACAAATGAATTATTTTTATTGTTTTGTTTCCTTGATATTGTCTATTTTAATGCAAGTCTCCTCCCAGCTGTGGAGATTTTGTCACTTCCTGTTTGTTAAAGCATTCATTGTCAACACCAGCTGTAGAAGAAGTGTTGCTGTGACAGCCAGGTCAATTTATGTGTCAGAGGAATGCTGGGGAAAAAACTGGTGCTCTTGGTGATCACAAACTCTGCTGTCCTGAAATAATTTTTTTTTTTTCTCTTTTTTTCTGTACACTAGCATTATAAAGACCCATCATACAATTTGCGCTGTCTTTCTCTTTTTTGCATGTAGGTGTTTAAAGCTAACTGCCTTTTTTGCCCAGTAATTTGCCTCCTCCTTAACCATATACTTTTGCAGATGGATTTTGGGTAATGTAGTCCTTGCGTTTCTGCACTTCCACATGTGGATGACTATGAACATTTTGTGTTGTGACTCTTGTTTTTTGATGTACAATTGCCCTAATGCATCAGTGTTACCCACACTGTACCTAGCCAAAGTAATGCAGGGGAATGTAGTCTTTTTCTCCAAGACCACAAATAAACTATTGTTCTTACTCACTAAACACTAAGGTTGATTATTTTGCATGTCATGTGTGCCTATTCTGTGTGCTACCACATGTAGTATCTTCAACTTCCTTACTTTTTCATAAATAAAATGGCGACCAGGATGATGCATGTTCTTTTTGAATTTGAACAGAATGAATGAAGCCCACAGATGTGCTTGTAGAAAACCTTTCAACTATCCAGCTCACAAGTTGTCATGGACTGAAGTTTATAAAAGGCTATGCCTTTTAATATAAATATTTATAAAGACTTAATATTTAATTGAATGTTAAATGAAGAGAAGGAATTAAAAAAAAGATATTTGTAAATAAAATAAATGGGAAAGTATATAGTATAAAATATATTTTAAAAATGTGAATATGCATTTTGCAAAACAATAAAATGGAATATAATCACATATATCCCAGATAGAATGCTGGAAAAGCAACATATCGCAATAGTGTTTTGCATATTGTGGCTGGAGCACCAGTAGATGTTTTGGATTATGTTTAGACAACATTCTCCTTTTACTCTGAGGAATATAATGTGCTGACATTTTGTACAGGATTTTTGCAGCTCTACCTGCACTGTAAAAATGAAAAGATGCTCAAGGCACTATTTGATTCCTTCAATTTCCGCAGAAGCAGAACCCAGTGATTCCCGACCAGGAGACACACTAGAGGGCTGCAAGATGGTTTCAAATGATTTAAAATAAGACTAAATAAGCTTTAAAATAAGCTTTAAAAAAGATAAAGTGTCATATGACACATTTCTTATTTTAACTGGTTCCTTCAACAACTGTTGAATTTATTTAAGAATCAGGGTTCTTATGTCTTTAAAAAACCTGGATGTATGAGAATTTATATGAAGGAATTTTAAGTGTGATTTCTAGAACTGAGAAAGTTATGGAAATTAATAAAATGTTAAAAAGGACATTTATAACTAATATAATTTTGATAACATGAGTATAGGGACCAATTCTCACTATTAACTAGTTACTCATTAGCATGCCTATTATTAACATAATAGCTGTTTATTAGTACTTATAAAGCACATATTCTGCATGACCATATTCTACTTCCTTAATACTTAATACCTAAACTTAACAACTGCTCCTTACTAACTATTATTAAGCAGAAAATTAGGAGTTTATTGAGGCAAAAGTCATGGTTTGTTAATGGCGAGAATTGGACCTTAAAATAAAGTGTGACTTAAATTTTTAATTAGGTCACACTAAAATAATTAATTGGGTTGTAATTTCTACAGTGCCCTGCACTAATATTGCCACCCTTGATAAATATGAGCAAAGGTGGCTTGTGAAAATGAATCTGCATCGTTTATCCTTTTGATCTTTCATTCAAAAAATTCACAAAATTTTAACCTATCATTGAAATAAAACATTTGAAAATGGAGAGAAAATCTCATGATGATGTTTTCTCCCTAGAAATTCTTATGAGTAAAATATCTCTGAAGTATGTTCCCATTCATATTTACATTTTTTAGCACAACAGGGTGACTATGAGCTTGAAATTGTACAGCCATGACTTCCTGTTCCACAGGATTATAAATATGAGGAACAAAAACCCAAATTCTCTTAATCATCCATCACAAGGAGTAAAACCATCGAATATAGTTCTGATGTACATGACTAGAGAAAGCATTTAATTCACAATGAGATTTTCCCCCCACTTTCAATTGTTTTACTTCAATATAGGTTAAAATTTTGTTAATTTTTTTAATGAAAGATCAAAAGGATAAACAATGCAGATTTAATTTCATAGCCACCTTTGCTCATATTTACCAGGGGTGCCAATATTAGTGGAGGGCACTGTATACAGTATATGTGTAAAAAAATAAATAAATAAATAAATTGTAAAGACTCTCTGATCAGACTAGAAAAGTCATATAAATTCATTGGTAATAAAATGTGTAGACCCTGAAGAACCTTCAGTTATTGAAACCTCCAGAATTACAGAATTTAATAACTTTCATTATTTCTAATTATTTTATTTAATTCTTTTAGATCAATTTTATTAATATTTATAAATATTTAAACAATCGATTAAACTAATTTAAATCGCCACTCCTAGTTTCTGTTAATGAAAAAGTTTGAAAGTGAGTTGAAGTACCAGAAATATCTTGTGAGCGCTGCTCTCAGAACCATTGTCTGGGTATCAGAAAAATCACATTGTGTACTCAACGAAGGTCAACTAATGCTTCAAGTGCCTCAAAACCATTTTCCCATGATGAGTTATATGAGGAGGTCTTTAGACAGAGAGCTTAGAAGCTATTGCATGAAATCATGAGTCCCTTTACAAAGAACTTTTCTGAAAAGGTGACTCAAGGTTCTCCAAAGGTTTCTGCTTCTCCAAATATTCCCACATTTTTACAGTGTAGTTTATGTCCAGGTATTTAAGCACCTGTAGACCTGTATCATCTTAGTGTCCTCACCCTGGACATGAAACCAACAACAAAATGTGAAATCAACATACAGTACATTTATGAAGGCCCCTCCTATCAATACAGATTGTCCAATATGCTCTTCAAAGTACTTTCATTCTTAGTTTTGAGTTTAGTATGCAAGAGTTCACCCTTCCTGACCAGTAAACAGAAATGAACATAAGATTGTGGATTTATGTTAATTTTTGAGAGATTTGGTGAGATAAAGAGGTATGTTTCTCTCACTGAGTGTGACATTCATCAAAAGGGTGAGATCTAGAAATTAATCAGTGAACTTAACTTGAATGTGATTGTTTGTTGGTTTAGCTGGTCGCTCTGTGTGGAAGCGCCATCACGTTTATCTGTCAAAGTGTGTGTTTACTGTTGCCAAAGGAAGCAGGTTCCTTGCTGTCTTAGGATGCTGAGTTTAACTGTGGTGTGTTGAGAAGGGTCTATATCAGGCGGGTCACTTTGCTACAGTATTCAGCTTGGCACGGTGTGTGTGTGTGGAGAAGAGTGTATCCATGAGGCCTGTCATTTGATGTGGGGGTGAGTGTTTGCGCTCATTTGGCATCAGTGGAATTGGGTGAAAGGTCTTTTTTTCTGCGGAATTCTACCCAGCATTCAAAACATTCAATATGATCCAGATGTGTGTGTTCTTGCATGTACAGCGACTTCACTCCTCCCTCGCCATCACACCATCACAAAACCCCCTCCTCCAGACTCTCCCCCATCTTTATATCCCCTCTCCTGTCTCGCTACCTCTTTCAAAACCTCTGCAGTGAGTGTCAGGGAAAGATGGAGCGATCTCTGCTTGTGTCTCTTCTGTGTGTGTGGGCCCTCAGCAGCCTATCTGCAGCATCAGGTGAGTGCGTTTGTGTGCGTGGGAGTCTGAGAAAAAAAATGAAAGGATTATGGGTAGCTTTCCAAGTACAACTTTTTTTTTTTTTTTTTTTATAAATGATGTGCTCATGAATAATGAATGAATGAGAGATCATATATGATGGATATTTGCCTTGATGGACGAGTAAAAAATGTGGAGGCTCAATATTTATGATTTTTTTTTTTTTTCATGTAAAGAAAATATGATCATTTGTATTTATTTAAAAATGCATTATGGTCTCATTACAAATTACTTACAAAATTTCTGCTCACCCAAAAAACAAAAAGACATTTTTTACCCAACTTCATGTTGCTCAAAAACAGATATTTTGTTTTAACTGTTTTTGCCCATACAGTGAAAGTCAGTGGGGTCCAAAACAACTTTGGGCTCCACTGACTTTCATTGTAAGAACAAAATATTATTTTTTTGTTACACAAACTGTAAAGTTTTGTAATGACATGAGGGTGCGTAAATGATGACAGAATTTTCATTTTTGAGTAAACTGTCTCTTTAAAATCTGTGTCCGATGTGTGATTTTGTCATTTACTACTACAATCCCTTCCCTTAAACATATTGCCTTGAGAATCTATTTCTTAGAGCTAGTTTTTCGTGAAATTTGGAACACACACACACACACACACACACACACATACTGTATATGCAGTGTATCATCTTCTGTTTCAGTTCAAAACCATTGCATAATCAGAAATGCATAATTGTGTTAAACTACCAACATTCTGTTCTGTTATGAGCTTGTAACATTTAAATGTTACATCCTGTTTATGGGTGGGCTACAATTATCACTGTCTGGGTTTATGTGGATAAATTGTGTTAAACACCTGGTTCAGTTCAGAGAACAGTGTCTTGGGCAGACAGCCAGACATTTAACAGCCTGCTATTTTATGGCACAGATTAAATAGTTAGACAGATAAAATACATTGTATTTAAAGCATTGCTTGCATGTACAATACCGGGCAAAAATTTGGAATGATTCAGATTTTTAAAATGTTTTCGAAAGATACTGTATGCTCACCAAAGCTGCATTAATTTGATTTGAAAATACAGTAAAAACAGTGATATTGTGTAGTATCGTTACAAATTAAACGAAGGATCAAGTGATCCTGAAGACTGCAGTAATGGCTGCTGAAAATTTGGCTTTGCCACCACAGGAATAAATTACATTTTAAAATATATTCAAATATGAAACCATTATTTTACTTTATTGTAAATTGTATTGTATTTTTACTGCTTTAGTGAGCATAAGAGATTTCTTTCATTTAAAAAATCTTAATTATTACAGACTTTTGACTGGTAGTGTATGTATGTCAGCCCACTTGTATGTGAAACTGATCTGCGCATTGTCTTATTTCTTCACATTTTTAATGTTTCTGCGCATGCCAATCTTGAAGTGGATGCAACAGAACAGTGCCCAGAGAGGATACTGGGTAATGAGAGAAGACAGACGTGCCCAAAAAAGTGTCAGCAAGATAAAGACTGTGGCAACAAACGTCAGTGTCTCTGCGACGGCCAGTGTGGACTCAGCTGTGTGGCCCCAGGTCAGAGCTAGAAACCCCATGATGCATCTAAACACATTATTACGACACTTTAAAAAGCAAATAAACCACAATAATGACGAAATCTATGATGTATTATAAGGCAGTGCTCCCAGTTCTTATGTGATTTTTCTGCGTGAACAGGTCGTACATGTCCATGGCCTATCCCACCTGGAAAGAATTTTGATGTAGCTCTCCTTTCCCCTTCACCCTCTTTCTCCGCTCTGCTTGAAGTTCGCTGTAAGCCTGGGTTCACCATGCATAACGGGCTGGACACTACAATACGCCGTTGCCAAGGTGACCGGCAGTGGAGTGGAGATGAGCCTGTTTGTACAGGTAGGAAGGAGAAAACATATCTTCAGTACTTTTTACTTATCTTTCTGTAATCTATCAGTCTGTCTGTTTATTTATTATTCTATTTCTCAGTTGTTTTGTCTTTTGTATATATATATATATATATATATATATATATATATATATATATATAGATATATATAGATATATATACATTTTAAAAATAAAGTTTCTCTAATGGTTTTTGTTGCACCTTAGGTTTAGCAAAGAACCTTCCTCTTATAGTTAAAGGGATAGTTCTCCCAAAAATGAAAATTCTGTCATTTAATACTCTTTTGTTGTTCCAATATGAAATTCGAGAGCTGACCATCCATAGACAGCAATGCAGCTGACATGTTCAAGGCCCAGAAAGTTAGTGAGGACAACGTTAAAATAGTCCATGTGACATCAGTGGTTCAATTGTAATTTTATGAAACTACGAGAATACTTTTTGTGTGCAACAAAAATAACAACTTCATTCAATAATTCGTCTCTTCTGTGTCAGACTTCAATGCAGCTTGTTTACAATCAGAGGCATGCACACACATGCACCATGGTACTTTCGTGAACGTGCATCGAAAACTGACACGGAAGAGACAAAATTGTTGAATAAAGTCATTATTTTTGTTTTCTTTGCACACAAAAAGTATTCTTGTGGCTTCATAAAATTACGGATGAACCACTGATGTCACATGGACTATTTTAACATGTCCTTACTACCTTTCTGGGCCTTGACCTTGGTAGTTGCGTTGCTGTCTATGCAGAGTCAGAAAGCTCTTAGATTTCATCAAAAATATCTTAATTTGTGTTCCGAAGATGAACCAATGTCTTACAGGTTTGGGATGACATGAGGGTGAGTAATTAACAACAGAATTTTCATTTTTGGTTGAACTATCCCTTTAAAGCCATTTTCTTTATAAAGGGACATGAACTTGCTATATGTTTCTTTGGAGAGCAGGAAAAACTTCTTGATATTGGATTGTAGGTCTGTATTGGTATAAACTATAGCAGAGGACAAAGATGCCCTCCTGGGTTCTTTGAAACATTAGAACATAGATTGTTTCCTAAAGAACCATAAAACCTAAAACCGCTCTACTATGGCCAGATTTTCAACCAGGGGTCTGCAGAAGATCTTGCAGGTGGTCCTAAAACACATACAAAATTAATTAAGATTATAAACATAAAAATGGCTTAACTGTTAAGAATTATGGAAGATGATTTTTTTTGTTTTTTTAATATGAGTGAACATTACTATAAAGTGTAACCAAGAAAATTGGTTTCTATATTGAAAGGTCCCTGAGTCGAGATGGGGGTCCCTGGGTCTGTAACATTTAAAAATCTGATATTGCATAAATACACATTAAAAATGGAACATGACATGAAAACATAAGTCTTGTTGGGTCAGGTTGCCTCATCTTGTTTGTAAACCATTCAGTTAATGTCAATATTATGCAATTCAGAGGGAATGCCTTCATAGCAGTAATATTATGGTGGTGATATTGAGTGCAACCGACCATGAATGCATGAAAAAATGAAAAATATGTGTCATTGTCTGCATAATAATGCTTTTTTTTGGTTGCATGAGTAATAAAAGCTTAGAGCTTGTGGACCTGGGTCAGCACTTGTTTCTGGGCTATGGGGTTTTAGTCTTTAGACTCCAGCTCTGTGAAGAGGAGGCGTGAATCGGCAGAGCTCCAGGCTGCAGCATTCCCAGTATCACCCCCTCTGTAACACATGCATACATTCACACACACACATTTCCTGGAGTAACATGAGAGGTATTTCTAGGAATGAGCTGTCAAAAGAGCCGAGGTGTGGGCGTTTGGGGTCTGCGAGAACCGTCCTGCAGTACTCTATTATCTGCAGATCAGTGACATAGAATATTTAACAGGCAGAGACAGGCATGTAGATACGTCAGATTCACACACAAAGTTCAAGCGCATTCAAAGCTGAATTGATGTACAATGGAAGTTTGGTGTGTGTGCATGTTGACTGTGTGATTTCCTCCCCCTTCATTAATCAGTCATCCTCACAAAAGGGGGAGAGATTTGATACATAACTGCATGAGTCAACTGCTCAAGAGGGAATGTGAGAACAGCTTGTTCCAGATGGATTTTTTCTGATAAAACTCAAAATGTAGCCACACATTCTGTCCATCCATCATCTGGGTACCCGCTCAGCCACACATTGACCTGTGAATCCATTTATCAGCCCTACATATCCATCTGTCCATTCACCCAGTCATGTATTTGTACTCACGCTACCTCATCTAATGTAGTGGATAAAAGCTCCAGGCCAATATCCACAGGGTCATCCATTTGAATTCCTGTCATGACCATGAACCAAAAGCCCGGGATGCTGAATAACAGAGGGCTTTTTTGCTGTAATATCTCTGCTCTTAAGGCCCGTTCACACCAAGAACGATAACTATAAAGATAACTATATTTTTGTCCTCACCAATGGATAACAATATTCTGTTCACTTTAAGAGCGTCCTGCAGTTTTGTCGTCTGCTGCTTTAAATGCTCAAGCTCTTTAAAGGGATAGTTCACCCAAAAATGAAATTTTGATGTTTATCTGCTTACCCCCAGGGCATCCAAGATGTAGGTGACTTTGTTTCTTCAGTAGAACACAAACAAAGGTTTTTAACTGAAACCGTTGTAGTCTGTCAGTCATATAATGGCAGTCAATGGGACCCACGGCTTTGAGAGTAAAAAAAAACATACACAGACAAAACCAAATTAAACCTCGTAACGATACATTGAGGTCTTAAGACACTAAACAATCGGTCTGTGCAAGAAACTTAACAGTGTTTATATCATTTTTTACCTCTCACCGCAATGTCCAACTGTCCTGAGCACGTTCACAACAATTGACTTGTGACAAATCAACGTGCTCTGGCATAGTAGATGCATGCGCACAAGCGCTTATATGTCACTTATTGTTTAGATCGTTTCCGCAAATGCGTCTACTATGCCAGAGCACGTTGACGTGTCACGCGCCGACTGTTACGCGCTCAGGACAGTTGGACATTGCGGTGGATCAGAGGTAAAAATATTATATAAATACTGTTCAGTTTCTTGCACAGACCGATTGTTTCGTGTCTTAAGACATCAATGTATTGTCCCGAACCACAGGGTTTAATTTGGTTTTGTCTGTGTATGTTTTTTTGACTCTCAAAGCCGTGGGTCCCATTGACTGCCATTATATGACTGACAGACTGCAACGGTTTGAGTTAAAAACCTTCGTTTGTGTTCTACTGAAGAAACAAAGTCACCTACATCTTGGATGCCCTGGGGGTAAGCAGATAAACATCAAATTTTCATTTTTGGGTGAACTATCTCTTTAAAGTCTAGTGGATTCTGACTGGCTGTTTTTATTATTCATCACATTCTGAAAGTGATTTCACCAATATTGTTTCTCTGTGTGATTGTTGTCCTAGTTGTTGTGTGAACATCTCAATATTCTCAGATAATTAGAAAAAAAATTATTAAATTTTTAAAAATTATTAATTTTGGCATTATCATTAAATTTATCATTCTTGGTATGAACAGGCCTTAACAATGTCCAGCCTCTTGAACGTTTGAACTTTTTAAGAGTCACTATCCTCCCATGTGACCAATTTTAATATGACAATCATTTTTGTCTATTTATTCAGAAATACACCAAAAATGCAATGCAATGACTTGAACGTTCTTCTAATTTCTATATTAAAACTTTTGCATTGCAAAACTGCATTTCTCCTAGAAACTTTGCATTTGCTTGCAAATATTTTGAGTTTCCCCAAGAAACTTTGCATTTGCTCACAAAACCTTTGCACTTTTATTTATGTATGTATTTATTTATTTTTTGCTAAAGCATTGCTTTTCACAAAGAATCTTTGTGCAAAAGAATTGAATATATATATATATATATATATATATATATATATATATATATATGTGTATATGTATATATTCAATCTCATTTTATTGCCATCACCAGTTTTTTTGATTGCTCAAAAAAAAAAAAAAAAAAAATTACCATGTGTAGGCAAATTGCCAGGGAAGAGCAAAAGTTTTGCAAAACCATTGTAACATATTTTTCCATCACTGTGCTCCTGTAATTTTTATATATATCATAAAATAAAAGAAATACAGAAAAATACTGAATGATTTACTAGTAGAAATGATATCATAAAGAGGACCGCTGCAGACCCTCATGACTGTGTGTCAAGGGCAAGTCTATTGCAATATCCTTTTTTTTAATGACCAAGATGTGTACACAAGGTGTCAGGAAATTACTTCTTTTTCCTCTTTGATTGATTTTCACTAGCCTACATTTTTAGATAATTAAATTGAAACTTTAAATTGAAAAGGTTTTTCTAAAACAATAAGAAACATGAATAAGAGTACAATTCTAAAAACTTTGCACATGTGTTGCAACAAGCATTTTAATGCATACTCAAGTCAAGAGATAAATATGCTGTTTTGATTTTTCCACCAGCCTCCCCAGGAGGAGGTCTTGCAGCAGATCCGGTTCTGGTGCCTGAGGTGTCCTGTTCTTTGCCTGATGATGATGATCTGCTCTCTGTGCAGGGCAGTGCCATCGTGGGATCCACCATCCAGTACCAATGTGCAGTTGGGTGAGACTTATGAGAAAGAGAGAGAACTGTGACTGATATAAACAGAATATCAAGTTTTATCATGCATATTTAATCTACACACCTCGTCTTCATTCTCATACAGATCTGTGCTGATTGGAAATAGTGAGAATATCTGTCATGAGAACCAGACGTGGCAATACCCTCACCCCATCTGTCGCCGTAAGTGTGTGCGTGTGTGTGTGTGACTGTATGCACTCCTCAACATGGGAATGACTGAGACATAGATCTTGCTAAAAGGAAATAGCAGGTGTATTAGAATGTGCTTGAGTGGAAAATGTTGATCCAAACTGCTAAAGAGATCTCGGTTTGCCTGCTCTTGCACACCATGGAACAAAGTAATGAGAGAGAGATGAGAGGGACAGCGGGAGAGAGAAGAGCAATGAAGATCGTGTGGGTTTGTGAGTAGGTGGATAGGGCACTATGTGTAAATGAATTTGAGAGTGTGCAGCGCTATTGCAGCCGATGCGGGTTTGACTAATATATGCTGGTGCAATGCTGCCCCCTGTTGGATCAACCTAGGCTTGTTGTAAATGCATATTCCGGGGTTCAATACACGTTAAAGGCATAGTTCACCCAAAATAAGTGTGCGTTACCTTGAGGCTCTTGAAGTGAAGGCTGATTTGTAAACATTAAAATACTCAAGTATTTGGAAAAGATATAAAATAAGTATACTTGTTAACATGATTTTTAGTGAATATAAGATATCATTTTCTTGGTAAAGTTATATTAAATTTTTACAACTTTGTTGCTATGAAAACCTAGCCCCCATTGTAAAAAATAAAATGATAAAAACTTACACATAATACACATTATAACACACACACACACACACACTAAATAAATATTATATATTATCATATAATATATATTATATATATTATTTATATGTATATATAAACCTATGTATATATATATATATATATATATATATATATATATATATATATATATATTTACAAAAGCATTATCTTTCGGCTTTTAAAACGTTAACATTAATATTATTTGCCACTAAAGTGCTGTTGATCGAGCCCAGGAATATACCTTTAAAGGGTTTTCACATAATTAGACTTTATAAGTTTTTTTAAGGTTTCATTTTTAATTCTGCAGTGCACTTATATATATATATACATATATATATGAAGAGTTCAGATGCAAAAGCCTCTAAGTGCCATCTGAAATTTTCTTCTAAAATAAGCATTTTTATCAGGCTCCTATATTTATGTTCAGCTATTTCTCTTTAATCGCATAGAAAAGGACGTATATATTTCTATTACTGAACCTAAACATAGAAGCCTAATAAAAATGCTCATTAAAGGCACTTGGAGGCTTTTGCATCTGAACTCTTAATATAGAAGTGTGTGCTTATGTATGTTATCAGGTGTGGTTTGTCCTCCTCCTAAGGAGGTTGAACGTGGACATCTGGTGGCCGTCCAGAGAACTGAATATGAAGTTGGTGAAACAATCTATTACCTCTGCAAAAAGAACTTCTTGCTGGATGGACCAAATCAAGTGACTTGTTTACCTAATGGGACATGGAGTGCAGAGCCTGCCTGCCGGGGTAAATAAAGCTCTTAACAAAACAATGCATCAAGTCATCATGACTGTGTTGAACATTCACATTGAAAATTTTATGTGTATAAATATAAAGTTTGGAATGTTTTGGGTTCCAGCTGTGAATCATAAACCTCCTTTTTTTTTTTGTCATGACAAATAGCATCATTTTCTTCACTATTTCTTCCCTTGTCCTTCCGATCAGCCCGCTGTCCAGTCCCAGCTCAACGCAGCAGGGTGATCGTGGGAGGAGTAAAGCGTTGGCCATATGATCTGATGGATGGCGTGGTTGCTCATGGAGAGAATGTGACATTTTTCTGCAAACATCCAGAAAAACTGTGCAGCTTCACTGCCACAGAGGTCTGCGTAGATGGACAGCTCAAGCAACCTAGCTGCTATCTTGGTACATAATTCACACCACATTAATGCACATAATATAATAAGTGTACATTACACTTAAAATAGCCATGCATCACCTTCATCTCCCTCTTTTCTCTTTAGACCCTACCTGGCTGCAGTTCAAGCTCTTTCCTCATCGGCTGGTTTCAGAGATTGATCCATGTGATCCTGCTGACCTTCAGTGAACTCATCAAATTTTGAAAACACATTTTGCATGTTGGCACACACAGCTCTCTCTTCACTCTGACACAATGACCTGGAGTCTGGATCAACGTAAATTGTCTTATTAACGTGCCAATTAAATTTGTTTTGGAACGGATCTCACAGTTATGCCTCATTTAACTCGTGTCTTTTCTTTGTTGTATGTTGTATTGACAAAGTTACCGTAAACAGAATTTGTGTCATATCTTATATATGCAAACACTCTCATACTTGCTAGAGGTCTTGGTTGCTATAGCTGCTCTCTTTTCATGTATTTTATTGTCATACAAAGTGTAAAACTGATTTTTGAGGTAGCGTTGGTGTTTATCTTGTTATAATATTTTATTTCTTTGTTAAAAGTGATTTTCTGCTACCTGATATGTTTGTGAAACCCACAACCATGAATGCACAGGCTAAAGGTGAACTCAGAAATCATGCCATGTACTGATGCTCTCTGTATTCCAAAAGCAGTTTTATGATATGTTTAGAGTTAACTGATCTTTGACTGGACTGCTTGATTGGATAAGACTTGGGAATATTATAGCATAAAGCCTTGCTTAATTATTGCTGTTTCACGGATTCAGTTTTGCATGGTGTAAACTTCACAGTAAATGTTTTATCTTCTTGTAATATCATGATTCTTCAATAAAGAAACTGGACTGTTTGTTGTCATTTAAAACAATGATTTTATTTTAGCTGGTTAGATTGTATAAATGATTTCGGTAACACTTAAAGCCTTTATGTATACTGCTTTAAGTGTTACCATAATATGTAGAATAAAGTGTTACCATGATTTCTGTAGCATACAAAGAACTGTTTGAGTGCTGTATTCCATCTCAAAACCTAAAAATACAATGTAAAATAGGCCTACAAGATATTCTACTTAAAGAAAATTAAGAAAATTGAACCCCGGCTCTCGTTTAAAAAAATAGTAGAATGTATAAAACTTATAATGAAAATATTTTAAAGTTAATAATGATATAATTGTTAGATTCTAAATTAATTTTTATATTGAATAATGTGCCAAGATTTTACTAAATGTGTTATTATCATGAAAGTAATGTGAACATTAGCTAAAGCACAACTGAAGTTATATAAAAATTCAATCCTCAAGCATGTCCAGGTCGGACGCAGAAAACTGCAACACCACGACACCCCCCTCTCCCCTTTCGCTCGCGCTCAAGCTCTCCGCCCAGTCATTCATTCATATTTGGTCTTCCGGAAGTATCTCAGGGTCGGGCCAGTCAGTGCCTGCGCGAGCTGACTCGTGGGGTGAGAACAGTTTCATATTCAATATTTCAGTTATAAAGAAGCGATGTGCGCGAATGGTTGTAAGCTTTTGGGAAGAAGTGTGAGTTCGTGTGAGTATAGGTTGAAGAGCATTGGTTGTCTTAGAAAGTTTGTAATAGGGTTTCCAAGGCAGCAGTGTGTCTGAGCGCTGTCACCGGCTCGAACCCTCGGTACGCATAAAATGGCTGGTCGCAGGTTCGAGCGCAGTACGCGTTTTGACCAAAATATGTGAATAATTCAAGTGTATTTGCATTACACAGGTTATGGGGAGGTATATCCTTCAGACAGATACTTTTGGGCATGTAATGGCACGGGTTCGACTCGCTGTCTGGACCCCACAGACATCAAACGCGATGTTTGGTTTGATATTTTTCTTCTTTAAACGGACCTCCGGCGCGTAATGGCGTCGAATGTCCCTGTGTTGATCTCTAACTCTCCCACAGTGCTGCATGGCTGAGTGTGCGGACAAAGGCATTGGTGTCAAACCTTGAGCCATGCGCGTTGACAGTTAATTTGTGATGAAAACCACGGGAAGGAGGAGTGGACCTGCTACCATGACAGCGCGCAGTTCAAGCTCATTGTGTTGCATTCCTGCTAACTGCATGGCATTTGTGTACTTTTGCAAATATTGCACAGACATCGAATGTTGGTTAAATTATAGGTCAGAATTGTGAAAATCTTGCTTAGTAACGTGATTAACTGTTGATTTGTGTTGGCATTTCACTCCCAAAGAACTGGTCTGTTTTTAGTGTTTTTAAATGTGAGAACGTATTCACTTCTAAACGCAATTATATTTTGTTTAAGCAAAAATTTTAATATTTTTAATAACAAATTGCAAATTATATTGTTGCATTCATTAAAAAAATAATAATAATAAAGTACCGGTGAGTTTCTTGGTTTAAAAATACTACTGTTTATAAAAACACATGCCATAATAAAATATAATAATGCTGTTTATAAAATATAAAATGCTTTATTGTTTTGATTTATTGTCGAAAATGTTCTAATGCTGTTAATTTTAGATGATCATATAGAGCAGTGGTTCCCAACCCTGGTCCTGGAGGCACCCCTACACTGCACATTTTGCATGTCTCCAGAGAAAGAAGACATGCAAAATGTGCAGTGTTGGGGTGCCTCCAGGACCAGGGTTGGGAACCACTGATATAGAGGTTATGCTTTCTGATACAAATGAAAACAACTGCTAAAACATGATTTACCAGCAGTATCCACCAGACTCCTCTGAAGTGTGTTCTAAGGTTTCAAAATATATCATGAGTAGTTCTGCTGACCTATCGGACAAAAATAATGCATCTAGAGAAAGTTGACAATGACAGTATTTGTATTCAGAATGAGCCTGAGAAAGTAATGTATTGAAGCAATAAGTAAAAAGTTAATTCCTCTAATAGTGTATCAAGAATTTAAATATATTGTAATACTTCTGACGGTATGTATGTCGGTAATAGAAAAAAAATGTAAAGGCTTATAAAATAAGTGGTCAAAAAAGTGTTTTTGTATTGTTTTTTTTTTTCTGTGAAGAGTTGCTCATGGATGTCATCAGATTCTGCTGTTGAATGAATGTATTTAGTAGGCATCAATATTAAATGAAAATAATCTGAAATTGAATCATGTTGTTAAGAAAGAGGCAAATGGGTTTATTTTTTATATTACTGATCCCTAGATGAAATATAATTACACTTTTTTTTTTTTTATCAAGTCTGATTTTTTTATCAACCCTATATTGCCTCCTCTGTTTGTTCTGTTTAACTGCAATATCTCTTATGATTTTGATATGATTGTGAATATAAGTACTACATAAATACAGAAAATTAACAAATTATTGTACAATTTTTTTCGAACCCAGATCAAAACTTCCTCAGAATCAATTTTTATGTACTGTATGATACTGTCTTTTATGTAAATACACACCTATAACAATGTAACTGAAATAATGTGGCACTGGCAGTATTAAATATTGAATATGTATTTAATATTAAATGTTAAAAATAATTTAAGACTATACAAAGTGACTAACTTCAAAAAGGTGATTTTTAGTTAAAGTTGCAATTAATTTGTACATTTTGACAGCACTATTTTATTGTTACCTTAAACAATACATTATTTGAGATTTGTCTTTGTAACTTGAGTTCTGTTATTTCTTTACAGAATGTAGAATCTTGTTTTTTGTCTTATGTTTTTTTTGTTTGTTTGTTTGCTTGTTTGTTTTAGATTGATGCCTTAGATGAGTAGAAGGTCCTGACTGATGGCAGAGACATGGGTGAAAATCAGCAGTTACATCAGATGGGAAAGGAACTGGCAATGGTGCCATTACATGGATTATGCAAGATTGTGTGGCACTGTCAGGCAATATTTCAGTGTTCTCTCAGGTTATAATGAACAGATTTACTCCATGAGTACTGAATAATATGATTGCTTCTCTTCTGCTGAATGTACAGAAATTGCTATGCGCAAACAACAAACATTGGACAGGATAGGTGAGACCATACCACATATTAAGTGGACTGATCTTACTGCCACCAAAGATAGCCAAATGTCTGTGGGTCAGGAGGGTGAGTTATCAGATGAGGGACTCTCATTGAGGACTGAGTCTAAGGACAAAGTGACCCCAGATGTGTTTCTTGTTCCATCACAAGATCAGACAGAAGTTATAAAGGATTACAGCAAGCAGAACTCACCAAAAAATGAATCAGACTCAGACCAGATGAGTCTTCTTGAAAACCAGACTGTTGAAGATAAATTAGTCCCTTTTCATGAGAACACAAGGAGTCTACCAACAAACATGCAGCTGATACCCAAGATAGAGTCTGATAATGCTATGACAGAAGCTTGTGAAGTGACAACCAAAGCTACAAACATTGCCAACATCTCATCCAATGATTTACTAGAGATTAAGGTTGAACGACAATCTATTTTAAATAAAGGTTTTCATAATGACAAACTACCGTCACCTGGTGCAGGCAATCACACAAGCAAGGAGTTGTGTATTGAGAATAAAACACAGGTTGTTGATGTGGCACATGCAAGAGGGAGTAAACTTAGGATGGACCTAAATGCAAACAAAGAAAAATTAGAATATAGTAAAGACTGCACTGAAGATTATAAAACACAAATTTTATGTAATGTAAGAGAGGAGAGACTTGATATCGGAAGGAACATGGCAGTGACAAGTTCTTTGGGACAATATGAAGAAGACATGGTATTAGATTTAAGCCTACCAAAAAAGAAAGACCGAAATAAGGAGAGGAAGTATGAATGGGTTGTAGACCCTGAATATGAAGGTTCACTTCATATGGAAGTTGATGAAATTGAGGAGGAGCCTCAACATGTAGAAGTGGAGCAGGAGGACGACGACAATGAAATTTGCTGGATTCCATCAGTAAGTGACGCTCATACATATCTGCCTCAGCATTGGGATGGACATCTGTCCTCTTCTTCGCTTGAAGCCATGCCAACTGCATCGTATCCCAACGTCATAACCCCAGATCCGATGGATACACTACTTATAGATGACCAGGGCATTCCTTACACACTTACCGCAGATGGACAGAAAGTTCCACAAATTGATAATATACAACACGCTGAGGGGCTCTCTGAACAAACAGATCTAAGCCCAGGACAAGCTGAAGTTAAGCCCTCATTCATTGCTGATGTACAGGATATTGCAGACTCCAGACAACAGACACTACCCAAATCACTGTGTCCAAATATGTCTATAGGTCATGTCTCAGTGGAAACCTCACAAGTTGCCCCAAACCAGGAGCCAAAATCTTCTTACAGTTCTGTAGCTCTTGATAAACTCTCCATCATACCTGCCATGTCTGACTTGGCATCAGTTCCCATTCAGATTGTGGCTAATACTACAGGGTCAAACACTCCCATTCTTCTTCTTCCTCCATCTCAGCTTCAGTCTCTTTCCTTACCGGCCTCTAAAGCTAACCCAGGGCTAATTACCCTTTCCTTACCGGTTCCTCTTAGTCAGAACACTCAGTCCTCCCCCATGTTCCTAGTTTTGTCATCTCCTCAGGTGTCCTCAACTCAGAGTTCGTCCTCACCTGGGCAGTTATCTCAAATTTCCTCTTCTTCCACAGTTGCACTTCCCTTAGCAACTTGTCCACTTGATTTGGGATCTACATTAAGTTCACGCCCGTCACTTCTCAGCCTCAGCACGGTTTCCTCTGCCACAGCTACAGACATCTCAGGACTGATTAACCCTTCTAATCTTCCTGCTAGCCCTACCTCATCAACTGCTTCCTCTAGCACTTCCACAGTGACCTCAACAAGTCCAACCAAGCAATTCAGCACTGATGCCTACTCCGACACACCAGTGCCCACTTCCTTTCGGGAAGCCCTTCTCAGATTGGCTGTGTCTGTGGAGAAGAAACAAGAAAACCAGCCTGAGACGCATTCGGTTACTACTCCTTCATGTTCTGAAGCCACCAAGCCGGATTCCTCTGCCACAGTCCATGAAAGTAAAAAAAAAGAGACCGAGGTAAACTGTGACGGTGAGACTGAATCTACCTCGGTAGACCAAACAGACTCATTAGATACCACCTCTTCTACGTCACCCATTCGTCCTGTATCACCCGGAATTCCAATCAATGACCCAAAGAACCAAGCATTAGGCCCTCGTCGCATTCTTTACTGTCAGTACTGTCCGCGAGTCTTCTACTATCTTTCGGACCTTGAGCGCCATTCCATCACACACTCCCAAAGCAAACCCCATGTATGTCACCTTTGTGGCAAAGCGTTCAAAAGATCAAGCCATCTTGAGCGACACAAACACATTCATACAGGTCAGAGAAACTTTGTATGCCAGCTTTGCCCAAGGCGTTTTCGTGAATCAGGGGAACTAATGAGGCACCAGAGAGTACACACCGGTGAGAAACCCTTTCAGTGCTTAATATGCCACATGCGTTTTGCAGAGCGCAACACGCTGCGACGTCACACGAAGCGCAAGCACCAAGGCCAGCAGCTGGAGGCGATGGACATGAAGGCAAAGCCAGAAAGTGGAGGGATTTCCCTTGCTGGTATACAAGGAGAGACAGAAGAGAATGCAGAGTGGTACAGTTCAACAGTTCCTGAAATGGAGTCTGACAGTGACACAGGGGGAGAATGAGAACTACATGGAGGGCTTGAACAAATAGATTTTCTTTCTTTTTTTTAAGTTTTAAAAAGATAAGCAAGGTTGTAAATATATTTAATTTATTTTGTTTTGATATAATAATTCCTTACTTCTCACTAGTTCCATATTATAGTCTATATGTCATTCCATTAACTCTCGAGACCTTTACTGGTGATGACTGAACTCTGCAATATTCAACTTCGGATTTATTCTAATAAGCTTCAGTTATTGAGTTAGACCTCTTGATGAAATACATTTGTTTTGATTCTTTACCTTGAATAACTTTGAAATACCCGTATTTGCTTCTTATTTATTGTTCTCATTTCAATTTTTCGCATATGCAGCTTCTTTCTTCCAGGGTGTGATGTAGTTACTGTAAAAGACTAAGAGGCTCATTATTGTTATTTATAATTTTGTAATATGATCTCTTGAAGTCAAGGAATTGCCTATATTAGTGCATCAGTATATGTAGGCCCATTAATGACTAGGCCCACACAAAATTTGCAGCCACAAAACTCCATAGAATTGGAACATACATCATTCTCAAAGTTCTTCTAGACATCTTCCACTCCTTTCATTGTGATACTCCACCTGACCTGCAAAGGACAGTATGGAGTTGTGTCCTCTTTAAACTTTCAAACGTGCATTGTACAAATCTTCTGACATGGCATATCCAATGTTGTCATTTACACCTTTGTTTTCTGTTGTTTTTATTGGCATTCTTCATCATCTGGTTGTAGAGTTTACAGATTAACACATTGTCTTGTTTGCATCTGTTCTGTAGAATTCTCCAGATTCCCTCCAAAATGCAGAAGAAAAAAACTGTAAATTGCATCTGTGTTTTTTCATGACTCGGCTTTTTTATTTCAGACCATATTCAGATATTATGCATTGTAAAACATCTTGCTCTGTTTTCGTTTTGGTTTCTCCCTCATGGCTATATATACAAAAGGGAATAGTATAGTCACCTTCATATTTTTCTTTTAAAATGCTCTGCTTTGTTCTTCTTTAATATTGAACTTGAACTATTTGGTTTATAAACCCTTTGCCTTCTTCAAGGGCCTACTTTAATTATTAGCTTGAAAATATGCTTTTATCTGGACAAAGAAGGTACTTCTCTTGATCGCTTATCAGACAGCTGTTACAAATCATTGCAGAAAGTTTGAATTCGAATTTCAAGTAAATTTGCACATATGTACTTTGTGATATAAATTAATTATTTAAAATAAGTTTTCACTGTCATAGATACAGTGATACAAATTCTGGTGCTCTTGCACAATTCAAATTAATCTTGATGATCTAACATCTCAAGGTTTGAATGTCTAATTTATTAGTTTCTTAAAATTCAGTTTTCCTTTTGGTAGGTTATGCAGCTTGGGGAAAAAAAAAAAACCTTGCTTGAAAAAAGGTTTAAATGTTTAGACACTGCTGATTAATTCTGTTTATGTAATTTGCCATGTAAATAACCAAACATCATACACTGACTGGACACCTTGGGCTGATCTAAAGTTCTGTTGCTTAAATTTCAGATTTGATTAAGAATCTGAATATTTGCACACATTAATTAAAGCTTGTCAAGCCCTTCTGTTTTCCAGTGGTTCTCATGCTTAATTAATTTTGCTTTAGGCTCACGGCAGCTCATATTCTGCATGCAGTGGAAGTGTGTCCAGCTGCTGAACGATATCACTAAATTTGGTTTGCACACTTGTTTACATATGACTTCATTCATATACAGATTGGTTTAGTGTTTTTATTAAGCTCATTTCACAGCACATTTAAAATACATTTTAAAAATGTTCAGTTCCTTCTCACATATTAATGGTGAATGCTCAGAGTGTTTTAGCTAACTAAGAATAATCTTGCACCAATGAGAATTATTTATTTATGGTGGACATGTATATATTTGAAATGGCGTACTCTGTCACAGAACACTTATATATTTAATACACAATTTAAAAACAAGACTGCAGATATTTAAACAGCCTAATTTCTGTAACCTGTGTCACAGGATTTTGAAATAAAATGAATCAAATTCAAATGCTTCCAAGCCATCTATCTTTTTCACTTTTCTTTTTTTTCCCTGAGGTGCATCTCAATAAATTAGAATGTCATGGAAAAGTTCATTTATTTCAGTAATTCAACTCAAATTGTGAAACTCGTGTATTAAATAAATTCAGTGCACACAGACCGAAGTAGTTTAAGTCTTTGGTACTCAATACTTGGTAGGGGCTCCTTTTGCTTTAATTACTGCCTCAATTCGGCGTGGCATGGAGGTGATCAGTTTATGGCACTGCTGACAAACGGGTTCTCTATGGGGTTCAGGTCTGGTGAGTTTGCTGGCCAGTCAAGCACATCAACACCATGGTCATTTAACCAACTTTTGGTGCTTTTGGCAGTGTGGGCAGGTGGCAATTCCTGCTGGAAAATGAAATCAGCATTTTTAAAAAGCTGGTCAGCAGAAGGAAGCATGAAGTGCTCCAAAATTTCTTGGTAAACGGGACTTTGGTTTTCAAAAAACACAATGGACCAACACCAGCAGATGACATTGCACCCCAAATCATCACAGACTGTGGAAACTTAACACTGGACTTCAAGCAACTTGGGCTATGAGCTTCTCCACCCTTCCTCCAGACTCTAGGACCTTGGTTTCCAAATGAAATACAAAACTTGCTCTCATCTGAAAAGAGGACTTTGGACCACTGGGCAACAGTCCAGTTCTTCTTCTCCTTAGCCCAGGTAAGACGCCTCTGACGTTGTCTGTGGTTCAGGAGTGGCTTAACAAGAGGAATACGACAACTGTAGCCAAATTCCTTGACACGTCTGTGTGTGGTGGCTCTTGATGCCTTGACCCCAGCCTCAGTCCATTCCTTGTGAAGTTCGCCCAAATTCTTGAATCAATTTTGCTTGACAATCCTCATAAGACTGCGGTTCTCTCGGTTGGTTGTGCATCTTTTTCTTCCACACTTCTTTTTCCTTCCACTCAACTTTCTGTTAACATGCTTGAATACAGCACTCTGTGAACAGCCAGCTTCTTTGGCAATGAATGTTTGTGGCTTACCCTCCTTGTGAAGGGTGTCAATGATTGTCTTCTGGACAACTGTCAGATCAGCAGTCTTCCCCATGATTGTGTAGCCTAGTGAACCAAACTGAGAGACCATTTTGAAGGCTCAGGAAACCTTTGCAGGTGTTTTGAGTTGATTAGCTGATTGGCATGTCACCATATTCTAATTTGTTGAGATAGTGAATTGGCGGGTTTTTGTTAAATGTGAGCCAAAATCATCACAATTAAAAGAACCAAAGACTTAAACTACTTCAGTCTCTGTGCATTGAATTTATTTAATACACGAGTTTCACAATTTGAGTTGAATTACTGAAATAAATGAACTTTTCCACGACATTCTAATTTATTGAGATGCACCTGTATGTATGTGCGTGCGTGTATGTTTATGTTTGTGTTTGTGTGTGTGTGACCCTGGACCACAAAACCAGTCAAAAGTAGCAATATTTATAGGTATATTTAAAATCCAACAATACATTGTATGGGTCAAAATTATAATTTTTTTAATGCCAAAAATCATTAGGATATTAAGAAAAGATCATGTTCCATGAAGATATTTTGTAAATTTCCTACCATAAATATATTAATACTTCATTTTTGATTAGTAATATGCATTACTAAGAACTTTAACTTTAAAGGCAATTTTCTCAATATTTAGATTTTTTTTGCACCCTCAGATTTTCAAATAGTATGATCTCGGCCAAATATTGTCCTATCCTAACAAACCATACCTCAATAGAAAGCTTATTTATAAATCTGTTATGTATAAATCTCAGTTGACACTTATGACTAGTTTTGTGGTCCAGGGTCACATATAGGCCTAAAATGTATAGACTGTGTAAGTCATACATTCATTCAATGTTATGCTGTTTTACAATGAATGAATGAATGAAATGCTCAATATTACTGGTTCGTATATTAATGCGAATACAGTTTTAAAGTGTTGTAAAGCTTTGCCTGCTTTAAGCTTACAAGCTGTGCTAAACAGGGGTGTCTGTGTACGTCTGAGTGACAGCTCAGATGTGCTCAGAGGGTCGCTGTTCCATTTGGCAGCATCAAGGAGAGTGGCTCCCACAATCAAGCTGACAGCAGGTGTCTATAAGTGTTGAGTGCGAATGTGTGTGTTTGTGTGTGTGTGAGCGAGAAAGATAAACAGTAAGAAATGTAGGAGACTGTGAGACTATGTGCTTGCCACATTAATAGTTGGTACTTGCCATTATGTGCAAAATAATCAGTCTCAGTGTAAACCTGCAACAGTCTCTTGAAATGAATTCTCAGGCAGTATAATGTGAAAGAATTTCCAGATAATAAAATTTTGGACATAAGGTAGATGATTTGTTGGCAAGGAGAGGCTTGCTTTAGTGTTGCTATGAAATGCTTGGGGAAGGGTGTTTTTATGGATGTATTCAGAGATGTAGATGGGTTTCTGAGGCATGATGGGTTAGGAGCTCTGCAGTTGAGTGTCGTTAGCATAGCAGTGGTGAGATAAGCTGCATGATTGGATGAGCGGCCTGAATGACCTGCTGTAGATGGAGATGATTAGCGGTTCAAGCACAGAGACTTCTGGAACTGTAGTGATGTGGGAAATGAATGAGGAGTGTGAGCATTTTTACATGTGGGAAAGCACAATGTAGAACAGAACCTAGCATAGGATGTTGTTACTAATCTATGCCACCAGAGGGCAAACTCACTCCAAGTTATGCATGGCCTCATCAACCTGAAGTCAATAAATTGAAACGTTTACAGTAATTAGCCTTCCAACATTTAGAGTTGTCCATTTTCAGTACAGTGGTTCTCAACTGATGGGTCACAGCTCATAAACTGGTCACACAATAGGTTGACCTGATGAATACAATTTATAAAATGCAACTAACTATATGATAATGAATACAGTTAGCTTGGTGACATTGCTAATGCTAATACAATATTTGACCCATTTTTTAAAATCCAATTCAGTCTGAGTCATGTAAATAGTATTGCAGATTGTTAATAAATGTTAATGTTTGATTTTTAAGCAGTATTTGATGTCCATTGTTTAAAAAAGGGTCCTGAAGTGAAACCAGCTGAGAACCACTGACCCATTTGCACTGCTTTTTTTTTTTTTTTTTTTAAATGCATTTTTGGCGTTTATTGCCTTTATTAGGACAGAACAGTAATATAGGCCGGAAGTAAAGTGGGAGAGAGAAAGGGGGGCAGGATTGGGACAGGTCTGTGAGCCGGGACTCGAACTCAGGACACCCGAAGCGTAACGGCGCTATATGTCTGTGCGCTGCCCACTGCTTTTGTAAAGTTTAATATTCATTCAATGTAGATTAACGGAATCATTTTGTAATTATAGTTTTGACAAGATTAGCAATTTTAACCTATTTTCTGCACATGAATGTATATCGCCTGAAGACTGGCATGAGATGAAATAGAGGTTCCCACCTTGTGTGCACACATATTTGTCATTTTGACATTCTTTCTTGCGTCTATCAAAGCCAATGAGACACATGGCATCATTAGAATATATAGAATGTGTTGTTTCAGTTAAGCTTCTCATGCTGTGACAAAAAAATGACACAAGCTAACTGAGGTGAGTTGGGAGGGATGACAAGAGAGAGACAAAGATGGACAGTAAACAGGTGCTAATCACAGAGGGATTCCCGAACGGGGGGCTCGGAAGCAAGGGTGATTACATCACTTTTCCCCCAATAGTAGCCTACCTCATGGCATAAATTGCATGTGCATCACACAATAAGGGGATAAATTTTTTCAGTGCTGTCATTCACAACCTTCATGCTCATAATAGTTCCAATAGTTATATTCAGTTGCAAGATTGAGACAATTAAAATGGCTAATACTGGCTTTACCAGCTGCTCAGTACTGCCATGATCAGAATCCAACTTCCTGTGTCTCTCTTCTATCTTCTTCCTGTCTATCTCAGCCATGTTGTTGTGCACTCAACTTGTATCTCTTGTTTTGGACTGTTTTGCCTTCTCTCTCTCTCTCTCTCTCTCTCTCTCTCTCTCTCTCTCTCACTCACTGGCTGTCTCTGACCTGCTGATACAGCAGCACACACCAACCTGTCTGTCAAAGCCACCAAACAGGTGGTGCAGTACTGATCTCCCTTTCCCAACCCCCTCCTCTCCCCCCGGCCCCCCGTCTCTTACTCATAGACAAATATATTTGCATGTTTGTGGATTTAAATTTAATTTATTGGCTACCATACCATGGCATGTTTTATATCATATGAATCTTTATAGATAAATGTAGAGAACTTTTAGAGGACATTTAAATGGAGAGTTCACTCAAAAATTAAAATCGTATCATTATTTACTCACCGTTATTTACTCCAACCCTGTTGGAACATATTTTAAAGAACACTGGGGTCCAAACAACACTGGATTCCATTGATTTTCATTATATGAACAAAAAGCACATTTTTCTAAAATATGTGGAAAATCATAAAGGTTTGGAATGACATGAGAGTGAATAAATGATGGAATTAAAATTTTTGGGTTAAATGTCCCTTTAAGACCTCATCTCTGCATCCCTGCCAACAATATATATTTATTTTTTCATGAATACATAGTATATATATTTTTTCCGTGCTAATCCATTCCTCACCTTAATAAAATACATGCATCTTAACCACAGTTCAAAACAAATTTTGCGATAAAAAAAACTTCAGATAAAATAAAGTAAAAATTAAAAATTGAAGGTAGTGAAATATAGTTCCTTTCTGCCCATTCCTTTCTGATCCAGCGGCGTTTTTGTAGCTTTTATACAGTATGTAATGTGCCGTTGAAGGTCACTAGCTTTTACAATCTTCCTCAGGTACCTGTGGGGGAAGGTCTGGCTTTGTCACCCCTGATAGGGATAGGGGACACCGCAAGTTACCCACCCAGTAGTGTCACCCCCCAATGAATCTATCAGCAAATGTGTGTGTGTGTGTGTGTTTGTGAGGGTTTTGAGGGGGCAGGGTGCTCTTTTGATAGCCCAACACAGTTGGCTCAACTCCTCGGTGTGGGGGTAGAGAGAGAGAGAGAACGAGGTGTACTGGGTGAATTCTGCGTGGAAGAAAAGAGGAAGAAACAGAGGGCCCTTTTCTCCCTAGATTCACCTGTGGAAGGGAATGAACAAACAGACGAAAAAGAAGATAAGGAACAACCCTGTCATTGAGCATTGCTTCGGTTTAACGTGCATCAAGTTCTGCCCTCGTTCTCCACCTCAATCACAAGAATCTCTCTCTCTCTCTCCACTTTAATCTCTGTTCAACGCCACTCTGACAAAACTCGGGGGAGTTCAGTCTGACTGTGAGTATTCATTTCCATTCATCCTATTGTGTTTATACATTTATCTGTGAATATATATGTTCTTTTGTGAAGGCATCTGGGTGCTTATGTCTGTAAAGACTGACACTAGAAGTTTTTGTGATCTTCATCTAAGGCCAATTTGTTGCTTCAGTACTTGTAGTCAGTGAGTGCAGTTCTGATTATCACTGAAGAGAGATGTACAGTGAAAAATTTTTGAAGTACTTGAAATCCAGCTCTAGGGCACATAAATAAAACCAATTATTTCTGTAACTCAAGCCTCTGTACATGCACCCACTCTCATCTGCTCCAACAGGCCACTTTATCCTTGGCTAGTTGAGCAAAAATCCCTCCCACTGGAATAGTTTAAAAAGATAGTTCATCCAAAAATAAAAACTCTATCATTATTTACTCACCCTCATGACTTACTTTCTTCTGTGGAACACAAAAAGAAAAATGTTGTTTTTAATGTACTAGTCACTATTTCTTTTATTAAATGGTGTTTCAAGATTTGAAGGGAAAGTAAACCCATCATGTCATTCTTTTGTTGATCTTTGCAATGCAAATAGATATTTTTAATGAAACCTGAGAGATTTATATCCCTCCATTGTCGATTTTTTTTTTCAAGTCCATTCCACTTCAAGAAGTTCATAAAGACACTGTCACAGTAATCCTTATGAATCAGATGAACCAAAGTTTTGTGCATATGGGATGACATGAGGGAGAATTTTCATTTTTGGGTGAACTAACCCTTTAAAGCTCCAAAAATGGGCTTGAAAACTCTAAAGAAATGTTGCATATGTTTTCTAAAGCCGTATTATAGATTTGTTTGTGGAACAGACTAAAATGGACCATTATTCAATCCACTGAGATGTTGAACTCTGATTCATGGACAGCTCATTGTGAGTCATTCTGGCTCAAAAGAATGATTTGTTTACAAATCTGTACTTCTCTCATAAACGTGCCACGGACTGCTAGGGTGGACATTATTTTCTTGATTTACGACTTCAAAATGTTCTTTTTCTTATACAAACCGTAAAAATCATATGGCTTTAGAAGTCTTGGAATACAGTGTGCAAGGGCCACTTGTATGGTACTTCCTGTTTGAAACTTGAAAGCTCTAGTCACTATTCATTGCATATAGGAAGAAGGAAATCTGTTGTGTTTTATTAAGCGATGCTGTTTACTGCCTCTTAGAATAGCGTTAGCTTCTGATTCCTCGTGTTTCTGTCAGTCATACACAGACTACACCAGTTGCTTGTGTTCCTGTGTTTTTCCCTCGCTGTCTTGATGGTAGCTAAGATACGTTCAGGCCTGCTGTGACTCCCCTTTGCTTTCCTTTTCTTCAGGGGGAGGAAAGGGCATAAGAAATCATCATAAGTATCTGCCCTGCAGGAGGAAGACGTATCTTTAAAGCCCCCACCCCTTCTTCCCCTGCTGTCTCTCCATTATGACCTTGCTGGCGTCTGAGAGGTCACTGCTCATCCGCAATAAGTTTCGCTCAGGTAAGAACAAAGGAAGGATCACAAGGCTGTATTCAAGTTGGTTTTGAAAGCCCACATGTGTAGCTGTCTGTCCGCTCTGGTTGGTGATGTGAGTTCTGATGATGCTCCTAGTGGCTGTTTTGATGATGGAGTCTGAAAATCTTTGCAGCGTTGGAAACCTAGGTGAATGTAGCTGGTCTTACCAAGCAGCTGGCATAAGATGAGGGTGGGCTTGTTTGTTATGTAACTAAAATCTGTCACAACCAGTGTTGGGGGTAATGCATTACAAGTAAGCTGAGTTACATAACCATAGTACTTTTTTAATGTAACTAGAAAAGTAACGCATTACTTTTAACTTTACAAGAAAATATCTGAGTTACATTTTCAATTGAGTAATGCCAATGCTATATCACGACCAATTTGTACGTATTTTACGAGGTGGCTAATTCGTACGACCTCACTCGTACGATTTTGTACAATTTGTCTAAACCCCAGTGATGGGTAGGTTTAGGGGCAGGGTTAGGTGTAGGTCATTCGTACAAATTCATACGAATTGGCAACTCGCAAAATACGTACGATTTGGCAAAAATCGTATGAATTTGTACGAGTGAGGTCTTACAAATTTGTACGAATTAGCCACCTCGTAAAATATGTACAAATTGCCGTGAGATCAGGCTGGTAATGCAAGTTAATTTTATATTCCCAATTAGTCGCTGACACCTCTCCGGTCCCTGTGTTGAGAGAATTTGGGAGGTACAGATGCCGAGGCACTTGTTTCAGGCTTATTAAAGGCACAATATGTAAGATTTTTTTTATTAAAATATCCAAAAACCACTAGAACAGTGTTATATATTTTGCTGACTTGTGTAGTTACATTATCCCAAATGTTTCGAAGAATGTGTAAATCCAGCGGTCGACTGTGGCATAATAAAAGCTCCGCTGCTTTCGAGCCGTGTGTCACACTCGTCTCTCATTAGCAATTGCTTCAGCGACCTCGTTTTGCTTCTATGGCTTTCCACCTCACTCTGCTCCATACTACGATGTTAATAAATATTTAATACGTTAGCTCATCCATGAACATGATTTCTGCCCGAGTCCCGTCGGATTGCATCGGCTGTGGGGATGAAGACGACAACTCCCATGATTCCACACTCAGTCACGGCTTCATCAAACTACGTCTGTTTTCAAACTATTTGTTTTGAATACACACCCTCTAGCGGCGAAAACTTACATACTGTGCCTTTTAGTAAACTTTTAGTTTTTTGTTGTTAAAAATAAGCAAGCCCAGCTCAGGTGACAAAAAGTAACGCAAAAGTAACTTAATGCATTACTGTCCATAAAAGTTACTAAGTAATGCAATTAGTTACTTTTTATGGAGTACCGCAATATTGTAATGCATTATTTTAAAAGTAACTTTTCCCAGCACACCTTCAAAGACTTTGAACTTTCACACAACACTTTCAAGCAATCATTCAGTTTATCTTGACAAACTTTCATATTCTGTATAACAATAAACTCATTGCAGTTATATGGATTTCAGTTAATTATCATTGGAATTTAAAAGTATTCTCAAATGAATTCTGAATGGCTGATATGGACCTTCAAATTTACCAACCAACCCATTTTCATGAGGTTCTACGATCGCTCGTACTTGCCCATATTGTACAAATGTGGCCAGCAGTACGGTCCTCCCTGAAGGACATGTGGACAGTGGACAGATTGTCTTTTTTGGTTCCCATCTGTGGTTGGAACCCCTTCAAAAGTGCTGCCCTCTCTTCTTGGGTTCCCTATAAACATCCTGCCGGCAAGATTCTCAGACAAATGTCCAGCAGCACTCTTTGGTAATGACAAGACTCTGCCATAAAAAATGCATTGAATTGACACTTTTTAAACAGTTTAGCTAGTATTCAAAAAAGGGACTGTCATTTTTAAAAGGAAGATCACATCCATGGACAGCAAGGAAATTGTAATGCAATCAAAACCTCGTTCTGCTCTGGTACTGACCCTTAAATCAGCTGTGACCTTGGATAGGTTGTGTTGTGAGAGATGGCTGCCTGTCTGACAAATCCATGGTGTAAACAAAGAGTAAATGAATAAAACAGAATTTGGAAAACAATGTAACTTTTAAGATTTCTAACAAAATTTAAAAGTCATTTATTTCATTTGGGCTTTAAATTAGTCTTTATGCCTTAACAATTCATGAACATAAACAAAACGTGTGAGGAAGAATATATGGTAATTTGCCAATATTTATATTTATAAATCTATGTTTATGAAAATGACATATGTAAATTATTACATATCTAAGAACAATGTCTTTTTTCATTATTTCTTTATAATGGCGATTGATTGTAGTTTTTCATCATGTGTTGATTTTTTTTGCAAGATGTAATGTATCGGCTGTGGAGGGGTCTTGTATTATTCTGAAGAGATTAATATGTAATTATATTATAATGACCAGCATTTTACAAGAATACAGAATTTTTAGAAAATCAATAGACAATATATATACAAAAAGATATATACCGAAATCTTACCCTCTGTTGTTTTCATTTCTAAACACTGAAGCTTGTTTTAAAAATTAGATTTAATTTTAAATTTTATTTGATTGTTTGTTCCTTTTTTAATATCACACTTAAAATGTTCCTACAAATCTGAAAGATATCAGTGAAATAGCTGTCCTGAGAAATAACCCTGGTCTCGGTGGCAGCCTTATTGCAGATTTTAGTTTTTTTCTATCTTTCAGGATTAAATGAAAAACCTAATTGTAACACAGCCTTTTTAAAAACCCCACAGATATTATTCAGGTTGTGAATCCAGAAGGCAAGCTGTAAAAATGAATAGTCAAAAACATTTCAAAGACGTCAGTGATAATGTAAAACAAATGCATAAATTAGAAAAAGGGTACAAAACCATATCCAAGTGTCTGGATGTCTCAGGGGGCACTTTTGGCTCAATTATCAGGAAGTGGAGGCTTCAACACACCACCCAGACTCTGTCTAGAAAAGGTCAACCTCTAAACTTTCTGCACAAACAAGAAGGATACTTAGAGAAGCCACAGAGAAGCCAACAATCACTTTGAAAGAGTTCTGTAGCTGAGAACGGAGTAAAATTGCACCAGTCAACCTCAACAGGAGGGCTGCTTAATGCAGAGAAATACTGCAAAAGGAACTGCTGAAAGATGCCAGGACTTATAGTACATACTTACCCCAAATTACATATTAATGCTTTAATTTCTGCCCACAATAGCTTTACTCAATATCAAAATCCTGTGATCAAATATGTAGTTAATGGTTTGAGTGAAAAGTTGAACTTCAGAATGTTTTAGTATTTGGTTTGTTGTTCTTGCTCTTAGCATCATTTTAGTGTAAAAACCTGATGATCATGAACTCCAGCATAATTTGAGAATGATCTAAGAGCATTTTGAGCTTCGGAATAACATCTGACCATCTGCGCAAAGCAGTTCACATAATCAGCGTCATAATATGCACAATATTTCTTAGTGATTTGACACAAGAACTTTTCTTTGTTGTACATGTTTGGATTATATGTTGCATATGTTGGACATTTTCCCAGATTATACAGTGAATTTAAAAAAACATTAAAATGTTAGGATATTTCTGGGAATATGCATGATTCATCATGAGGGAAGTAACATGACACGTGGTAGCAATAAAAAGTTTCACACATTGTCAAGAATAGTACAGAACAGCAAGGGATATAACACTATATAAATAATATAATAATATAATATATAAATAAACACTAATTTAATTGAAAAATTTAAATATACATTAGGTTGTTTTTAATATGTATTGATTTTTAGCCATTTTTGATAGTGATATAACAGGTGGTACAGTAAGTAGAATATCATAAAACTTGATCATTATGCATCTATGCCATTATGTTATCAGAGCACACCAGTCATTGTCATTACTGTAAGTTGCCTTGACACTCAGTGAATTTTTAATCCCAGTATTCTAACCTGATTTGGCTTGATGCCACTCAGCATGTCATTCTCTTCCAGAGTAAAGTAAAATCAGGAAGAATTTAGTTAGCACGACTGACAGCGAGAGAGGGAGTGAAAGACAGAGAAAGAGAGAGCGAGAGCGAGCGAGCAAGAGAGCAGGACAGCTGGATGGGGGATGGGAAGGTGACAGAAATAGACATTCAGAGGGATAAAAAGTTACCCCCCTTCCTCTCACGTCCACTCTCAGATCTCAAAACTCAGCACAGAGGTGCATCATGGGACAAGCCACCATACCTCACGACTCCTCCCACCTCTGACCTAGCTGTAATTCACCTGCTGGTTCAACCATGTGTTTGTTTGTGAAGAAGTGTAGAACTTCTTTTATAAGTGCCACAAACAGAGTTGGTGAACAGTGTAAGTTTGCAGTGCCTAATTCATATCTAACTCATTTATGATCATCCGAGTGGTGCAATTTACTTGTAACATATTGGGCTTACAGTCATAAATTAAGCTATATGATTCACAGAGAAAACCTGCACTTTCCTTAAGGTGGGAAACTCAGGCTTGAGAGTTTTCTGCAATACAAAGACTGTGTGTTTTTAATAAAGTATTGAAAATATTGTTTTTGTTGCATAATACTACAATTTTTTCAGTTCTGCAGTTGAGAATACAGAACCGCAGACAGCAGAATGAACTTAATGCAGAGTCTGGTGAGTCTGTGTGTGTGTTTATTTTGATTGTGCTTAGCCACAGGAAGTCTATGAAATTTCCCTTTATGGGGCAGGAAAATCATATTTTATTTGATTCACACTTTTCAAACCAGCTGGATTGCTCTCTTTATGCATTTCAACTCTACATATTAGATTTATAACAGCTTGTCTCCTCCTTTTTGTTTATTCTCCCGGTCTCTGTCCTTTATAGGTACAAAGGCCTCCGTCCCTGATAAAGTTGGGGAGAAAGAAGCCAGCAGTGGTTTGGTGAGCCATTATTTATCTGTGTCTGTGGAGAAACAGTAAAATATAGAGCTAGCAGCAACCAAAACTAAAATAAATGTCTCCTTGAAACAGTTAATTAATTTGAGGGAGAAGTTCCAAACTAAAACGTACTACAGTTGGATCTAATAGCTTCCTCGCTTGACACACTCCAGTAACAATATGTGTGTGCCTTTGGTTTATATGAAAACAGACTGATGTGAAACAGGGTGCCAGTGTAGATAAGCAAACTACTCATTGATGCCAAAACAGTCTGATAACTGACACGAGTTGGTCTTCAACCTCTTTAGCATAATTTAATGTTTGTAATTACATGTCTAGTTACTGTTGCAAACTATTAGTATTAGCCGTGAAACACTGTTAGCACAGTCAATTATGTTTAGTAAGACAGTAAACAGCAGCTGGTTCAAGATAATTACTGTCAGGAGGGAAAAAATGTAGTCTTACTGGAGAATATTACCATCCAATTGTTTTTTAGCAGCTTCACCTTTGTGCTATCTTTCAGTAACTATTGGAGAAATAAAGGTTTGCTGTATTTGTTGACATTTGGTGATGTTGATTTGACTGGGCTGTTTCTCAATGCAGCGTCAGACTGAAGATGGTGCCACTCAGAAGTCACCCCCTAGTGGTCTGACTGCTCAAACTGCACCAGGTGATGCATCATCCATGGCCATTGAGAGTTTGCCAATAGTTTCTGACCTTCAGTCATAAATGAATATCCCAATACCAGTACTGAACAGAGCTGTAACCTTAAAGCTGGAATGAGTGGTTTGTCCATTAGCCATTCACACATCCATCAGTCCCCATTCATCAAACAGCTCTTTGTGTTTGCAAGTCATTCAGCTGAAGGTCCTTCAGCACTTATGCACCTATTATCAGTAGCTTTCTGAATGTCTGAATTGGATTACCCCAAAAACAATTTCTTTTGTGAAAAATCGTTCATATCTGTCTTTAAAATATTCCTCCTCTTCTCCTCTCTTATTATAAAGCAGAGCAATTGATCTGCCATTCACATTCCCCATCTTTCACTATTCATTTTGTTCTCTCTCTGATTCTCGTTTCTTGTTCTCACTTTCTCTTTCTGTATGTCTCTCACTCACAGACAGGAGTTATAGCGGAGCTCACAGGCAAAAGAAGGCCCGTCTGGCTGAGGATCTGAGTGAGAAAATCCAGAGTCAGCCTGGACCACTTGAACTCTTGCAGAGAACAATTCTGCCTCTAGAGAACAGTGAGTCCTTGAAAATAACTGAAAACGAAGCCTCACAAACTCAGCATAAACTCAAGCTAAATATTTTATATACATAGACGAACACACACACATACACACACACACACACGCACAGGCAAACACTCTCTTATAGTGTTATACTATATTTATTTATACATTTTTTTTTTTTTTTAGAATTTATTTATATATAGGGTCATATAAATTCTTGTAATTGTAACATGGTTAACATGTTTATACAGTCATTTGCTTTTTAAAGACAGAAAACTAAACAATGTTCGTAGAGTTTACACAGTTATTGGCTTCAGCAACTTGTGTGACAGTGACATTGTGAATATGTGCATATGCAGTAAAGACACCAGACAGAGGTAAATGAACAGTAACAGTCACAGTATATAAAACATAAAAAAACAAAAAGTTGAATACTTCAGAGTAAAGGCTAAGATAGAAGATTAATCAGTTAGCGATATGCTAAGCTTGTATGTTAAGTGGTTAGTTTGTAAACATAAGCTAATTAAGATAAAAAATTTTATTTCACAATTTATAGCTTTGGGTTATATGTAATATAATTTAAAAGACATTAATGGTCATAATGACACAGTTCAGATGGCACACATCATAAAGCGATTTTGTAGGACTTCTAATCATGCAATAAATAAAAGAGCAATTAAAAGTTTTTTTCATTCCTATAGGCAGGCTTGATTAAATGGGCAGACTCTTCATTTTATTCGTGATATTGTTCTTGATCAGAACCAGTCAACTAAGAAGGTTTCAAATATATGTATATTAATTTTTGGGTGAACTATCCCTTTAACACTAATTATATTCGTTGGAGCTGATAGTCTTGTCAGCAGTGTTCTGGCATGCAGTGTTTTGGGTGCCCAAGTTCGAATCCCGGCTTGTGGACATTTCCAATCCCGTCCCCTCTCTTCCTCCCACTTTGCTTAGGAACTTATAAATTAATAATTCTCACAAGGTATCGATGTGTAAACAAACCTTATATTAAAGTTGCACATTTCCACATATAGCAGCATTTAACTTATACAGAAAACTGTTCAGAAAAGCTCACATTTCTCCATTTCCTTTGCCTCAGCTGCTTCATTGCCATCAGATGTCTTTGAAGATGACAACTCCTCTTCTGCCTCTGCATCTCCCGAGCAACTCGGGATGCACCAATCTCCTGGCTTATCATCATCACCTGGGCAAGGAGGTGACCAATCGCTGAGTGATGCGTCATCTGTTGCTACGCCCATCAGCCCAAACAGTGTACAGGTATAAGAGGCATAAAACACCTACACAATATTAGACTAAATCGGTTGACCGTGTACTTTTTGCCTTGTATCATTGGTTACACTTTATGTTGAGTCCACTTTAAACATTCTACTAACTATAAGTAACTTTGTAACTACATTTCAACTGCATGTCAACTAATTCTTATTAATTTGGAACTACATGTCTACTAACTCTCAGAGTAGACTGTTAGGGTAGGTTTAGGGTTAGTAGAAGTTGAGATATAGGCCTACTTGCAAAGTTTCTCATAGTCAGTATGTTGTATGTTGTGGACCCATCAAAATAAAGTGTTAGAAGATATTAAGCAGACAGTCTACTGATACTCTAGTGACTGCTAGTTGATATGTAGTTGCAAAGTTACTTACTGTTAGTAGAATGTCTAAAGTGGACTATTGAAATAAAGTGTTACCGTATCATTTTCTTCAGTTCAAAAGAGTAGTCAGCAATTTTGTGAACAATGTGGCACTATCAAAATATTTCTCTGTTTATATAAGCATTGCTACAAGCCAAACATAGCAGCACTGGGTCAGTCAATGATATGAGATTGAGTACCATCTGTTTCGTGCTACAAGTGGTGCAGAAATGACACATTACACCTTTACATTCAGGTTAAAAAGCTGAATTTCGAATTTTCACCACTATCAACTCATCTTTTCAAAGCAGTGTAGATTGGCATTGCTCCCGGCAACCGAGGGCATCAGCCAACCAATGACCATGACAGTAACCGGGTCAAACTCCATATCAACAACTGGGAGACCCAAAGGGATGTACATGCCCTCCCAGACACCACCACTGCTGCCAAAGGTACGCAGTCACAGAGATGTGAATAAATGATTTGATTAACACCTTGCCCCATTTCATTCCTCATTATTTCTCTCATCCACTTGCTCATGTCATTTTTCCAAATTATATTGCTCACATTCTCTCTTTGTATGCCTCAAGACAGCACAGCCTTCAGATCCACCTTCTCATTCCATTCTGGGTGGGTCCTTGACTTCATCCCGCCCACCGCGGCCACGAAAGCCTCGCGATTCAAAACCTAAAATGAGGAAGTTGAAATATCATCAGTACATTCCCCCAGATCAAAGGACTGGGACCGGAAGCGGAGCCGGAAGTGCTTCACAAAAGAATAATAGTGGTCAGGCTCCGGCCACTGATTCCTCTTACTCCAACCTCATGCAACAACAGCAGGTGTTCTTACAACTACAAATTCTTAACCAGCAACAACAGCTCCCTGTGACAAACAGGTAAACCTTCAAACAAAGCACTAATGAAGTAACCATGATTTGTACAACTAAGTCTGGGTTCACGTGTACAATTTTTAGGGCTTTCTCGGATATTATCCCATTGACATCTTAAGTAAAAGCCATGGCACTTTGTGCACTATCATTATTTTATGTCACATTGTGTGATGGGAAGGAAGGGGTATCCTTCTCAGTTGATCCCTCTTGGTACCCCCAGACAAGTGCCCCTTTGATAGTTGGTGTCCATGCCATGGTGCTGTGTACGATAAACATTGCAGCCAAGACAGTTCAACAGCAGTCGCAACTATTATTGGAGGCAGAGATTTATCACAAAAGTTTACATGGCTATCAATGAATGTCGCGACACAAATGGTGCGATTACACTACACAACTTTTATGATCAGAACAGATTTTAAAATATCACTTGCAACTATGTAAATGGCTACAGAAAAAAAAAAAATCTAGGCATCACACACTAAAATCTGAAGATTACACAGGTTGTTCTAACCACAACAACCTCACACTGAAACACATGCCTTCCCATTGCTAGTAGATGCATAACAGATGAGATATAAACAAACATGGATGTAGAGAAGCTGCCTGCCATAGTTGATGGTGCAACTCTGTACCCTGGGTTAAGACAAATACAAGCCAAGCTCATTTGGATGCAGTCTTGGGTGTAGTCAGGATGGCCTCAATAGACTGCAACAGAAGTTGGAGGTCAGTGCTATTTAAAGTCTTTCTCAGGAGCCTTTTCTTAATAACACTCCAACATGTTTAATATCCACTGACTAGATGGCATCATAGTCTGATGGTAAAATATTAGGGTCTGTAACCATCATACACAATGTGAAATCAACTCCCAACACTTGAACCCCCAAAATCTCCAGACTGGCTCTAATGTGAGGCAACTAGCATAGACTTACCTCAACTGCAAATGGAGGCAAAAGTCAGGGCTACATTTGTGTAGTGTAATCCAGTCCTGTGTGATGAAAGACTGATGGTTTTACACTATGATGATAAATCTTTTGCGATCATGAAATTTATCCCAGACAGCAAAATCATAGCTAAAATCGTACAGTGCAAACCTGGCTTTAGAGATGATCCTCTGTGTTCTGAATGGTAAAAATCTACTTAAAGATAGTGTTATCCCAAAAGACTAATTTATATACTCATATTATACATCCAAACAATAGTGAGAACCATCTGAAGATTTCTGGAACTACGCCTCAAAGTTCCCCTAAATCTGGAACACCATCAACAAACCCCTCTACTCCTGATACAAGTCCCATCCATCAGGCAGAGTTACTGCCCTTAAACCTTGATGACCTAACGGTAAGAATCTCACTCACTCTAGATCAGGGGTGTCCAATTCTACTCTTGAAGGTTTACTTTCCTGCAGACTACAATTCCAACACGCCTGCCTGTTATTTTTAAGTAGGCTACATCCGAAAGCTTAGGCAACTTACTTGTTGCCTTAGCTGCCCTATCAGGCAGTGACTTCACAGGCAGCTTTTGCATGTGAAGATACCTCCTAAAACTGAAGGCATTACAGTAGACATGATGTCACAAAAAATTGTATTCTGATGTGCCTTTTTGCCTTCCTACCTCCTTACTTTTCAGCTCTCAGACACAACCGTAATCCTGAACACCTTGATTACCTAGTTCAAGTGTGTTTGATTAGGGTTGGAGGTTAACTCTGCAGGACAGTGGCATTCCAGAAGTTGGTTTGGACACCCCTGCTTAAGATTATCTGGTTTTCATAAACTATTTGTAGGAACAAGATTTGTACAGAATATTGAATTATTTCTTCTCCTTCTCAGGTGTCAGTTCTTCGGCAGCAGTTGCGGAAACGTGGACTCCCAGTTTCTGGCACTAAGCCTGCACTATTAGAGAGACTCCGTCCTTTCCAGATGCCTCGTCCCCCATTAACACCTGCGCCGCTTTGCCAGCTAGGGGCCACGCTAGTGCCCTCCCACCCTGCCAGCCTCAGCCGAATCCCTACCAGCTTAGACACCTCCGCCAACCCTGCACCAATGTACATCAACCCTTCGGGTTTAGCAGAGCAAAGCCTAGGTAATGATAGTTACCTCACTTCTCCTTCTTCTGCTGGCTCCAGCCCCACCTTACATAGATCCTCCCCTCCAATACCCTCCGGTACTACGTGGAGGTCAGGCCAGGCAGTAGATGAACTTAGTGTGGAGCTGGAAATGAGAGAGAGGATGAGGAGCAGACCAAGAGAAGGAGCAAAGGACACTCAGGTGTGTTTGAATACTTGATTAAGAGGTGAAGTATTTGGAATTTGTAGCATTTCCTTATATTGGCACTTTTTATTCTCTTTATTTGTGGTGGATATATTTAATTACAGGTACTTTTAGCATTTAATGTACTATTTCATTCCTTCTGTTTTCTCCAGATGTGTGAAAGTTCCCTTCATCCGTTCCTGCAACAGGACACAGGGTGCACCAGAGGGAAACCAGACACAGGTGGACAGGAACTGCTCTTTACGTACTGCGTTGGTGATGGAAAAGTATGTACTTTGACTATTTAGTAAGACAGAGTGGGGACATAGTCATTATTAAATTGCATCATGCTGTATCAAGGTATCTTATTGTTCCAAGAAACTGGGTGGAAAAAAAAAAACAAAAAAAAAACACGCATATGCTGGTTGGGTATGTTTTGAAGCATGGCAGCTGGTTTGAGCTGGTTTAAGCTGGTACTTAGTTGGTCATGAGCTGGTTATAAGCTGGTTTAAGCTGGTCATGTGCTGGTCCTAGGCTGGTCCTAAGCAACTAGCTCCTGCTTAGGACCAGCTCATAACCAGCTTATAACCAGCTCAGGACAAGTTTAAACCAGCTCATGACCAACTAAGGAGCAGCTTAAACCAGCTCAAACCAGCAGCTATGCTTCAAAACATATCTAACCAGCATATGCAGTTTTTTTCAACAGGGCAAATACAACAACTGATATATATATTTCACCATTTCACATCATACAAGTAAGTCATTCTTTGTATTTATCCCTAATATTAGGCGAACTGCTGCCAGCTTTGTGATGTGATTGGTCAAGACTTCGATTTGCCCATGCAAATCACTGCCAGTCCAGCACAAGCATCACCCACTGTCCGGAGTCTGGAAGAGGAACTACAGGAGGCCATTCAAAGAGTGCAGGTGAGTGTTTTTGAGTTTATGTGCTGTCTGCTGTCTGACAATTACCTATGTTATGCAGCTATTGATGTATTGATTGCTGTTCATCAACAATGAGCACTGAGCGTTCGACTTCCTGTCCATTCTTTCTTTCACCATGTAAGATGGACCCTAGTCAATCCATAGATGACATTTTGGATGACACTATTGGTTGTTCAGGTGAGTGAAATTTGACTAGTAGCAGCTGAAACATTTTAGGACAGAGGAAGCAAATATATTGCTTACCAATGACAAAAAATGTACTAAGATGACATTTTAGGTTGGCCAGACTACTGCTGCTCGCAGTTTGCAAATAAGTTATATCCGATTAACATTTCAAACACCATGAATTCACCATAAAATCATGTCTTTATCTTTCAGATAATTCTTCACTGATCACAGACATCCAGTCAGACACTACTGTCCTTTCAGGCTCTTCCCCTGCCCCACAGCCTGACCAATCACAGTCCACCAAGCGCCAAAAAGACGACAACTTCCTGTCCTCTCCTCTGTGCTCTTCGCTTCTTTTAGAGCTTCCTCCCTCACCTAACAACGCTCCACCCCTCAGTTCAACCCCAGCTACCCTTCCTCCTCCCCCCATCTGCACCACTCCACCATACAGCTCACTGTCCAGGAAAAGAAGGTTAGCGGTTCCTGCTTTTGACCCCGCTGATTGGCTGGAGTCCTTGACCTCTGGCCTGCAACCGCTCACGCCCCCCGCCGCCCCATTTCTAGAGTGCGATTTTGGCCTTGACTCAGACCTGAACGTCAGCAGAGTCCTCGACCTGATGGTGGAGCAATGGTGAGGAAGGGGGCGGAGTATGTGTCTGTATGTGCATATGGCTAATTGGATGCATGATTGGAAATTAACCACCTTTCAAATCGTGTACCCTTGAGAGAAGACCCCCTCATCCTTTCATTCGTTCCTCTGTTTTTGCATCCATTCATCTCTGTCAACTGATGTGACCAAACAGATCTGACTGGTGTTGACTGCTAACCTCTACTCCACGCAATGTCGAGAGAAAGAGGGAAATGGAAAAAGAGATATGCTTTGGTAACTCGTACAGAAATATCCACAAAGACTATGTGCACATACGCCACACTTTCACGATAACTTGTATTTTTATAAAAGCTTAAAAAGTGAAAAAAGAATATATTATACAAAAAAAGTGGGCTTCCCCATTGATTTGCCTCTTGCTTCAGTGCCAGACAAACTGTCGGCATGTGGCAAGTGTGTGGAGCAGCGGGAGCTTCAAACAATCTGTGTGTATTTGCAGGGAAGTGTATGCGCTCCCTGTATGTGTGAGCACGCTTCTCTTGGCTGCTTTATCTGCGTGTGTGTGTTTGTGTTGGCGCATACATGCTTGCCAGCATGTTCCGTATCTACAATTTCAATGCACCATAAATGAGGTGCCTAAAGCATTCAAATGCACTTGTTTCTGTTTATACTGGTGTACATTTTTCCATTTAGTATCGAGTTATGTTATGCTTTGTCTGGACTAGTGCATCATGGGACTGATGTTCACCCAAAAGCATTGGCCCAACAATAGATCCTCTGAAGATTTTTGGGCAGAATAACTCATGCTATCTTTAGGCACCAATATAGTACAAAATAATGCTGGTCTGAGGCCAGTATGCACCTTCAGCGGGATTGAAACCACAAATTAGGTTGGGACCTTAGGAGAAAATGTGTTTTCAAAAAGCCTAACGTAATTAAATCAGAAAATCTAAAGGCTTTTGAGTTGATTGATCAGCCTTCCCAGAAAACACTGTGTAAAGTTAAAGAAGTAATCTTTCAACCGCTACTCTTTAAATTTACTTAATGGGACCCATATAACATCGTCTACCGTTGTTGTTTACAGACATTTGACCTTTTGACTGGCCATTGCTTTTATGCATTTCTCTGGACAACGCAGTACATTACTCAGTGCAATATGCTTCCAAGAAAGGGCACAGGAAAACAACACATTTAAATGTCCAAAGAAAGTGAAACATGAACTCTTCATTGTGTCCCAGTCTTATATGTAAAAGTGTATGTGTAAAAAGGACAATGTGTTTGATAATCAAATATATTGCCCTGAGTTCAGTATGCAGACAGGTGCTGGAGAATCACAGCATTTGTGCAGCTGGACTTTGTTCTCAAATGAGGTTTTTTTTTTATGTGACCCTACAAATCATAACTATTGTTTCTAAGCCACATGACCAACCAAAAAACAAACATATTAAGTATTTGATCTGATATATTTATTGAGTAATTTATTAAAACTGTCAACTATCCATGTACAAGTCATATAGTAAACTTAAAATAGTGTAATTAAAGTCTTAATTGATTTCCCACCTGTGTCTTGTTTGTTTGTTTTTAAACAGTAAAAGCATTTAAAAGGGATAGTTCACCCCAAAATGAAAATTGTGTCATTAATTACTCACCATTATGTCATTCTAAACTCATAAAACCTTCATTCATCTTTGGATCACAAATTAAGATATTTGTGATGAATCTGAGAGCTTTCTGACCCTGCATAGACAGCAAAGCAACTGACGCGTTCCAAGGCCCAGAAAGGTTGTAAGGACATTATTAAAATAGTCCATATGACATCAGTGGTTCAACCGTAATTTTATGAAGCTACAAGAATACTTTTTGTGCACAAAGAATGGCTCACTGCATCAGCAGCAACACACGCATGCGTTGTGGTATTCTCCTGAACACGAGGTGAAGACTGACACAGAAGAGAAGAAATGTTCAATAAAGTCGTTATTTTTTTTCTTTGCACAAAAAGTATTCTCGTAGCTTCATAAAATTACAGTTGATCCACTGATGTCACATGGACTATTTTAACGATGTCCTTTCTGGGCCTTGAACATGTCAGTTGCGTTGCTATATGGCGGTTCAGAAAGCTCTCGGATTTCATCAAAATATCTTAATTTGTGTTCCGAAGATGAACAAAGGCCTTATACATTTGAAACGACATGAGGGTGAGTAATTAATGACAGAATTTTCATTTTTGGGTTAACTATCCCTTTAAGATATCTGATGAACTCAGTTCTAACAGAAATTCTGTAAGTCTTATTATTAAATATCTTTGGTGAATTTAGTATATCTTTTATGAAATTACTTTAAGCAGTCATGGTGATCACTGAGCTTTCATTTTATTTTAAACGTCCCTTAGGCTGCCTCAGTGAATCATTTCACTGCCCATAATGTTCCTGTAGTGTGGTGTCAGCAATAAAGTCCTATTACACAGTTTCAGTCTAGCCGCCTTTGCTCATGCTAGAAATGGGCTGAGCCTCTGTGAAGTTCATTTAATTTCCAACATTTCAAGTCTACATTTGTAGATAGTTAGAACTTAGCAGGAGCTTGATTGCTTTTCTGTCTAGATCATGGTTAGTGTTAAACTACACTGTAAATCATCTGAGCAGAGACGGCTTTTGAAGATGCTGGTTGGTAAAAATGAAACATACATCAGGCAACCCTTTTGAAAAACCCTTCACATAGATTTGAAACACACTTCACACCAATCATATTAATTCACATCAACTGATTAACTATTCAGTGATCCTAATAAATACGGTTTTCACAACCATGCATTATTCATGGGTGTTACCTTTCGCAAAGCAGAATTTCAGCTTCTCTGTGCTTTAATTACTTGAATTTGTTAATTAGATCGCTCAGAATGTTTGACACGGGGTGTGAGCTCACTAACACAACGTGACAAATTCAATATACATCTTGATCAAAGAAAATATGTCAAATTGTTGGCTGTCACGATTCCACAGGGGAGACGGAAACCAGGAACGGGGAGACGTGGAATAAATCAAAACAGGTAAGTTTAACACAGGCTGGGAACACTCACACGGCAGACAGGAATGACGTATAATACTTGACAGGAAACACAGGGCAGGACACACTGTAAGTACACGACGTAACTAGATAATTAAACACACACAACTGGAACATAATTAACTAATAAACACAGGAACAGGAAACTAACCAAATATGGGCATACAAGAGGAAGGGAACCACAAGACACACAAGACAATCCTGACATTGGCTGCATCCGTAAACTTAGGCAGCTGACTTGCTGCCTCATGAGGCAATGACTTTGCAGGCAGCGTTTTTGCACGAAGGCACCTCACGAAACTGATTTCGGACAGGCTTCTGAGGCAGCGTAACGGTTTAACGATCTACAACAAAATAGAACGAGTTTTGGTGATAAGTAAATGAATATTTAATTACTATAATACTCATTTCTCGCTAGAAATAACATCAAAAGTCCAAAAAGTTAATCAGAAATATACATTTACACACAAACTAACCACCAAACGCAACTTCCAGCCGCCATCTTTATTTTTTAGCTCAACCGTCTCGGAATGGAACACACAGGATTGACATCTATGCTGCCTTCAAAAATCGATCAGATGAAGGCATCTCAGGAGACAGGAAGTGAAGCTAACTTTGTATTCGGACGTGCCTTGATGCCTTCCTGCCTTGGAATGCTGCCTCCGAAAGGCAGCATTTTTCAGTTTTCGGATGGAGCAATTGGCAGCTTATAAGAAGCATTGACTGATAATATTATGATTTAGTATAGGTAAGAATATGTGTCATCTTTTGGTAGAATTCAATATGCATTACTTTGCAGCATATTTATTTTTTAAAAATTATAGTTTTATATTTTACTACACAGCTTTCTGGAATTATTGAATTTGTTTGGTCAGTCGTAGCATTGAGTTCTCAGATATTTTTGTATAATACTGATAACTAGATATCACTCTTTTCATACCAGTTCCACTTAAAATAGTTTTCAAAATGGTTTCTACAGCTACCAGCTGAAATAAAAATGCAATATTAATTATGGGATAAACAGGGTTTCACAAATTATAACCATTTAGCTGTTTAACTCTGGTGAAAATAGAGTAAATAGCTGCAGTGTTTGACCTCTTGATAAATTAATTTTTTTTCTTTTGTGACAGACTATTTTCTTTAGCAAAATCTTTAGGTCTACTTGTAAGGTAATTATAAATCAAGTCATGATTTCATATTCTTTGGTAGTTGCAATAATGGGCATTAAACCTTAAAAAGCACTAATACTCATGTCTGATATGTGTGTCTGTAATAGTGACTTTACAAATGAGTGTTGAAAGAGAAGGCTTTTCCTCAAATTTCACAGCATGGAAACACCTCTTGCCATTACCAACAAATTCAGTCTGACATACTCAGGCAAATTAAGATGAATAACGTAGTACAGGGATTTTTTTGTTTGAGCTGCATTTGAAAAGTAGGAGCTTCAGAGAGATGAAAGGTTCTTAAACACGTGAACTGTGCAAAACGAAGATAACCATCAAACAAGCAGCCTAATCTAACATAAATCAAGCATGCATTCATCTGTCTCCATACTGAAGGCCTCGCTCGAGCCAATCCAGCAATTTAACGCTCTGCTCACGTGAACGGTATGTAATGAGTTTCCGAATAATGACTTCTGCTGTCACGGATAACCAGCTTTCTTCCTTGGTGCTGAGTTTTACTCACGCTTCATGGAAATTAACCGCTAAAAGGGATATTTCATGTGTAAAGCAGCCAAGTAGAGTCGAGGTGGAGTCTGTGTGCGTTTTGCATCTTTGTTCTTACTCCGCGTGGACCTGCCGGGACCCGCCATGGGTGATTAGATTGCTGGAAGAAGGTCAGGTTAGTTCGATCGCACACAACCGACCCTGATCAAACCCCCTTGGGCGCACGAGTGGAAGGAGCGTTTAATTGCTTAGATTTGGAGCAACAGAGCTTGATCAGACACTTGTAGCATGGTTTCCAGGGGTCCAGTAAATTACAACAGGGATCCATGGAATGTTATTTAAAACAAATAGAAATTTAATAATATATACACTAGCTGGCAGTCCAATGTTTGGAATAATTATTTTTTAAATGTTTTTTTAAACAAGTCTCTTGCAGAACAGCTGCATTTATTTGATCATAGCCCCTTCAGAAATTATTCTAATATGCTAATTTGGTGCTCAAGAAACATTTCTTATAATGCTTTTTCTTATTTTCAACAATGATAATAAGAAATGTTTCTCGTACAGCATATCAGCATATTAAAATGATTTCTGAAGGATCATGTGACACTGAAGACTGGAGTAATGGCTGCTGAAAATTCAGCAAATTATATGAAGTATATCTATCCAATCAGTCAATCACATGACATCAATTCAGTGCATGTAGACATGGTCAAGATGATCTGCTGAAGTTTAAACTGAGCATCAGAATGGGGGTTTAAGTGATGAGGACTTAAGAGACGTTAAATGTGGTATGGTTTTTGGTGCGAGACGGCTGGTCTGAGTACTTCAGAATCTGCAGAACTACAGGGATTTTTATGCGCAACCATCTCTACGGATTACAGAGACTGGTTCGAAAATATCCAGTGAGCAGAAGTTCTGTGGGCGAAAATGCCTTGTTGACGCCAGAGGTCAGAGGAGAATGGCCAGACTGGTTTGAGCTGAGAGAAAGGCAACAGTAACTCAGATAACCACTCCTACAAATGAAGTATGTAGAGGAGCATTTCTGAATGCACAACTTTGCAGCAGATGGGCTACAGCAGAAGAACACCACACCGGGTGCAACTCTTGTCAATAAGAACAGGAAACTGAAGCTACGGTTTGCATGGGCTCACCACAGAAGATTGGGAAAATGTTGGCTGCTCTGATGATTCTTGATTTGAGACATTTGGATGGAAGGGTCAGAATTTGGCGTAAACAACATGAAACCATGAATCCATCCTTTTTGAAAGAATGGTTCAGGTTGGTGGTAGTGGTGTAATGGGGGCTATTTTTTTGCTACACTTTTGGCTCTTTAGTACCAACTGAAAATCATTTAAATACCACAGCCTACTTCAGCATTGTTGTTAATCATCTCCGTCCCTTTTTGACCACAGTGTACCATCTTGTGATGGCAGGATAACACACTATCATAATACGGACCAAATTCTCTGATGAATGTTTTCAGCACCATTTTGAATCTTTGAAGGCAAAAGAGGGTTCAACCTGATACTAGCAAGTTCTCCATAATAAAGTGTCCTGTAAGTACTGTAGAAGGTATATATATATATATATATATATAGTATATATATGCAACATTTTCAACCAATAATGGAAAATCTTTTATGTGTTTTGGGCATTAATTTACACAACAACTGGGTTTTGGGGGCCCGAAACTGCAAGCTTTTAAAAAATGGGTTTCAAAGAGCAGGTTTTTGAAAGGATACTGTTGTACTGTTGTCCTTTACTGTTGCATTTTACACGTTCATAGGTATCTGCACAGGTGCATAGTGTTAGTATTTGTGTGCAGGCACGTAGTTTAAGTGACATTGAAAAAAAATGGTGCTAAATGGCACTAAAAGTGGTTAATTGGCTTGTTATCATAGGGGAACCACCTTAAGTGCTATATAACACCTATCTTTAAAGGTGCTATACAGCACCTTTGTCAAATAGTGCTATGTAGAACCTTAAGAGGAACCCCAGTCTCCTCCGAAGATTTTAGATACGTTTTAGATATGTTACTTTACTCTCAGATTTTTGCTATATGAATAGGAATTTACAACAATGGCAAAAGCTGTTTTGAATCACTTTTATGCTTTGCTGAAGTCAAAATTTCTTTCCTTATAGGGGAAATACACTGTTTTAATGTTTTTAAATCCTTTCCCCAACTAAACTAAAAGAGATTTATACAGGGGCTTAATAGTTTATTTATATGGTAGTGGTAATATAGCACCTTAACCACTCCAAAGAACCACTGAAGAACCTATTTTGTGTGTGTGTGTGTATTGACATGGCATGCATAATACAGTATTTTAACCATTTTCACTGATCCTTGTGAACGGGGATTGTTTTGACAACATTGTCGTCTGTACGTGAAACTTTTTAAAAACGCAAAGGAAAAACTTCAGTTTTTAGTACATTGTTGTTGTGTAAATGAACGCTTACTCATCTAGTAAACACAAAAACTGTGAGTATCAATCAATCAATCAATCAATCATTCACTCAATCTCTCATTATGTTTGTGTGTGTGAGAGAGAGAAAGAGAGAGAGAGAGAGTGCGAAACCATGAGGAGCTCATGATCCATGCTGCCTGCCTGAGCTTTTATCGATCCCTTTAGATTCTCTTACCTTGACCGATCATAATTTTTACAACTTCAGTCGTATTCACTCCATTACACACTGAAGACAGACCACACATCAGTACTATGTGAGGGGAACTGCTGGGAACTGGAGAATTTTATATATTGCTCAGTGGTCTAGTGTGATTTTGATATTTTTGTTACAACTTTGCCATTATTAGATCTAAAATAAGTTGCATTCTAATATCTCTGAAAGGTATTTCAAAGTATTTTTTTTTAAATAAAGAGGAGATACAGGGGGATTCACTTCAATGCATCCGAAAAGCAGGACAGTCTAGGTACCTCTTTATTACTGAGCAGTTAAATAATATGTTAAATCAAAGAATGTCAGTGTGCATAGAAAAAAAAAAAAAGACTTCTATAATATGATTATAACTGACTATGAAACTGTGGTATAATGGTTGTGCTTTTGGAAAGGGTTATCAAATTATGAATACCCAGGGCTGCGTTCCAGGAGATAAATAGATATATTTATATATTCAAGAGCTCATCATGCATGTATTATGTAAATGAAAGTTGCCATCTGATCTGCCAGCACCTTGCAACCACCTCGCATTACTGCCATATTCAGAGAATGGAATAATGCAATAATGGTTAATCGTTGCGTTAAACAGCAATTGTTTTCAACTGTCCACAGGCTATGTTTAGTTTTGCTGTGTCTCCATCTTTCCCTAATGGTTAATAGTCTCAGATTGTCCATTTATAAATCAGCCACTAAAGATGAAAGAATTGATGGGTTAGTTATAATAACCAATTAGAACAGTGCTGGAAAACCCAAAGCAATTACACTCTTAATCAGCTGCTCTCGCTGATCCTCAGTTCCTCTCAGGTTGATGAGTCATCAGCACCATTCTAAAGAAGTGGCCCATGGGGGAATGAGCTGCCCTGACCTCCTCTGACACTGATAAACACACACGGGCAGACTAGAGACTGGTTCAAAACATTTAGTTTCTACATCTGTAACAAGTTTTTTCCCCATTGTGTGGCTTATATTTGTCTGCCATAAAATAGCTTAGCAATTTACTGTACTTTGGATGGAACATGTTGGTTTGAATAAAATTATTTGTCAAATGCATTTAATATAAATATTAAATGTAAATCTAATACTTTTTTTTACATTAATTTAATGCAGTATTCATTTTTTCTGGTGCTAAATAATTGCCAAAACCCCTACCCCAATCCTCCAAGTTTCATTAAAACATTTTATTGATATATGGTAAATGTACAGGAAACATTTTGATTCCAAATCCTTTTTTTTTTCTTTTTTTTTTGAAGGAAGAATGCTCACCAAGGCTGCATTTTCAAAGACAGTAAGATTGTAAAAAAATGTTCTAGTTATTCAAATTGTAATATTTCTCAATATTACTATTTTACTGTATATTTACTGTTTTGATCAAATAAACTCACTCTTAAATATTTTTATATATTTTAAAATGTAATGTATGTGATGAATTTTAAGCAGCCATTACTCCAGTCTTCAGTGTCAGATGATCTTTCCGAAATTATTCTAATATGCTGATTTGGCACTCAAGAAATTTTTCCTTCTTGTTATCAATGTTGAAAATGTTCATATTTTTGTCCATAACATTTTTAAGGATTTTTTTAAATACATTTTTTTTTTAAATAAATAAAAAAAACACTTTCCTGTCATTTCTGCCCTGGCAGAATAAAAGTATTAATTTCTCTTTAAAAAACTGTCCTTTTTTGTGTGGATGTTATATATCAAACAAGCAAGAGAACCTGTTTATTCAGATATTGTCATCAACATCCATTGATATCATCTCAAATGAAATTATAAAACATTCATAATGTTTTGCCTCCTTACCTAAAAATGAGTTTTTAACTTATAAATCCTTTATATTTTTACAGTGTCATACAGATTCTGCTGTCACTTCAGGAGGATGGCAATAATGTGTAATTATTTCACCCCTGTAGCTTATTTTTAATTGGTACAACAGTACAGATGTACATGAACAATAGAAATAAAATACTCTTAATATGATTACAGTTTACAATGTCACTAGTATACTGTTATTAACACAGTGGCTGGATGACTTATGATTCAAATGACAGAAACCCACATGCTGTCAAAATAACAGGAAATTGAGCACCTTGTACTTGTTTCTTTGAAAAAATAAAAACACATAGGCTATATGTCATCATTGGCCAGCAAGCAGTATCAAGCCCAACTGTGTACCCCAGCCTCTCACTTTTCACTTTCATCACCCGAGTCTCCAGGTTCAAACAAATGTATTATAATCAGTTAGTGATAAATTATATGAGATTTATATCACACGTTCTAAAATGCATTTTAGAATTAGCTTATAGGAATCAAACTTAACTCATTTAAATGAGTTCATTGTGACATTTCTTGTTGGCTATGTTGTTATGTAGCCATTTGTCATGTAAATTGAAACTCCTACAGTGGCAATAAACATTCAGATGAATCAAATATAGTTTGCTGTTTATATTCCACACCATTTATGCCGAGGTGTAAGTGAACGATGCCGTGGAACCTACAATATATCCATAAGAGCTCATTTGTCCTTTCCCAAAAAAACAAGACATTGATATATTGGTGTGACATTGAATCTGCAAAGAAGTGAGAGTAGAATTACCTACAAGTGGTTACAGCTGTGGGACAGCAGGATGCACCTGACCCATCCTTCCCACTTTCACTTTATCATTTTTTTGTCTTAAGCACAGTGAATCACAGAGTAGAAGTCAACATATGAAGCAGATACACGGATAAGAGCCGTGTGTCAGTGTTCGAGCGTTAGCTGAGTAGAAACACATTGCGGTGGATCTGTTGTCCCTGCTGGATGCCTGTTTGAACAGGTGGAACCGTGGGGGCCAAATGAACCCAGAGAAAATGATTACATAATGACCGATACATCATTACCTTACATATGTCAACACCGCCAAGCATACAAGGTCAATACAGCTTTGAATCTCTCCTTCTGTCCAGCCGATCAGTTCCATTCAGCACGGGTTGTTTGTATTCGGTTTCAATTGAAATGTTCTGATCCACAGTCAAGGACTTAACGCTCAGTTAAGCACAGTCATGTTTAATATGATTAAGCTTTTTTAAGCTCTGAAATGATGTAATGGATGGTGTTTGAATGCAACAAAGTGCAGCAGAGACGGGGTATGAATTTGTAGGTCAGACGGAGAGGAAAGGAGGGATAGAGTCGAGAGAAGAGGTATAAAAGACTCTTTAGAGTAGAGAGGGGAGGAGAGAAAGCGAGAGGGCTCTCTAAGTCTCAGGAGCTGTGCCTCTTGAGTTAGTGATTATAAGCTCTTTCAGTATGTAGATAACAATCTGAACAGCATGGTGGGAGTGAGAGAGAGAGAGTAATTACAACCTCAATTAAACAAGAGAATCTGAGATTAGGGTCAAGAGCCCTATCACACAACATCATTGATACAACTCTACCACTTCATCTCTCCCTTTGTCTTTTCTGTCTGTTTTTCAAACCGTTTCTATGTTTCCCCCTCGCCCATGTTCTCCACTTTTGCCATCTCTGGTTTTTGTTGCTAGTAGTTTTTAGTTTCATAGTAATGAAACTTTTGATATGAGCTGCAGCATTAAGCCCACGGGGAGATCACCCCTCTCGGCTAATAATTATTCATGAGCGCACAGTCAACCATCTCCCCATTTACTGAAGGTCAGCCTTTCTGTTTTGTCCACGAGGGCCCTGACTTATCTGAGAATCTGTACATTGCAAAAGCGCTTCAGGGCCCTTTGTATCCTATGGGAGGTGTTTCAAGATTATATGAACAGCAATGCATTACCAGTTTAAATTTACAATTGGGTTTACTCAGTACATTCCATAAAGTGTGTTCCATATTTTGTATTTTTGGAAAATGGGATTTTTTTTTCATTGCAATTAATGGATTAAGTGAGTTAATGAACTATGGACTAATTTTTGAATAATTCATTCTATAATTACTTACAAGCTGCTGTAAGCATTTTTTATTTTTTGGAATGGCACTTGGAATGACAATAGCCTATTACCTAAGAGAAATTACTGAATTAGGTGTCATACAATATCACACCTGAAGTAGGCTCTGAAAAAAACCCTGCGAAGAAATTAATTTATAATAAATAAAATAAATATAAAAGTATAGTGGGCGTGTCTAAATCAACGTCTATGTTTTGGCGGAAGTTCCAAAACTGCGAATGGCTTACAGCACTTTTCATTATTAATTCATGAATAACTGATATTGATTGTAGTGATGTCAAAGCTCTCAAGGCCTTCAACAAATCACGCAGAGATGTCCTGTTGATGGAGTAGGACAAACGATTCGACAGCAATCCCAAGGCAGCAGGTACATCATGCAAACTGGTGCAGTAATTTAACTGCAGCTCTTCTAAAGATGAATGGAGAAGTAGTGGGGGTTTACAGCTTTGATGATGTAATGATTGCATCATTTGTTTATTTATAGTCCTCAAGCGTGCAATGACCCTTTGTTAAATATATAATATTTAGAATAAATGACAGGCCTGTGCCTCTGTGTGTGTGTGTACCTACTTAATCATATTTTGGGGACAAATTTGTATCCAGAAGTGAGCTAAATCCATCCATCAGAACCTCACAACATCTCCTTTTGGCGACGTCCTCGTAACAGTGGTATATAAAAAAAGTATCTATCTATCTATCTATCTATCTATCTATCTATCTATCTATCTATCTACTTAGATACTTCATCTTCATCTCTCCATCTCTTTATCATATATCTATCATCATCTGTTTATTTATTTAGTTGTTTGTAACAATGCAGAAAATTTCTGGCTTTTTATCATTTTATTGTAGACCTATACATAAATACACAAAAAGGAAAATTTTAATGAATGAAAAGAGTGAAAAGGAATGAGGAAAAAGAAGAGATACAGATGAAAAAAAGAAGTTATAATGTTTTAATAAAAGCCAAATGCTGGTAAGGATGAAAATGGTGATTTCCTGGTTTTCTGGATATGATCTCATTACTATTACGGTCATGTTTAGGGTGGAGAGGCTTGTTGGCTTCTTGTTGGTGATGGCTCATTATGTAATGACATTTTGACCCTTGTATGTCATGCCCTGTGTGTTTGTGTGTATGCATCCACATAATGCCCATATAATGACCATACTAACTATTTTCTACCTATATTTGTGTCCATGACAACACGCAAGAGTATACTGTATGTGTAAGCTTATGTTAATACGTGTGTGTGAGAGTATATAGTTATCGCAATGTGCGCTTCATAGGTTCTCTGCTTATATGGAAAAGTTTAATTCCACCTTTGTGAATCAATAATAATACATCTTTATTAAGATCCATTGGGCTTTATTAGGGAACATATGCTGTGCTGCAGTGCAGTTCTGGCTATGTAATTAATGGGCTGGGTGGGCCAATTAAATTTGGGTCCTTTATGGTTGTGCTGATTGCTATGTTTAGGGCCTGAATTTCAATGAATGCCTCCCAAACATTCCCACCCTCTTGGGGGAGTATGTGCGTGCATGCGTAACTCTCTACATTTGCTTGCATGAGGGGATGCTTGTGCGTGTGCCCGTGTGTCGGCTGGAGGTGGCTTCAGCAATATAATTACTGCTCATAAATTACCCTTGAGATCTTTTTAACCCACCTATACTTTATTATGATAATAATGATTAGAGACAGACAAAAAGGCATTAGTATCTGGGTTAATTCGCAGGCCTTGGGTCAGTCTTCTGTCTTTAAACCAGCACATCTGTTCTGCTGTGAAATTCAGTTTGCAGTTTACTGTGATTTCTATGTGAAACTAAGGGATTTTACTGTTGTCAGGTATGCCTAATGTTAAATATGCATCGTCTGTTGACATTTAACGGTTCTGGAAAACAATGCAGATGAATGTTCTTTATCTCAATGCAGTTTATCTCTTTGAGATAATATGGGCGGACAGATATTAATGACATTCATGAAGCTAGATATGCTGTAGATGGGTCAAAGACGAGATGTCCCATTTTGGTGTACACATAATAGTAAATTTACTAAAATTATTTTGTATACATAGAAAGTACATATACATAGTCACGCTGCAGTTAATTAATTGCTCTTAAATATAAAATTCAACCTTTCCATGTTGTGGTAAATTGCAAAACCACGTCATTTGGTAAAATGCTCCAAAATACTTATTGTTAGATTTATTTAGAAAAATATGTAGATGTTGTGAATGTTACGGAAGGAGACTCAGACAGAAGGTAAAAGTGAAACAGTCTTTGTCTTATTAACAAGTTGAGTAATGGAGACAGATTGGAGCAATTGCAGGTAAGTCTTGAGTTCAATATAGATGTTAACTGGGTAAATGGAGTTGTAATGAATGATCTTGATTTTACAGGAGTTTGTGGAATCGGAGATGGAATGATGACACACACCTCACCAATGTAGCGAAATGGGAGTCCAATGCAGACGATGGAGACAGGTGATGAGGAACACAGGAGGCAAGTATACAGGAAGGTAGATACCAAGTCTTTATGCTGGAGTAGCATCGAGTCCACTTCGTGCAAACGCGACCGGACATTGACTGAAGTGAGGTGTGTGCTTAAAGGGATAGTTCACCCAAAAATGAAAATTCTGTCATCATTTACTCACCCTCAAGAAGTTCCAAACCTGTATGAATGTCTTTGTCCTGATGAACACAAAGGAAGATATTTTGAAGAAACTTTGTAATTAGGCTGTTTTGGGGCACCATTGACTTCCATAGTAGGAAAAAAAAATACTATGGAAGTCAATGGTGCCCCAGAACTGCTCTGTTTCCCACATTCTTCAGAATATCTTCCTTTGTGTTCATCAGGACAAAGACATTCATACAGGTTTGGAACTACTTGAGGGTGAGTAAATGATAGAATTTTCATTTTTGGGTGAACTATCCCTTTAAGCAGCGGAGTTGATGAGGGCGATGATTAGAACCAGGTGTGTGCAATAAGAACTCAGGTGAGGGTGTGCGTTGTGATTGGTTGATGATTGAGCCTGGCCGATCTGTGACAGTACCCCCTCCTCCACGGCCCGCTCCTGAGGGCTGAGGACCCTGACATCGTGGTGGTCTACCTCTTCCTCGGGGCGCAGGACAGTCAGGATGTGCAGATTGGAAATCCTCCAGGAGAGTGGGATCGAGGATGTCGTCCCTGGGGACCCAAGATCGTTCTTCCGGGCCAGATCCTTCCCAGTCAATGAGGTATTCCAGCTGACCACCACGGCGCCGGGAGTCCAGGATCTCGTTGACCTTGTAGATGGTACCGTCCTCCAGGATTAACGGAAGAGGGGGTTCCTCTGTCGGGCCAGGCTCTGTAGGAGCAGAAACAGACAGGTGGTAAGGTTTGAGGAGTGAGACATGGAATGAAGGGTGAATTCTGTATTGTGGAGGGAGTTGTAACTGATAAGTGACTGGGTCGATCTGTTTAACAATGGTGAAGGGGCCAACAAATCTGGGACTTAGCTTTTTGCAGGGCAGGCACATGCACATTCTGATGTTGACATCAACCCTGATGGTTGACAGTCAGACTTCTGCCCAGGTTGGCATGTTGGGGTCTCAGATCTTCGAAGGTCTGCTGTAATCCTCTGTCTGCGCACTGCCCGCTGGAGCTGATGGTGAGCAGCGTCCCAGACCCTCTCGCTCTGACGGAACCAGTGGTCGACGGATGGTACATCAGACGGTTCCCCAGACCAGGGAAACAGGGGTGGCTGGTAACGGAGTACGCACTGGAAGGGAGTGAGTCCAGTGGAAGGTTGACGCAGGGAGTTCTGTGCGTACTCGGCCCAGCCCAGGAACTGGTTCCAAGAGTTCTGGTGGCCATGGCAGAAGGTTCGCAGGAAGCGTCCCACTTCCTGAATTTTCCTCTCTGTCTGCTCGTTGAATTGAGGGTGGTACCCTGAAGAAAGGCTTACAGTCACACCTAGGAGCGAGAAGGCTCTCCATAACCTTGATATGAACTGTGCTCCTAGGTCAGAGACAATATCCTCAGGGATTCCATAATATCTGAAAACATGGTTAAACATGAGTTCAGCAGTTTCCATGGCTGTAGGCAGACCCTTGAGGGGGGAGAAGATGACAGGCTTTAGAAAATCGATCGACAACCACCAGTACACAAGTGTGACCATTAGAGGCTTGCAGATCCGTGATGAAATCTACTCCTAGGTGTGACCAAGGGCAGTTAGGAATGGGTAGCGGAAGGAGTTTGCTAGATGGTAGATGGAGAGGACTCTTGGCGATGGCGCAGTCCGGACAGCCCTGAACGAACCTTCTCACATCCCTAGCCATATTGGGCCACCAGAAGCGACCCTTCAGCAGCAAGAGGGTGCTGTTGGCCCCTGGGTGGCCAGTGCCCAGAGAAGTGTTAGTGGAGTGAATCAAGGGAGTACGTTGTGCTCTGGTGACATACTGGAGACCTGGTGGACAGCCCGGCGGAGTGGCCGTGGAGGCATTGGAGGAGGTGACTGGAATGGAGATCCATTGGATGGGACTGATGAGATTTTTGGAAATGGATTCAGGTTCTTCCTGACTTTCCTCTGGAGCGTGGAGGCGTGACAGAGCATCAGCCTTTATATTCTTTGGACCAGGACGCTAGGATATGGTAAAGTTGAATCATGTGAAGAAGAGTGCCTATCGAGCCTGGTGAGGATTGAGTCTCTTGGCATCACATAGATATTGCAGGTTTTTGTGATCTGTGAGGACGGTGAATGGATGAGCTGCTCCCTCCAGCCAATGTCTCCATTCCTCCAAAGCCAGCTTGATGGCGAGGAGTTCCCTGTTGCCGATGTCATAATTCCTTTCTGCTGGGCTGAGTTTACAGGAAAAGGTGCATGGATGGAGTTTGGCTGGAGTCCCCTGCTGCTGAGATAACGCTGCTTCTAGCCCAGTTGTAGATGCATCCACCTCCACGATGAAAGGTTTCTCTGGGTCTGGATGGATGAGGATAGGAGTGCTGGTAAAGGCTCTCTTAAGTGCTGTGAAAGCTTCCGTGGCCGCTGGAGACCAGGACAGAGAATTGGGCTTGCTCTTTAACAGGCTGGTGAGTGGACTGGTAATGGTACTGTAGTTTTGGATGAAGCGTTTGTAGAAATTGGAGAATTCCAGAAAGCATTGAAGTTCCTTGATGGTGGTAGGTACTGGCCAATTCCTGATAACCTCTACTTTCCCCTCGTCCATCTGGATGCCACCACTGTCGATGTTGTATCCAAGGAACTGCTCTGAGGATTGATGGAATGAGCATTTTTCAGCTTTGAGGAATAGTTGGAACACTCTCAGGCGTTTCAGGACCTCCGCAACGTGGTGGCGATGTTTGGCCATACTCCGGGAGTAGATGAGGATGTCATCAATGTAGACTAGGATGAACCGATGGAGAAACTCCCAGAGTACCTCATGCATGAAGTCCTGGAATACGGAGGGGGTGTTGACTAGGCCATACGGCATGACGAGATATTCGTAGTGGCCAGTAGGGGTCACAAAGGCCATCTTCCACTAATCCCCCTCGCGTATCTGGATGAGGCTGTAGGCGCTGCAGAGGTCTAACTTGGTGAAGACGGTGGCACCGCGGAGATGTTCCAATGCTGCTGGGACGAGGGGAAGAGGATATTGAAAATTTCACAGTGATGTTATTGAGTGCCCGGTAATCGATTCAAGGCTGCAAGCCTCCGTCCTTTTTGGCCACAAAGAAGAAACTCGAAGCAGCAGGGGACGTTGAAGGGCGGATGTAGCCTTGATTTAAAGCTTCTTCAATATACTCCTCCATGGCCTTCTGTTCAGGGAGTGAAAGCGGATAAATCTTTCCACGGGGCACTGGCTCAGCCGAGATTAGATCTATGGCGCAGTCCCATGGCCTATGTGGCGGCAGCTGTGAGGCTTTCTTCGGGCAGAAGATGTCACTGAAGGGGGGCGTAGCAGGATGGTATAGCCACTGACTGTTTTTCCACAGGGCTCTTGATGGAAGTGGAGTTGATGGTAAGAGTCTCTAGACGAGGTGTTGATGGTTGAGGAGTGTGAGGGAAACAGTCAGGGAAACATTTACTGCCCCACTTCAGGACCTCACCGGTCTTCCAAGAGATGACAGGATCGTGCTGCACAAACCACGGGCGCCCAAGAATCACGTCAGCGGTAGATCCCTCCAGAACCAGTAGATGAATAGTTTCCTTGTGTAACTGTCCTACTTGATGTATGGGACCAGCACTGTAACGAACCTGTTTACGGTTGAGTGGTTTTCCCGTTACTGATTGGACTTGGTAGACGGTTTCTGTAGATGTGGTCGTTAGTTTGAGCTGGCGGCAGAGGTTCCCGGAGATGAAGTTCCCGTCTGACCCGGAGTCGAGGAGAACCAATCTCCAGGTCAGTCATCTTTGCCGCTCAGCTGATGAAAGACGAGATGTAGCGAGGTAGCGAACCCACTTGCATAGGTTCGCTACCTGGTTCTGGAGTGCAGGTGATTTCTGGCCGACGGAGGAGTGGTGAGGGCGATGATTAGAACCAGGTGTGTGCAATCAGAACTCAGGTGAGGGTGTGCGTTGTGATTGGTTGGTGATTGAGCCTGGCCAATCCGTGACAGTGAATAACTGTGATTAACTAGTTAAGCTCACTATTTGATAGCCTATAGGTTGATAGCCTGCAATATATGGTGAAGTAGAAGTTTCATCATTCAAGGTAAAGTTCTTGTCATTCGGTGTAATGCAAACTCTCAGTGTCATCCATTATATTACAGTATCACTGTATAGATATCAATTTGATAAATGAGGAATGTATAATTAATATTTTAAAGCATTTATGTGTGTGTGTGTGTGTCCTAAAACAGAGAGAGTTTCTAAGCACTGGCAAAAAGTAAATGCAAAGCCAGTAGCTAGAGCGGCACTCTTAGAAAGGAGACGGGAAATGTTTGCAGTTGTCAGAATAATAGCTTACCACTGTTTCTGAACAGAGAGTCCATAGTAACAAGCTACTGTAAGAGTGCTCATTATTTTTCAACATCTGCTCCTGCTGTCATTTATTTAGCAATATTATTAAAACTAATTCAATGATAAAGACTAAAACTAAAAACATTTCAACACCAATATTCTCTCCCTTTTTGACAAAACGTCATTGAGTGTAACAAACCGTCGTTATTCAGCGTAACATTTATTTTTTTATATTATTCAAATATATAAAAGAATATGTGGTCATACTAATTTTTAAAATATTTTTAATAATTTCACTTCATTCGTTCCTTTTCACTTACTACAAAACCTTTGCTGACAAGAACAATGGTTAAAACCTGAAGGATAGTGGCATAGTATAAAGATATTAAATATCATTTAATTAGTATTTTTGTGCTGCACTGTGATCCTTAAATAGAATATGTCATCAAATGAGTCTGTTCTAAATATATCATGTCAAGATTTTGTTACACTATAAAACTGTTTCACTGAATGGCATTTTAGTGGATGTCTTCTGTAAATCATGGTAAATATGCATGATAGTCATTTTTTGCTAAATAAAAATAAAATTACCCAGGATACATTCTAATGTATGTAAAACCAAAATGTAAAGCTGTATTACACTATTTTAGGCTTGAAAACATCATTCCGTCTTCCACCTTTTCCGTGGAATATAAAAGGTGAATTCTTGGTGAATATCCTAGCTGCTCTTTTCAATGTAATGAAAGTGGATTAGGACTGTAGGCTTTTAGGCTTTAAAACGCCACAAAAACCCCCCATAAAAATATAATAAAGAGGTCCATACAAATCAAATCATGCACAATATTACTAGTGTTTAAATGAAATTATTATTGTGTAGGTCTTAAAATTTAAGACATTTTATTCAATTGTGCTGTTTATTCTATTCTGGTAGAGAGAGCTGATCTTTTACACTGCCTGCACTAGTGGAACTGCCTTAGCTTTCTTCTAATGAAATTTATACATCAGAAATGTTCTCCTGAGAGAGACAGAAGCTGGGATGTGAAGGAGGGGCAGCAAGGGAAAGGAAGAGAGAATGCTGAAGATAGTGAGCAATTGAAAGTAAGAGAGAGGTAGAGCTGTAACAGAACAGCCTGGAGTCCTTTGAGCGCTACTAGAATACTTCAGGAAACATGGATTGAATCTTTGCCTTCCACATCCCTTCGTCAGAAAGATAAAAAGAAGGAAATAAAATGCTAGGAATGAATGAATACAGTAATAGCCACAGGAGGAAGCAGCAAGGATCTTTGCAATTATACGTGAGGAGAAAAGGTGAATATGACAGCAAAAAAATGCAGTTCCTAGAACGCTTAAAGCTTACAAGATGCCTACGCTCTGACTTTTGTTTACAAAGTCACTTTCTATTGACGCTTTTTTGGGTCTTTTACCCCAAGAAGTGAGTTATTAACAAGCATACTTGCTGTAAGTATACTTTTAACCTATAGGGATGCAGTGTTGTTAAAAATGAATATATACTGTTCAAAAGTTTGGGGTCAGTAAGTTTTTTTTTTTTTTTTTTTTTGGGAAAGAAACAGATATTATAATTCAGGAAGAATGCATTACATTTCAAAGAATTACTGTTCTTTTGAACTTTTAAAAATAAATTGATCAAAGAATCCTGAAAGAAAATGCATCATAGTTTCCATAAAAATTTAGTGGCACCGCAGTTTTCAAATTAGACTATAACAAGAAATGATGACATTCTGAAGAATCATGTGACACTGAAGACTGGAGTAATGGCTGTTGAGAATTCAGCTTTGCCATCACAGGAATAAATAGCATTTATAAAAAATATTAAAATAGAAAATTGTAATATTTCAAATATTACTGTTTTTACTCTGTGTACAAACACACACGTAGGTAAAATAAGACACTAACAACTAAAATTAGCCTAATTGTTTTATAAATGCGACAAGTGAATTTAGGGATCACAATATTATGTTCATTATGAAAAAAATTATATTCATTTTCAGAACTTCTAAAATTATTAAATTACATTTAACAGTCTTATTAAATTGTGTTTTTAAAGATGAACTTTAAGTGAATGTTGGATGATGGAAAAGATCCTAATGTAAAAATAGAGCAAATGAGTATTTAATATCAAATATCTACTGATACTGATAAATAAAAATTGCTTGAAAAAATTGTCCGATAACCAGAGTATCATGCATTCCTTAAGTTTATTATAAAAATATGTGAAGATATGGCACTTTCAACATTCCTCGGTTTGTTTGAACGGCTTATTAATCGATATGAATTTATGGTTCTGCACTATCACCAGTGGCATCTTACAAAGACAGGTGTTATATCAATGTCAAATAACACATAATGCTTCATCCATTATAGTCTTTCACCTGATCACCCAGAGTACTATTGATAATGTTCTTTCTATGTGCTGGACCACTAAACAATCAATTGCGTTCCGTCAATGTATTGATACAGGGTCAGAGGTTAGTCTCAATAACCTGTAACCCACTAGAAAATTCAGCTAGTCACTCACGATTGCCATAATCCATACGATCGGGTTTCACTGAAACAGTCTACTGATTATGTCAATAGAGGCTTTTCATCTGCATTCTGTGGGCCCCTTCATGTTCGAAGGCAGTGAAATAGACCATTTGATCAATCCATTTCGGTGAGGTCTGTGAGAAACGTGAATTAAGGCACTATGGTTTCACTTCATGAGAAGCCAGTCTTTTTACATAATATCTACAATTCTTCAGTAAGATGTTTTTGTCAAATGCCAGCCTCTGCATGGAACACAAGCATGCAAGTCCAGTTGGAACGGAGAGCAGAAAGTGACAATGTGGAATGTCTTTCTAGTTTTGGTTATAGAAGAAAATGTCCAAGTCCAGAATTTTGTTAAATGTAGGTACTGGCAGTGGACGATGTGGTGTTATTCTGGTGTAGAGTTTAATCTCACGGGATTTTTGAGGGAGGAAGGGCAGGACGGAGAGCTTGGAATGTCTACAGTCTTTACCCCCATCTTTTTTAGCGACGATTCATCCGTAACAGAGATGGAGCGAGTGAAACTGGGTCGCATTGGAGGAGCAGAGTCTGCGAAGCAGAAAAGAAAATCATTTTTTGTCACAAGTGCTTCTGATTTAGCGTACCATTTTGCAACAGTGTTTTTATGAGTCATGATGACTTCCATATTAATAATGAAGTTGCATCACAGTGCTGACTAAACTGTAACAGTTGTGATTCAGTATAAAACGTTCACCAATAGAGGGCAGTATGGATACTGAGAGATGACAGTGAGGTCACATTGAAAATTACATTAATATTTATTCACGTGGCAGAGGCTTTCATCCAAAGTGTGTATTCAAATGTATTCAGGCTAAATTTTATCAGTCATTTGCTTTCCTTGGGAATCGAACCCATGGCCTTGGCGTTGCTAGCGCTGTCCTCTATTGTTTGAGCCACAGGAAGGCTAAAATCTATTCCAACTCTAACTTGAATCTGGAAACATTATGAAAATCAATTAAAATATTTATTTTCCTGGGTCTCTCTAGGTCACTATTCAAATAAGCAAATTTGTGATATTGATTCAAAATTTGAATACTTGAGTGAATTGGTCACTCAAGACTCACTCATACTTATTTACTAAAAGAGGAAGAGAGTCTAATTTGTGATATATGTAATCATTTCTTGAGTTTTAAACATATTTGAATATAATGTCCATTTTTAAACATTTTATTCAGAAAATAAATACATTTGACATTTAAAAAAAAGATTCTTCTGGAATCATTTTAGAATTTTTATCATATATTAAATTGAAAAAATTCTATATAACTATTAGGCTTACTATTGTTATTATTGTTAATTTAACTATATATGTATATTTTTGTATGTTGGCTGTTTTTGATATAAAATTGTAAAATTATTCTAAACATTATAAGCATAATACAGTTGATTTTTCCTTGAATATAGCCATTGCTGCTGATGTGGTGTTAAATCATAAATAAGTAAGTAAATTCCAAATCATTTTTAATTTCAGCATACCTGTGCAGGTAATGTCACTATTGAGTTTGCTGTTGGTTTCCTCTTGCTGTTTTCTCTCATAATCTCTCACCTGCTCGAGTGTCATTCCTGGATGCACAAATATTTGTTATGCACATAGTATGTATTTGGGAAGAATTAAGATAGAAGATGTACACCAATCGAGTGCCAAGCGAGGGATCAGGATTCTTGTGTGTACTTAACAGAGCATGTGGTTAATTATGGTAATGAAGCATTGCAATACATCTCATTTACCATGCCACTCGTCAATCCATGCCACCGCCTGTCTGTGTCCCACCAACAGAATGTCACGAATGTTCTGTGATGAATCACAACATGCCGTAATATGACACATGATGGGATTACATGACTAAACAGCATGATGTAATGCATGGGATGTTATGGTCAGTACCCTGTGAATGAAGTCCTCTGTTCGCCCCTGGAAGCCGTAGACCTCAAAGCTACAGGTGACTCTCTTGTAGGAGCACATGATGGGTTTAGTGGTGTTCCTCCAGCCGTCCACAAGGGGTCCCCGGCCTGTTTTCTGTGACACCCAGTTGCTCAGATCCTGTTTGTTTTAAGTAGATACACATTACCTGCTGAGTGAGCAGATCATTGCTTGCTCTTGTGTGTGTGTGTGTGTGTGTGTGTGTGTGTTGCATGCTGCGCATGAATTACTGTGCAGGGGTGACATTACATTTCACAGTCGATCATGTGGTGTCCTACTTCTAAAGCGTTAGAGGCACAAATCTCTTGCTTTTGGTTGTGAGACCTATTAGATATGTTTGATTAACTATTATCCAGGCCCGGCTCCAGAATCAAATCACTGAGGGTGCTTCTTAAATTAGTGAGGATGCTCTAACATATATAGGCTATATAACCCGTGCTGGCTAAATGAGTCGGAATGCGCATGGTCTAATTTTGAGCTAGACAAAAAAAAAAAAAAAAAAAAGTGAAAAATGTCAGTTTTGGTCGAATTTGAGGTTTTCACAAAATTTAGTTAATTAAACCCTCTTCTAGCGACCCCAATGCTCCAAATAGTAATTAAACATCTAAAATGAACTTTATTTGTATGTTTTCTGAGAGGAGTACCTTTTTCTCTGCACACTTCTGGATGACTGCTGCTGCTTCTCACCACGAGTAGGTCTATTGTCGCAAAGCACAGCATTCCAGCTTTGTTAATATTTATATCGAATTCTCCATGACATGAGTCCAAACCAGTGAAAGGTGATTTTTAAACCTATGCTGATGAAAACAAAAGGATCGCACCGCTGACTGCAAAGCGCGTACATAAGACATGCCTTTCCGAGAGCGCGCGATCGAAATATGGCTTGGCAAGATTCACACAAACATAGCCTATTGTTGTCTTACATGAACGTTTAGTTAATGGTTGGGGGAAAGTCTGATGTGTAACATTATATTGGATCCGCATTAATGCTAATTAGGTCTTAATATAGATCTGTCTCAATGTTAATCAAACATTAAAAGAAAATATGGAATCACTCGTTGCTCTTGATTAAATTACTGTTTATTTGTATTTTTGTTCTTGTTTTTAATAACAGCGATAAAAAATAGCTGTATTAATAATAATATAGTAATTACTTTAAAGAAAAGAATAGGAGGAAAATATGCAACGTTGCTTGGTGATTTTGCTTTGAAATCTTCAGAAAACTTAAAACTCGATATTTCTCAGAATCAGCTGCTGACTCAATCGCCTTCAAACTCATCATTTGCATTATTTATTTATTTTTTTGTCGGATTCCAACCAATCATATATCATTTTGAAGGTTTTTTTTTTTTTTTTAATGGAGAATGTGAAAATAAAAAGAAATCATTTTTGAAAAATTGCTCATTACCGATTCGGGTCACACATAGGCTATAGGCTCCCTTTCTAATCACTAAAAGGCTGTCATTCATCTTAGTTCATCGCGATCTCACAAACTTACGTTATAATTAATGAAATTCTCTACCACAGTGAATCTCTTATTTACATCGCGTCTACACTTAATAAGATTATTCGTACGGAACATAACACCTGAACAAAAACTGGCAATTTAAGCGGTAGTGGATTCTATCTTAAATGCCTCTGATTTAAAAAAAAAAAAAAAAAAAAAAAAAGTCGTGAGGTATTGTCAAGTATGGTGACCCATACTCGAAATTGGTGCTCTGCATTTAACCCATCCAAGTGCACACACACAGCAGTGAATAGTGAACAAACGCGCACACACACACACCGTGAACACACACCCGGAGCAGTGGGCAGCCATTGCTCCAGCGCCCGGGGAGCAATTGGGGGTTCGGTGCCTTGCTCAAGGGCACCTCAGTCATGGTATCGAAGGCAGAGAGAGTGCTGTTCATTCACAATCCCCACCTTCAATTCCTGCCAGTGCGAGAATCAAACCGGCAACCTTCAGGTTACAAGCCCGACTCCCTAACCATTAGGCCACGACTTCCCCGATTTGCTGTTAGGTTCAAGAAATCAACAGATATGTCTGTGATTGGATACAATGCTCAACGCTGCAAAAACATATTGAAATAGAAACCGATCTCCAGAGCGGAAACCATAACGTGCTGGATAGTTTGCCAAATCTGCAATAAAATGCCATTATTACAGCTTTAACTGAGGGTGCTTTTGATTTCGTTTGAGGGTGCTTAGCACCCTCAAGCACCCCCGTAGAACCGGGCCTGCTATTATCTAACATGAACCTAAATTAACCTATCATGAAAAGTACCTAGTATTAAATTTTGGTATCAGCACTGTTTTAACAGAGTGGCTGTTTTTATCAATTAAAATCTTTTAGTACATGATCTGTGGAGCTGATATTCAATGAATTGTCATGCAAGCTGTTATGAATAATTAACTCATTTTTTATGAGCAGAAATGTAATACTTAGCTGCACTCCTGTTGGTGCATGCATGATTCCTGTTACAAAAAGTATTATTATTATTATTATTATTATTATTATTATTATTATTATTATTATTATTTATTTTATTTTTTTAAATTGTGACATAAGAAATAACATAATTTGGACCCTTTTAAAGCACAACAAGTGAATAATCTTATTCCTTTTTTCAATATATATGCAAATTGAAATGTTGACTATCTGTCATAAACTAGCTAGTTCCTAATTTTTCCTATTTAGCGTTGATTTTTATTTAAGGCAAATTATGTATTAATAAAATAAAAATTTCTTAAAGGGATCATCGGATGTAAAATGCACTTTTACATGTTGTTTGAACTGAAATGTGTGTTGGCAGTGTGTATACACAACCACCCTATAATGATAAAAATCCACCCAGTGGTTTTTATAATCTCGTTAAATTATTACCCCTTTTTCATATCAAGCCATTCTCAGATGCCTGTCTGTGTGACATCACACAGACCCAGGCCCCTCCCACGATTGTTGATTGACACTAGCGTTTTACCTTAGACCTGCCCTGAGTGAGCTGTCTTAGCTATGCATATTACTAATCAAAAATTAAGTTTTGATATATTTACGGTAAGAAATTTACAAAATATCGTCATGGAACATGATCTTTACTTAATATCCTAATGATTTTTGGCATAAAAGAAAAATCGATAATTTTGACCCATACAATGTACTTTTGGCTATTGCTACAAATATACCCCAGCGACTTAAGACTGGTTTTGTGGTCCAGAGCCACATATAATATTGGAACATTGATTCAGCCATGCCTACTTTAAAGTTTTTGTTTTGGTCCCTTTTGTCTGTAGAAGTGATATAATAGTTTGTTTAACTGCCTTTTGTCAACAAGTCTGAGCTTGTCTTCACTGTATCTCAGCTGTTTTTTCTTATTGAAAACTGTAATCCTTTTGGATTTGTCCTATTCCTAATTTGGCATATGACAGCTATGGATTTGAGGTTGTGCATGACTGAATCTGAGAGTGTAACATGGAAACATGCTTTCCTCTGATGTATTATTTGTCCACTGAAAAGGCAACAGATTCCAATGAACTGTATCTCTAAGTAGAGCACACTGAGGAATGTGGTTTTTATGTAATGCTTGTCTTGCGGTTTTTGCTTCTGTGCTTGTGTTGCACACACACAGTACTTATTATGTCTATGTTGTGTCCTTTAAATGCTAGCTCTGAAGACTTTTGCACTGCTGTGAGGCCACAAAGACCTAAAGAACACAGATGCTTATTTGTGAGTCAAAGTTGTTCACCATTCCGAACTTAACTCCAATTCAAATCTTGATTTATGAACGTGGTACAAATTTACAATTTAAATTTAAGCAAGTACAAGCAATTATATTTGCTGTAAGTGTTCACTTATAATATGAATTAGAAATGTTATCATACACCCAACATATGGGCTATTTCCAGAAACATTAAATTATATTAACAATCAGTGTTTGAAATGCTACTTACTGACTGAAAAAAATGTAGTAGGGATTTTTTTAAACAAAATGTGAAAAAATTTTGAACTTTTACTTGCCTTTTATTTCTAATTAAATCAGATAAATCACAACTACTTTTCTGTTGATTTTAATACACTAAAGCCTTAATGATTTTATATAAAACAATGTGATTTTTTAAAATATTTTTCTCAAAAAGTATAATTTGATCTTTATACATAAAAATTTATAATTGCTTTATATTTTAGGAAAAGTGTCTCTCTCAGGGGGTTCATTATATTTAGGGGGTCCTTTGTATCAAAAAGTTTGAAACCCCCTGCTGTATGTCAAATAAAACATGTTTTGATGTTCGTTTTAATGTGACAGCACTCAGTTTAGTCTAATGAGCTGAGAAAAAAAATGTAGCCTACATACAGGGAGATAAATAGGCATAATTAGGCAAAATTAATTATTTATTTATGTTTTGACGAAACTTGTGTTGGACTAAGGAAATTCCTCTTGTGTAGATTGCAGTTCCATACATTCCTCTTCCTGCCATTCCGATTCAAATCCCAATTTAGCATCCTGTGGCGTGTGGCCAATTCAATTCACATTTCAACTCATGAATTGAAAATGAGCCCACTCTTAAATTCTGAATTTTACCCAGCCCTGATTTTGTTTTGCCATGTATTTATGCATATATGAATGTGTATGTACCTCTGACTTCTTATAATGCTTGTCAGGGATTGGATCGCTCAAAATATCCAAAAAGCAGACATTGTCCTTTGGAGTGGGGTCATCACCAAACACCTGCACAGGAAACATCAGACAACACAGTCAGACAAATCCAACAATACATCAAAGAACATGCTGCTTTCTTATACCATCAAGTCCCTAATGCCCAAGTGAAAAATGACTCTGCAACTTCAAGTTCTGTAAACATAGAGTGCTACAAATGTACCAGCTTCTGCATCTGATTGAAGACAGTGGGAATGTGTTTCAGTCCTAAGAGCGATCTTCATATAAAATACCACACAATGCAACCGGTTAAACATTCTGTAGCCCATTACAGAACCTTGACACACTACATAACACAAGACTCTATAATAGGCAGAGACTCTGAATTAATGCAAAAAACATGGAAACAAAGAATGCAAAATCAAGCCTACTATAGGCAGAAGTACTGAATTATGCAAACTACTGCAGGCCAGTGGGAAAAAAAAAGCAGATAACAAGTCTTAACTTAAAGGAAGGCTGCTTTGACTGTTCAGCATTGCAGGTGATTTTGCACCCGCTGGAATCTAAGAGAACGAATGAAAAATAAGCAATTAAGAAAATAAGTGGTGTTCTCTATTTTGTCTCTCTGTTTCAGACACTCTTTAGTCTTTTTATGTTGTTTATGGTTAAAAGCAATGCAAGTGTTTTACAAATTCCTGCTCTTTTTCTCCTCTATTCTTTCCTCTCTCTGTCTTTTTATCTCTGTCTCCTCATTGAAAAGCTGTTGTAATATTTATTCTTCCTCTCGTCTGATGTGTTGATAGTATTATTTTCATTTGTTTGATTGTGCTGGGGTTGTGAAACTTGCTGTGTGACTGTGCCTGTATGCAAAACAGATATCTTGTTGTTCATTTAATGTTTATGTAATACTCTCTCAGAAAAAAAAGGTACAAAAGCTGGAACTGTTTCAGAAGATACACCCTTGTACTGCAACTTATTTACCCCTAGGAGAGTGCATATTAGTACCTTAAAGGTACATGTTAGTACCTTTTGAAAGGGTACCGCCCAAGCTGTTTCATTTTTACTTAGAATGTAGTTTAAATTTAGGTGTAAATGTGTGTGTGTGTGTGTGTGTGTGTGTGTGTGTGTGTGTGTGTGTGAATGAGGGAGTGTGTCTGCTGTTATATGTGGAGAGAAAGTTGGGTCAGGAAACTGTATCAATTACAAAGTATCAATAACATAACTCTCCTGCCATCTCCCTCTCACTTTGTTCCTCCCAGGCAGACTTGCTCATAAATCTTTGAGTCGCTTTGTGGCAGGTTGGATCTTGTTTAAGTCGTATTTTTCATTTCTTAATAACAGAGAGCACTCCGGGGCACAACTGCCTCTCTCTCTTTCATTCACTATATGCAAACAAACACACTGCAAACCAGTAATAACTCAACTCATCACAATAAGTACTAAGTAAAAACTCTGAATGACAACATGGCTAAATAAATTGTCTGTTTGTTCACTTTAAAGCAGGAGACTCTCATTACCTGCAGGCCAGTTGAAAAAAAAAATGTTTTTAAAATCTAAAACTTATGCAGTTATTAGTGCAGTTTTATGGTTACTGATGTATGGAAAGACCTTGGAGCGACTCATGAGATTGTATTTCCTGAGCACTGCAATTTTCCCCATTAGGCCCCATTAAGAAACCAAAAACATTTGATGTCATGGTGAGAAGTTATTTAAAAACAGATGCACAGTTTTAAAAGTCTAGTCAATACTGATAAGATGAAGATTATCTTAATGTTATTGTCTTATGGCCGTTATTAAAATTCTGCAGTTTTTTTTTGTCTAAATGAATAAAAAAACACTAAAAACTAAAATAATTTAAATAATTTAAATTATAATTAATTTGGGCATCACAACATAATATTGTACAGTATGAAAAATGGATATTAATTTTCAAACTTGCTAGATTTAGATTAATTAAATGCTAAATGTTTTTAATTGTTAAATTATTTGTGTTTTTAAAGATTAGCATTAAGTGTAAAAAATCTAAAAGTAAAAATTTGAGAAATGAACTTGTGTGTGTGTGTGTATATATATATATATATATATATATATATATATACAGTGGGTACGGAAAGTATTCAGACCCCCTTCACTTTTTTCAATTTTGTTATGTTGCAGTCTGATACTACAATTGTTTAAATTCTTTTTTTTTCCCTCATTACTCTACACTCTGTCCTTTATAATGACAAAGTGAAAACAGAATTTTAGAAATGTTTGTAAATTTATTAAAAAGAAAAAACTGAAATATCACATTTACATAAGTATTCAGACCCTTTACTCAGTACTTAGTTGAAGCACCTTTGGCAGCAATTACAGCCTCGAGTCTTTTTGGGTATGACGCAACAAGCTTTGCACAACTGGATTGGGGGAATTTCTGCCATTCTTCTTTGCAAATCCTCTCAAGCTCGGTCAGTTTGGATGGGGACCGTCTGTTGACAGCCTTTTTCAGGTCTCTCCAGAGATGTTCGATAGGGTTCAAGTCAGGGCTCTGGCTGGGTCACTCTAGGACATTCACAGAGTTGTCCCTAAGCCACTCCTGTGTTGCCTTGGCTGTGTGCTTAGGGTCATTGTCATGTTAGAAGGTGAACCTTCGGCCCAGTCTGGGGTTTTGAATGCCCTGGACTGGGTTTTCATTAAGGCTATCTCAATATTTTGGTGCATTGAGCTTTTCTTCTACTCTGATGAGTTCCTCAGTCCCTGCCGCTGAAAAACAGCCCAACAGCATGAGGCTGCTACCAGCACACTTTACTTTTGGGATGGTACTCTGCAGGTGATGAGAAGAGCCGGTTTCCTTCAAACATGATGCTTAGAATTGAGGTTCATCAGACCAGGTAATCTTGTTTCTCAGAGTCTGAGGGTCCTTTAGGTGCTTTATTGCAAATTCCAAGTGTGTTTTCATGTGTCTTCACAGAGGAGAGGATTGAGTTTGGCCACACTGCCATAAAGCCCAGATCGGTGGAGTGTTGCAGTGATGTTTGTCCTTCTGTAGGTTTCTCCCATCTGCATATATGATCATGGAGCTCAACTAGAGTGACCACCAGGTTCTTGGTCACCAGTCTAGACAAGCCCCTTCTCCATCAATTGCTCAGTTTGGCTGGGGACCAGCTCTTGGAAGAGTCCTGGTTGTGCCAAACTTCTTCCATTTGAGAATTATGGAAGCCACTGTGCTCTTGGGAACCTTCAGTGCAGCAGAATTTTTTTTGTAGCCTTCCTCAGATCTGTGCCTCAATATAATCCTGTGTCTGAGCTCTGCAGGCAGTTCCTTTGACCTCGTGGCTTGGTTTTCGCTCTGATATGCATTATCAGCTGTGAGGCCTTTTTCAGAGAGGTGTGTGCCTTTCCAAATCATGTCCAATCAATTTAATTTACCACAGTCGGACTCCAATCAAGGTGTAGAAACATCTCTGCAATGATCAAGAGACATGGGAGGCACCTGAGCGAAATTTCAAGTGTTGCTGCAAAGGGTCTGAATACTTATGTAAATGTGATATTTCAGTTTTTTCTTTTTAATAAATTTACAGACATTTCTAAAATTCTGTTTTCACTTCATCATTATGAGGTACAGAGTGTAGATTAATGAGAAAAAAAATGAATTTAAACAATTGTAGTATCAGGTTGCAACATAACAAAATTGAAAAAAGTGAGGGGGGTCTGAATACTTTCTATACCCACTGTGTATATATATATATATATATATATATATATATATATATATATATATATATATATATATATATACACACACACACACACACACACACAATATACACACAAAAAATGTATATATATATGTACACATACATACAGATCAACCAATTTGCATATTCTTGTTAATAAAATAATTTAGTTTGAAGTGAAGTAAAATAAAGCGTCTGTTTTTGAAAGAAGTTTCTGTGCTTACCAAGGTTGCATTTAATTGATCACAGTATTATTACACTTAAAAACTACTGTTTTTTTTTTTTATTTCATTATATTTCAAAATGTAATTTATTCCTGTGATGACAAAGCTGAATCTTCAGCGTCATTACTCCAGTCTTCAGTGTCACATGATCCTTCAGAAATCATTCTAATATGCTGATTTGGTGCTCAAACATTTCTTATTATTATCAGTGTTGAAAGAATTACCATTATGTACAGTAAAATTAACCGTTGTGCTGCTTAATAATTTTGTGGAAAATGTGATACATTTTCTTCAGGATTCTTTGAAGAATAGAAAATTCAAAAGAACAGTATTTATGTAATTAATTAATTAATTAATTTTATTTTGTTACATGTCGTTACTGTCACTTTTCAGCAATTTAATGCATCCTTGCTGAATGGGGGGGAGGAGGATTTTTTTTTTTTTTTTTTTTACTAAGTTGTCACCCCAAATTTTTGAATGGTAGTGTAACTTTGCAGAGCACCAAAAATAAAAATGTGGTATTCATTAACTGAAGGCACGTCACAGTGAGTTCTGGTTTAGACTGCTCTGTTGTTTTAAATACAAGAGACCTAGATTTTCTACACAAGTCTGTACAAAATCTTTTTGACCCACACCAGTAGTTTGAGGCCTTGCTTTAAAGGCATTGGTGTCGTATGTCACAGGAGGAAGGTGGAGTGTTTGGATCTTGCCTGACTGTTACTACTGAGTGCTTCAGAGACAGACACAAGCACAATGGCCTTTACAAGGACGCGGAAGCTACGTGTGCCGCTGATGAATCGTCCTCCTTTAAGAGGATTATCTCCTGTAAGAACACACACTGTGTGTGAGAGTGTGTGAGTGTGTGTGTGTATGTGTGTTGCCATCTCTCACTCACATTTTCATTGCAACCGTTGTCATTCTCAAAGTGCGTCTCAATCTTGACATGGAACCTCGGTAGGAAGGAACACTTTTGGAAAGAGCAAAGAAGAGAGAGAGAAACACGAGAAGGAGAGAGAGTGAGGTGATTATGTTGAGCCTAGAGCAAACTACTTGAGTTTGAGCTGACATATGAGAATACTTACCGTGTACTCTATAGTAAAACACCAGTGGATGGAGAAAAAGAGAGGTATGCAGAAGAGAAATAGGGTGTTAGGTCACAGCTGGCTGCATTGAATAGACAACATGGATGTACGTGCCATGTGACGATACGTTAATATTCAAACACTGGTGTACTTATTGTAACAAAATGCTTAAACTGACCTGTTACGGTGTAAGGGTAGAAGTTCCAGGCAGTTTCTGTGATATAAAAAACCATGGGGACAAACTTTCTTATCCAGGTTGGCAGTTTGCTGAACAGAGACATAAAGGGAAACATGAGAAGATGTTATGACACAACAGATGTATTAAACAAAAGACAAAAACAGCTCTCAGCTTAATCCAGCATGAATTTCCATGTGGGCGTATGTTAGTTAGGTACTGATTTGGCTAGCATAATGCAGAAATGCACCATGCAGTTCAACAGCTGAATTAGTGATCACAAGTGAAACTGTTAAAATTGATCATCTAGCACAATCTTTCTGGTGAAGCTGGTTGACAAAATATCTTAGTAGTACAAAAGCCTTGTGAAGTGTTTTATATTTCCCTTCACAGATACTTCTGTTATCCTTTAAAATGTCTTTCAAAGTATGTTATAAATAACGTTTATCATTTTTGTTACCTTTAATGTTTTTCTGTATAATTGGTATCATGAAAAAACAATGAACAATGCTTTATTAATCTAGATTGTTAATTTCCAATGTCAATTTTCAAAAATTTAAATTGTATGAATTAACATTAGTGTATTATGAAAAAATAGGAATTAACAATGTATAATTGTATATGTAAAAGTTAACATAAACTTCGATTAAGAAATGCTGTACAATTGTGATACCTAATGTATTAACTAGTTTTAACAAATTAGGCCTTGATGCAAAGTGTTAAAATATTAACCATAATATTGTATAATAAAAAAAGATATAATACTATATGACAGGATCAACTTTTTGGTTTTAAATGATAGAATATATAGAATATCTTTCCAAAATTTGGGGTTGGTAAGATTTCTTTGTAAAGAAAATAAAGAAATTAATACTTTTATTTAGCAAGGATGCATCAAATCAATCAAAAGACATTTATTTTGTTACAAAAGATTTTTTATTTAAAATAAATGCTGTTGTTTTAATTTATCACAGAATCTTGAAAAAAATATAATATTTCCACCAAAAAATATTAAGTAGCAAAACTAATACAGTAAATAGCACAAATATTTCTTGAGCAGCAAATCGGCATATTAGAATAATTTCTGAAGGATCATGTAAGACTGAATGGCTGCTGAAAAAATATTCAGCTTTCCAATCACAGAAATAAATTACATTTTAAAATGTATTAAAATGCAAACAGTTATTTTAAATTTGTAATATTATATATATAATATAAATGCCTTGCTGAGTGTAAACGACTTTAAAAAGAAAATGAACAGTAGTATTGTTTAATGATCAACTAACTGAAAAAGTTAGTTCTGATAAAATGTCTTGCATAATTTGTTTGCAGTAGCTGTTTGTTTTGATATTTTCTGTCTTGTGCAATGCCAGTCATTTAAAATTAAGCGTCCAGATACTTTTTAGGCCAGTTTAGAGGTGCATGTGTGCTTGTGTTTTGGGTCAAGAGGTCAAACGACCATCACAATAGCTAAAAGTCTGACTTCCAGAAGTGTCTGGTGCCATCTGTCCCTTACAAAAACACAGTCAGAGTCCAAGAAACCCCATACCGAGCGAGAGAGATAATGAACTCAGCACTGTAAGCTAAGGCAGCACAGACAGCGCTTGAGATTTACAGCCTGAGGACTTGAGTGATGGATGGATGGACAGAGGATGAGAAGAGAGGGGTGGAGAAGAGAAGATGTAGATCATTCACGGTCAGCCAGTTGTGTTGAGTGTGTTCTCACACTCTTTCTCTCCCATTCCTGAAGTGACAGACATTTCCACAGCGTGTTCCCACGGAACAGCACATTCCCACCCAAAAACTGCCATTACATTACGATCCTTTGCAACGCGTATCTTGACGATACAAGTTAAATTATTCATAATTACAATGCAGCGCTTCAGCGTGATGTACTTGTAAACAGCATATAATGACCTCGTCTGCGGTAATATCAGCATTTGAATTAGACTCAGATGCTCCATGATAAGATTTATTTGACCATTAGGAACTTAATGCTCTGCCCTTTTGGTCTTTGCTAACACATTAATGGCTTGAAAAATTTGTTTTACTGCTAGAGGTGCAGTAATTCATATTCACAACAGCATCTAATGACTGAGTGTGTGTGTGTGTTTTGTCCTTGTAGGGCGAGAGTGTAAGGAACACAAGAAAACAGGCAATTACAATAAGTGTGTGTGCATGTTGATGGCGTGGGATGATATCAGACTGAATGTGTACGTGATCTTCTGTCGGACGCTTATGCTGATGTGTGATTCTGCTTGAAGCCCGACAGGAAGAGAGAAGGTGTTTTTGGAGGGAAAGTGAGCGATGGATGGAACTTTGCTGCATGCATAAAAGTGTTAGCTGCAGTCATCAATAATAGCTGATCGCTGGCACGTTGGCAGGTGGGTGATGTAAACCGTGAAAGAAACAGGATCGCTTATGCGTGCACGTGTGTGTGTGTGTGTGTGTGTGTGTGCGGCCTCACCTGTTGAGGTAGATGCGTTTCTCTGTGATCTGTCCGGCTCCGTGTTTGGGGTCTGTGCAGGGTTCATTACGGACGACCTCCACCCCTTCGCCTCCTCCGCTCTGCTCACTGCTGTGCTTGCTGATCATGTATAACTGGCCGATCTTGTACTGAGGAATAGAGAGTGAAATTTTTGACCTCATAGGTTTCATTTCTCTTTTTTGGACTTGTTTTGTCACTGGGTTGAGGAGGGTTCTAAATTTAAGAAATGGCTCATTTTTAGCTCATAAGATGGAGGGTGAATTGAATTGAATGTTGAATTGGAATTTAAATTGGAATGACAGGAAGTTGAATTCACAGAATTCAGTCAGAGAAATTAGTCCAATGTAAGTTTTGAGACAAAACATAAATATTTTCATTGTTTTTTATGACAATGTATTCATGTTATAAAATATATCTAAGACATATTTATGTTTATATTTACATAAGTTCAATGTTGTCAAATTCACACAGTAGTCAAGATAGATTTTATATATGTATATGTTTGTGTATAAATAAATAAATTAAAAAAAAAAAAAAAAAAAAAAAAAAAAAATATATATATATATATATATATATATATATATATATATATATATATATATTACCGATGTCAAAAGATTAATCTCAGTTAATCGCATTAATAAGTTTTTGTTTAAATAATGTGTGTACTGTGTATATTTATTATGTATTTATAAATACACACACACATACAGTATATATTTTGAAAATATTTACATGTATATATTTAGATTCATATAATATATATTATATATAAATATACTTAATATAAACAACATATTTTTTCTGTATAAAAACTGTATACATGTGCATGTGTTTATATATATATATATATATATATACACACACACACACACACACACACACACACAATAAATATACACAGTACACACATATATTATGTAAACAAAAACTTTATGGAAACAACTTTTTTGGAAATTTCATATTTATTTATGAATTATATTATTATTTATTATTAGAATGTATGCATTAAGTAAGTTGGAGCTTTATAGGAAACTGTGTTCTTCCATAATGATACGTGAAATGTAATATATTAAATATAACATCTATAAATTAAATGCTTAAATTAAATTGTATTACATTTCTGTAGGTGCTGTTTTGCTATCAGACTTTGATTATTAATGTAATATAACATTTTTGGAAATATGTTTTGATAACATGATAACGTAAAAATGTTTATGGGCATTCAAAATAAAAATAAAAATTTCAAAAATAAAAAGTAATATTAGCAATATAAAAATGTCATGAGTAAAGATTTTGAGAATGTCTTCCATGAACAATGAAATGAAATTTAATTTAATTATATTTACTTAAAATATTTAAATGATTAATTACTTTTAAATAATTTGTTTTAATTTAATATGTATATTATTTAATTAATTTAATATAATAAATATTTAATAAAAACCTATGTGTGGAATATGTTAATATTATATGTAATGTAATATAAACATTAATATGAATATTTTTACATGGTATGTATTTTAAAATAGATTTAATTTACATATTTAAATTAAATATTTACAACTTTAAAAAGGATTACTAACAAAATCATGAATGCCATGAGTTATAAAACTCCCATAAATACTAAACCCTTCCACTTAAACATCATTGTTTGTCATAGAGTGTTTGATCTCTCATCTGCCATATGTTTTGTTTTTGTTTTGTTCTCTAAAGACTAAAGTGTTCTGGATACATAATATTTCCGCATATTCGCCTGAAAAGCTGCGTTGGCAGCACTGACAGGGTTCCCGTTGTTTTTCTGAGGACTAATTCTTTTGAAATCCGTTAATGTGAAAACTCACTCCAACAATCATTGTCACCGATGATGACGACAAAGACCTTGTGAACCTTGTGTACGCACAACAGAGCTTCTCCAGAAAAAGGGGGCGGTGCTCCTGTCTGGAAACTATGCGGTCTAGTGCTGATGTAGACCATAGACGAATTCTGAGGCAGACTTTTAGGTCAGGTGTGCTTGTGTGGACTTGTCTGATCTGAACGAGCACAAGTTGGCTACTCGAAGGTGAAACAGAGACAGGCTAAACAATCCCTGACCCTCCTGTAGAAATCCCAAGCCGTTTGTGCCAAAAGGCCTTTGTGTTTTGTTCCTAGCCTTGAGGTGAATAACTCACTCCTGCCTTCAGAATAAAAGGACGTAACTGGTCAGACCCGTTTAGGTAAAGAAAACGGCTGAAATGGAGAGATTATGTAATACAATCCACAGACATGTACACAGAACGACAAGGTTTCATCTGCGTAAACAGAGTGGAATAGAAATCCTATTGACCTTTACTTTTATACACGCTAATCATGAGGACAGCTGCTGTACACCCAAACATATGGACGCAAACCTAAACACGTAAAAGTTATAAACTTACCTCATCGACAGTGAGCGGCATGCACATCCGGTATTCTTTCATCAACATGGTTTAGCTTAAATGGGCTTTGTTTTATCCTTTTGTCTTTCTTTCTCTTTCTGTTTTTCTTAAGCGTCTGTTTCCTATTTTCAAACTGTGTCAGCATGAAACTGTCAAGTGGTTTCCGTAAAGCAATGTTGCACCCCTCTTCCTCTCTCACTTCACTGATGTCAGAGCTGGTCCTGTAAACTCTGCCAATGTGTAGCCGCCGTGTTTATTTTATTGTTCTCATAGTCTCCCTGTCTTTCCTTCTTTCCTGGCTCTCTGTATCATGAATGTACTCGCTTCCTTAGCATTCAGTTCTTCTTTTCTGTTTTTAATTTACGGTTTAAAGTGATATTGCAGAGGTAAGAGCAAAACTCAAGCTTCCTCTCTCTTTCTGTGTGTGTGAAAGAAGAAAACAGACTGCAGTTTTCATGTGTAACCTTGCCATGTTCTTTGCCCCTCCCTCTTCCCTCCCCTCATCTCCGTTCTTTGTGCATTCTTTTCTTTATTCTTTCTCTCCTCCCTCACTCAGTCCACCCCTTCCCTCCTCCACCTGACTTTACTTTCCTTTGCTGATTTCCCACACAATACCAGCTCTCCATCTTCTTCATCTCTTGTACTCACAGTCCTAGTTTCACTTTCTCTCTCTGCTTTTTGTCCTGCTCTCTTTTATATTCAGTAGCAGTATAACTTCACTTTGCCCCAGATTAAACAAACTCTGTTTACAATACAAAACGCACTGACCTGTAGTCTGTAGTGTCCTTTCTGCCAGACAGAAAGTCTGTGTGTGCGAGAGGTTTACACTACTGTTTCAAAGTCAATACATTTTTTTTTAAAATGAAATTAATACTTTTAACCTGCAAGGATGCATTAAATTGATCAAAATTGACAGTGAAGACTTCTATATTGTTAGAAAAGATTTCTATTTCAGATAATGCTGTTCTTTTGAACTTTCTGTTCATCAAAGAATCTTGAGAAAAATGTTTCCACAAAAATATTAAGCAGCCCAATTGTTTTCATCATTAATATTAATAAGAAATGTTTCTTTTTACGTTTTTGATGGATCTTGTGACACTAAGGACTGGATTAATGGCTGTTGAAAATTCAGCTTTAAAATCACAGGAATAAATTACATCGTAAAATATTGTAAAGGGGTCATCGGATGGCAATTTTCCACAAGTTGATATGATCCTTTAGGGTCTTAATGAAACGTTTATAACATACTTTGTCTAAAATTTCTCAATGGTAGTGTAAAACAACACCCTATTTACCCTGTCAAAATATGACTCTGTTTTCAGCAAGCCATTTTAGTCAATGTTCCTTTAAATGCTAATGAGCTCTGCTGACCCCGCCCCTCTCTTCCGTGGAGTGACGAGCTGTTCTGATTAGACTGTTTACTTTAGCCGTGAAACTTGCTAACTAGCACGTTATTAGGAAAGGCGATTTGCAAAGATTCATAAAAGAACCTTATCCTCACTCTGTAGGTGAGCCTGGATCACAAATGATTTGCACGAAGATAAGCGCATTTAGGTAGATTGGGGGCACATTCCCTTCAAAAACAAAAGTAATCCACTGCGTCTTCAGTGGCTCAGATGTCGGGAGTAAATGACGACTGCTATGTTCATTATTACATCCAACAACAAAACACCTTAGGAGCCATTCTTGTCTACATCTGCTCCTGCATTGAAACCGTGGCGGACTGATGACAACTCACTCAGGGCAGGTCTAAGGTAAAACGCTAGTGTCAATCAACAATTGTGGGAGGGGCCTGGGTCTGTGTGACGTCACACAGACAGGTATCTGAGATCGGCTCGATTTGAGAAAGGGGAAATGATTTAACGAGGTAAAAAAAAACACTGGGTGGATCTTTATCATTATAGGGTGGTTGTGTGTACACACACTGCCAAACCAATGTGATCTCATGATAATTCATATGTATTTTACGTAAAATGTGGTTCTATAAAACTTACATTTACTTACGTTTTATGGGCACTAAAACGTACAATACTGACATATTTTCAGCATCTAAACGTACAAAACTGATGTATGACGACACCTAAAAGTGAATCCTTATGAATATTGAAATTGCTGCATTAATTTTATTCTTTTTAGTTGTCATATCAATTACCTTGTTTTCAATTGCGTTATTCAATTGTTTACTCGTTTACTTAATACGAAATGATAACATTTCATTTTGTTGTGTGATTTCTGCTGCCAGCTAGTTTCCAAGAATAGGCCTACATAATGTTAAACAAGACTTCACTTTAAACCTTAAAATAAATAACATTCGCAATCGTTTAACCTTTACTTGTAGTGTTTACTGTGTTTGTCATGGGCCACAAAAGGCGTTTTCTCCGACATGCTGTGACTAACAATAGAACTATATATATATATATATATATATATATATATATAAATAAAAAACACCAAAAATGCAACATAATTACGAAAAGAAACAATTTTATTCGTGCGCTGTAATCCAGATCTTCAGAATCCATACGACTGCGAGGAACAGACCCAAATCCAAGCCTTTATTCGCCGATCTTCATCTCCATCCCGAGCAGCGAGTCCAGCGACCATAAACAGCAAAGCCCGCGCTGACTGACGCGCTCGTTGCGAATTCAAATGAATTAAAAAAATTCTGCTCTGCACCTCACACAAACCTACTGTATTCCACCAGAGAGGACTGCGGCTGCAACGCATCGTCTTTGGATTACTTTTGGAAGTGCTTTTGACATTTTTGCAACAAATAAATGATTGTAATTGCATTTATCTGTCTGTCATGTTTTTCTTATACTGTACAGAAATGTTTAGGTTTATAGGTAGGAGTGGGATTAGCGAATATAAAAATATTTTAATGCTATATTGTTACTAAAATGGTTATTTTCCTGCATATTTCGGACAATTACATTTTTTATCCTTTTATATTCGCTATAAAATAGGTAGGTTAAGGTTTGAGGGTAGGTTAAGGGGTCTAAAAATCTAAGTTGCTTATTAATAAAATGATAAAAATGCATATTCGCTTTAAAATGGATAGGTTTAGCTTTGGGGGTATGTTAAGGGGGTCTAAAATCTAAATCGCTTGTTGATAAAATGATAAATGCATATTCGCTATAAAATGGGTAGGTTTAGGTTTGGGGGTACTTTAAGGGGTCTAAAAATCTAAATCGCTTATTGTTAAAATGATAAAATGCATTGATACGAATCTCTTAATGATATTAAAGATACGTAAATATTTTTGTTTTTTAGCTAAAAATACGTATCGATTTGTATGTTTTAAACATTGAAATACGTCTAAATTGTACGTTTTTGCATCACTAAAAACTTAAAAAATATGTACGTTCTGTGCTTGTAAATTTTACGTATTAATACCTACGTATAAACATGAGACCAGGCTGGCCAAATACATTTCATTTCAAACAACTTGGCCCCTTTAAAGTAGATGGCCCCTTTAAAGTAGAAAGCGATTATTTTAAATTGTAATAATATTTCACAACATTAGTATTTTTACTGTATTTTTGATCAAATAAATGCAGTCGTGTGAGCACAAGATACTTCTTTCAAAAACATTTAAAAAATCTTACCGACCCCAAACAGTTGATACTACAGTAAATGTTGTCTAAAAATGCAAAAGTTTGAATGAAATGACATAAAGTCGTAAATGTCAGTGTGGTACAACTTTCATGATATTGTAATGAAGAGAAAAGCCTTCTTGAAAAAGTAATTTGGCATAATCATTTATTTATTTATTTTTCTCATGAAACTGCTTCGCTGCTTATTATTTAAAATAGAATTGTCTGCAAAATCAAAGTCATGTGGTGCAACTGACATGTACAAACATGCATGAAAAAACAAAAGTGGAAATAATTCAGAGGATATGATTGTGTCAAGGTCAACAAGTCTGTTAAAGTATCAGATAATTTGATCTTTAAATGACAAGACATGGCTCATTTGTAAAGTGTCATGTGGTGATACTTTAAATACGATACTTTCTATTGAAAAATAAATGTAAAAACATTTGGTTTACATTCCCATATATTTATGATGTAAGGGAAAAAGTTGTATTATTTTGTACTTGATGCTTATTCCACATGACATTTAGACTCATTAAATTGAATTTTTTTCTTGAAAATGGTATAAAAGTTAGGTTTATAAGTATTGCATAGGGAATCAGAAATGTCATTAGCTCAGTACAAAAACAATCAAAGTCTATAGAAATTCTCCACTATGATGGAAAAACAAACCTGTGTGTGAATTTTATCAGAGGTGGCTGCAGGGCACTCACGCACCCACTTGGAGTCCATGGTGCTCATCTGATTAAAGATTACCTCAAGTACAGGAGAGAGGTAATTAAGCATTACAGGAGGAGAAATTCCTCATCTCCCCCACCTTACTCTCATGCAGCACATCCAGCCCCCATTTGCAATTTAAACGCCCCCAGCAAAGCATAATAGTTTTCTGCTCTGGTGATTTTGGTTTCACTGTGAACTGCCCTGTTTTCCTTTCTTAGCATAACTATGTTGTCTTCTCAAAGCACAATAGTTTTACACCTTCAATCCTCTTACAAAAGGAACCGGCTCAGCTTCTGAGCGAATGGTAATGTTTTTGGTTTCTGTTCTGTTCAATTGTTTTATCAGCTTAACTGGATCACGCTAAACTAAACCCCATCATCTTGTAGGCAGCGGCAGAGTCAATATGTCTTATTTTCGGTAGAGATATACCAGTTGCCTGTGCTCAGTAGCTGGTATTAGGGCAGAATGGAAACCATGAGAAGGAAAACTGAGGGGGAACGAGGGAGAACTGAACCCAAACTAGCCTGCTGTGTTCTGAATGAATCTGTGAGTGCGGGTTGAACAACTGTGTCAGTAGAGCGTGCAGACATTTTTTATTTTTATTTATAATGTATTTTCACACCTGTGATGACACTACAACATCTCTACATCTGCTGCTTTCGATCCTGGGATTTTGTAAGGAAAAGGATTGATTAATAGTAGATACCAAGATCAGCGAGACAGTCAGTCTGAACATATTGGTCTATTTTCACTTTCTGTTTTTTTGTTTTGTTTTTACTGTAAAATACCAAAATTGTAGTGAATGTTTATGAGAAGGACCATGTTTGTCTGCATTCTAGCACTGGTTTGCCATTATAACACAAACCAGTTTGACAATTGTAAATTCTTCCTTTGTTGTACTTACACATCTGCGTGAATGCAAATGAATGTCCAGACCTGTCATTTCTTGACAGTGCTCCCCTTTCCAATATATTGTGACCAAGCAGGGTTTTTTTTGTAGGACTACCTCACAATTGGCCAATCATAGATTAAAACTGTGGGATGGCATCTAGACTGGCCAGGTGTGTTTTTTAGTAGCTACTGATCTTTTCTTCTGTATTTTGATGAAGATCTGAGTATAAAGGCTTGCCGTAAATGAAAAAAATGCAGGGCGGTGACATTTTTTTTTGCGTTGGCTGTTGATTGGATTTTGAGATGTGGGTGTTGCACTCAAAAATCGAGGCAGATGAGCATGAGTTTGCAGGGGCAGGGTTTGATTGGAAAGGTCCAACATATGTCACTAGAAAGAAGTCACTGAAAAGTTTTCACTGGAACATCCATATATAACATTTTGTTTAAAAATTATGAGGTCAAAAAAAATTGGTTATTGGTTTATTTTAACGTGTCCTTGTTACAGTGTAACTATACATTTAAGTACAGAGTAAAATGAATTAACTACATGTACTTACTATATGGTTAGGGTTCGGGTTAGGGTTTGGCTTATTGTTACTTGCATGTATTTATGCATAATTTTTTGTTATTACAATATTAAGTACATGTAACATGCTTAACAAGGACACCTTAAAATAAAGTGTTATTAAAAATTTAAATTTAAATTAAATATATGCATGGAAAATCATTCACTTTAAGGTTTATAACATGCATTAGGAAAACAGGTGAATTTTAATTTCATGCAGACTTATTGATATCAATTGTCAAGTTTTAAAGGATTATTCTGGGATAAATTCAAGCCCAATCAACTCATTCCTTGTTTTCCTAAAAAAATAAGCAAAAATCAAGGTTAGGTTGAGGCACTAAAGGAAATGTTAAGTTTATAATTGCATGATATACTGCATATACAGTAATTCTTCTGTTAAAACTTTGAAGATGTTAAAACAGTTCATAACTTTACAGTCATAAATTGTTAACACACATATTGTTTTGTTGCTATATTTTTGAAATTGGGTATTTTAATGTTTACGTATTGGCACCATTCACTTCCATTGTAAGTTTCTTTCTGTAAGCCAGATTTGTGTTTTCAAGAAAAAGTGGAAATTCATTTTTGTGGCAGCATTATGCCACAAATGCTGTGGATTGAGCTTAACCTGAATATTCCTTAAACATGATAAAGTAGAGCAGACAGAACGATGTACACTTCATAATGGCTGGAGAGCTGTATCTTTAGCCAGCTGAGAGCACTGATTGGTTGGGCCTTTTAACTGATATATCTGAGAACTTAGCACACATAAAGCCCAAACCCCCGGTGTTCTGGATGATGAAGGGCTTTTCAATCTTCTCATCGAATCTCTATCTGACCCTGTCAAATACCTCTCGAGAAGGAGAAAGAGAGGTCTTGAAACATGCGGCATCATGCCATTATTAGCTGTGGATGAAGCTGTTCGGTGAGAGTAATACTGTTTAAATGGAATTATAAGTGATCAGAGAAATGACCTCAGGGACTGAAGGCTCTCATGGCTTCCATCAGCTATGTCGGAACCCTCCAACTATACCTTACAAACACAAGCGAGGAGCCTTAAAAAAAGAATTATTCATACAAAGTCTTTAGATATTCATAAATGCGGATACTTGAAAACGGTGATGTGCATTTGCGCTTGTTACGTTAATTAACTCGGGATTACAATGCCCATCATTTTATCATCTGTGAAAACGAATGTGACGTACTGTAGCTTTTTTCTTTGCTGAAAGCTTAATTTCGTGTCTACGTTTAACATGAGCCCAGTCAGGGACAGGGTTCAGTCTCACTGCAAGGAAAAAAATCTTTAAGAAGAAAATTTATTCAAGAAATGAAATGTAGCGGATTTGAAAGGAGCCGTTCTGCGGTGCCACCGTAAAGGATTAGCCCTATTCTTCTCAGAAGGTCGCTGACAGCTATTGCGCAAAAGTACTTGGTTATTTTCTATTACAGCTCGGACTGAGAAAAAATTCAATCGTCGTCGAGGTCTCCCAGTGCGAAAAGAAAGTCTGTGTGGCACTTCTGAATAGGGCTCTCACTCTCTCCATCTTCCCTCAGGCAGTCTCTCTCTTTAGTTCTCCTATTAGCTTCTTCTGCACTTCTCCCTCGTGTCTGCTTGTTTTATCCGACACTAATGCCAGATGCCATGTCATAGTCCATATTATTATCCCAAGGCCAGTACGAACCTTCAATATGATTCCTATAAGGCCCTGTGCATGCCTCTGGGACTGCTGCTTGATTCCTCCATCTACTATTTACTTGATTAAATGGGATTTTTCCTTATTAACTCTAATCAATCTTGGTGAGATGTAGATGAAGAGAGAATGAAAGAAACGCCAACAGAGAGCGAAAAAGAGGAATTGAGAGCGAGGGCAGGAGGGAGCGTAGCCTTTGCGTTCCCCAATCTGATTTGATGGGATTTACTTGTGACTATCAATGTTTACTCATCTGTTGTGCTCTGAGCTATAACTGAAACAACAGGACACATACAAAGAGAGCGAGCGAGAGAGAGGGTGCAAAGGGTGTGAACATAAATTCCACTGAATGAAACTTGTTAACATGCCCTCACTTCAAAATCACACTCATTCGCTTTGACAGTTTATGTGGCAAACCATTCAACTGACATCTGTCGCTGCCCAATGGGAATCAGACTGATGAATGATATGTGGGTATGTGCAACCTGACAACTAGAACACTGGTCCCCTTGCTCTCTCGCAAAAATCATTGTGGTGATTGGGTAGGTTGCACCAGCCCATATAAATGGCCTAAATGCGTATTCACCCAATTTCTTTCCTTTTATTGTTTTTTCAACTATATTCAATGGGGTCCAAAACAATGTTGGACCCACTGACTTTCATTATATAGAGACAGTTTACAAAATATCTTCTTTATAATTTGGGATGTAAAGATTTGTCACTATTTCAGTTTCATCGCAACAAAAACTGAAAAAAACTATCATCATTTGTACTTGTTCTGTGGAACATAAAAAGATATTTTGAGAAATGTTTTTTTTGTCTGTACAGTGGAAGTCCAAAACTGTTCAGTTTCCAACTTTTTTCAGAATATCTTCTATTCCACAGAAGAAACTAAGTCAAACTGTTTTTTTTTTCACCTTCATATCTTCATATTGATGCAAACCCACATGTTCTTTTTAAATTATGACAGTATTTCCATTTTTGGGTACTATACCTTTAAGTGAATACTTGGCTACTGTCCATAAAGTAATACAGCTGTATTATACTGCATAATATGTCAATTACCTTTGTTTATAAGCCACCTTAAAATTTGTATTCAGAATTTTGAAAAGCTTTGCATTTGAGTTAATTTGGTAATGACTGATGTTTCAAAATACTTTCGCCACATGTAAACTGTAATAAATTAAATTTTCTTTAAAAATAAGGTACATAATCATAAAATAATTAGTACACTTAAATGTTTAAATGAATATTGACAAACAGTATTTAAATTGGTAAATACTATTACAGCAAACAGGATTTTATATATTTACTCATACTACAGTTCCTTCTGATCCACAAATCTGATTGGCTGAGAGGAGTGTGATATTCTAGTGATAACCAGGGTTCGATTTGTGAAAAAAGCAGAGGGGGGATGCTTTTGAAAACTTTTTTCTCTCCAGGGTAAGGTTATGGCCTAACCTAATGTTAGTGTAATCTGTTAACAACGCACATCATAAAGCCGTCTTTTTAGGCAAGTAAATGGGTGTCACATCATGAAATGTTTTTAATATGACGGAAACTGTATTTAACGTGATCACAATTTAATAAAACATTGTAAGTTAGGGCTATTAACTGTAATGATTTAATTTCCCTGGTGATTCAAACAACGAATAAATTATATAGAGAAAGCGAGCAAAGAACAATATCAGCGGAGATTGTTGAAACTCCGAATCAGATAAACCATTGCGTCACAAAATGATTCACTGTTTCGAAGCACTCCAATCGACTCACGTTTCACGAATCACTTGATTCGGAACGGGACTTCATAGCGCATTTCGCGAATCATTTGATTCAGAACGGGACTTTATTCAGAACGGGACTTCAAAGCGTCTTTTGCGAATCAATTTATCCCCACCAGGGATAAAAATAATTCAGCAGAGGCAGAGATGCATAGACCGCATAATCCCCCCCGGCAAATATCGCACCCTGGTGATAACATAACTTCAACTGTTTCACTATTTATATCACTCCGATTTCCATATTTCTCACAGCGAGTGTCATGGCGGACACCCAAATCCACTACAATTTTATAAATAATACTTTTTCGGAGATGTGAGCTCCAGGTTGTCAGCGGCCATTCAGCGCTCATGAACCCACCAAGAGCAGCCTCACCTCGGCCAGATCTTCTGGAATTTGCCGCTGGCTCTTTTGTCCCTTTAGTGGTTAAACACGAGATATAATTTGTTTTGGGTAAATCTAACAGGTCTCATTAATCTATTATTTGTTCCAATGCAAATAGTTTTGGCTGAGGGCAATATCGCTCATATATATGTGCTTCTGTAATTATTTAGATTATATAGGGTTAGGTTGCAACTAAGTTTACTGTTGCAACGCTCAAATATTATGTAGTGTATTAAGTTGTAGCCTAGTGCTCATTTATCCTATAACTAAACACTGGCCTCTGTTCTATTAAGGACCTAATAATAAAAACTAATAAGTATGAAATGGATGTGAATGAACTTGCATTGAATGACTAACTGTTTTGACTGTTATATCCAATACATACTCCTGCACAGACATGATGCTGGGAGGAGATGAGTAAATGGATCAGTAGTTTATGCTATAAAACACAGGATCCCAACCCTGTTCCTGGAGGGCCCCCAACAGTACTCACTTTGGATGTCTCCCAAATCAAACACAACTGATTAAACTCGTCAGCTCATTAGTAGAGTACTCCATGACTTTAAATGGGTATGTTAGATGAGGGAGACATCCAAAATGTGTAGCTTTGGGGGGCCTCCAGGAACAGGGTTGGAAACGACTGCGCTTTAAATGGCTGAATGGTATTTCATCAATAGGGCTGCGTCACACTGGGATTCAGTAAGGAGTGACCTTCTGCAAAAAACATTGACCATTTATCATCTGAGCTCACTAAATGAAACTCACAGTGTCAGTATTAATCACGGGCTATTGAGTTATTGGTTTATTAATCGATTGACGAGTCACCACATCTACAGGACCACAGATGTAAAAAAGAGAGCTCACACAGTAGAAAAAAAATAATTACGCTCTTTTTTAAAAAAGAAATCAAATAAAAGCACTTAAATTAACAATTATAAGGCACGTTGATGCTCCATTGATAGCCCTACTGCAGCTCAAGCTACTTACTCCATCCACCGATCATTTTCCCGGCATGAGCAACGCTAACTGACTCTCCAGAACACTCGCTGGCGCGCACGCACGCTCACGGTCGGTGCGGATTTCCCCCCGTGTCTTTGCTGTATGGATACACGCGTGTCGAGTGACACGGACGGACGGCGTGACGGACGCACACCTCTCCGTTTTGCTTGGAGAAGCAGAAGTGGCGATACGGCACCATTGATTCGCAGCACGGGATGATGGGAGGGGAGAGAGACGCAGAAGGGGGCTGCGGGGGGCATGCAACAGAGGGCTGAGTGGCTCTAGTAAATATTTATATTGCATGATGATATGCGCGAGCAAAAGGAGGCTGTGTGTGCGCGCGAGTGTGTGTGTGTGTGCGTATGGGGAGGAAGAGGGCTGAGAGAGAGAGAGAGAGAGAGGAGGAAGCCACCCAGTTATTAATATTATTCCACACCGCTAAGTTTAGCATTCAACACGTGTCGCTAGAGATGGAGAGAGAGCGCGGGAGAGAGAGGCGGCCGGCGCGCGCGCGCGAAAGAGGGAGGTTGACGGTTGCTAGGTGACGAGGCGCATATACTGAATTTTAACAAAAGAGCAGAGAGAGAGAGAGAGAGAGAGAGAGAGAGAGAGAGAGAGAGAGAGAGAGGAGGGAGCGGGAGATAGGTGGAGAGAGAGAGAGCTCGCGAAAATTGAATACATGTAGAATATATTTCTAGGTGTATTTTCCCCGGAGAAGCCGCAAAAAGGATACCTCGAGGGGAATGATGTGAAGAGAATGGAGGGCCGAAAGGAGAGAGGGGGGACAGGCGCGTGAAAAACACAGTAAGTAACAGTTTAATGAATGCTGCTGTGTTTCTGCACGGACTTAACTGCGTGGAGCGAGGAGACATGGCACTGACAGAGCACCGCCGGCTCCGGGTGAGGGGACTTTGATGCGCTATATGTGGAAAAGATGGATGGCACGCGATAGAGAGATGGATACGGCCGGCGCGCGCGGGGGTTTGACCCTTCTGTCATTGCTGCACGCGCGCACATATGCCAGTGCTTACAAGCCCACTTGTTCCTCAGCGAAACGGCACATACTTCGACTTTTCATGCACTCTCACTGCACAGATATACACGCGCAGAGGTTACAGCAACACGCGAAGACGCACGCACGCGCCTGGAAACGGCACTGAGACACGCGCAGTCTGCTGGCACAATTAGTGATTTTCATAAAAACAACAACTGTGAAGCGGTTGAATATTAAAACGTGTTTAAAATGCTGCTTCGGTGAGGCTAATGATCGCGTCGCTGTGCCGCGCTGTCAGGCTGCTAGTCTCCAGTTGTGTATGTAAACTGCGGATTTATCAATTTTCCTGAGCACAGTTATTAGTGTCTCGAAGTGCATGTGTGTTTGATACTCTTGGTGTTTCAGTGCCATGCGAGCTTATTTAAATGACACAGCTTGTTCATTTTCCAGTCTTTTTTTTTTTTGTATTTATATTTATAAACATTTAAATGAGAAGAAGGAGACTTGAAATATCTCGATACACCAATTGCTATCATTTCTCAAAGTCTGGCCATTTGCTTTTTAATAGTTGGGTAAGAAATCAGTGAGATTTATGAGCAAGGCTCATTATGTTAATTTCATATGAGCCCATCACAGGCCCACAGTTTTCCTCCTGCGATATGAATCAAACCGTTGGCGTTTAGATGAAGTAAAATCATTTATGTGGGGCTTCTGCTTCATATTCCGTAATAAGTTTTACTCCCTGCTTGCGCCAAACTTATTAAAGCTGTTATGATGGAGCCTGGAGTCCTGCAGAGGGAATGTGAGGTCTTAATGTCCACCAAGGCAGGCCTTAGATCAGTGCTGGCATACATCATACATTTTTGTTCAATTATATCCGTTAGTGCACTAACGGCATGTTGTGAAACGTGACCTTTCGTAAGCTTCGCGCTGTACGTTTTTCACATCTTCTGAGATAGATACATATGCGGTCTCGCAGGTGAAAAGAGAGAAGTGAGGAAAGATTATGACCTCCAAAAAAGCACATTTATTGAACAAGGCATGTTGTGGATACTGGGCACGCAAATCACCAAGGACTGCACACACACACACACTCATACACTGCAGTACTGTAATGCGCACAGTAATGTTAATGTGTTGCCTTCAGTGTCAATATAGCTTCACTCCAGCGGTCTGTCTTGCAGCTGCTTTCCAGGCTTTACTGTAGAGGGAGGGGGAGTGAAAGAATGAAAGAGTACAGAATAAAAGAAGGTGAGAGACTATAATGCACTGAAGAGGAGGATACAGCAGAGGTGTGGATACAGATGAAGCTGGATGGGGAGGAGAAGTCTCATAGACATAGCAATACAGTGAAGGATGAGGAAAAGAGAAATATAGTGCAAACAGAACGAAGGAGTGAGACGAGGAAATGAAGGAGGGGAAGAAAGCGAAAAGAGGAATTGAATATCTGAGACTGAACATGGTTGGAGGGCTCAGACAGAGAGATGAGAGCAGCTTGAATCAACGTTTGCATTTCTCTTTTCCTCTTTCTCCTCTTCTGTTTCAGCGCATTGATTCTTTATCTTCTCCTTTACCTTTGCTCTCTATCCTCTCTATCGTTCCCTCCCTTGGGCTTTCAGACTCTAGAGTGTTGCTGCTTTTTTAACATCTTTTTTTTTTTCCTGCTGGATCCCTCTCTTCAGCGTTTCTGTATCAGTCTCTTCATCTGATTACTTCCCTCTCTCTTATTTTTTGTTTGCATAGCTGTGTTTATGAGTCCAGCGTGCCCAAAACTGCATCCAACTCTCCTCTCAGTATCCCCCGTTCACTTAAATGTGACTAATTAAGGTAAAGCTCGTTAACACAGAACATCAATTAGTCTTTAACGAGATCATAGGCTGGTGTTTGAAAGAGATTACATTGCTCCCTTCTCCCTCGGCTCCCCAGCGGTTAGACTGGCTCGCTATTGATAAAGGCCACGCTAATTTACATTAGACCTCAGACGCAGTTTGGGTGCTGGGGGTCAGATGGAGAAACGGGAAGCGCATGGGACCCCACAGGCACTCAGACATTCCGACCCATATACTGCAGCCCACCCAGTCTCGAACAGAGCTATTGCTATTTTAGGAGCTGTTCACACAGAACACGTTTTTGTGTTTATAAACGGGATGCTGGGCAGTGGAATAATAATAAAAAAAAATATTATTTTTAAAAGTTAAACTTCTTATGGAATCCCATTTCTGCAACATAAAAAAAAAATCATGCTTTGGTAAATCATAATTAAAAAGATAAAAAGTCAAACTTATAACATTCTGCCATAATTATGAGATAAAATGCTGAAATTTTGACAGTCGTAATTCATAGAAAATTATTAAAAAGTCATAAAATTAAGTCATAACTGTTACAAAAAGTCTAAATTGACATAAGTTAAGATTATTGCAAAGTATGAATATGAGATGAAAAGTCAAAATTAGGACATATTAAGTCACAAGTATGAGATCAAGTATGTCAAAATTGACAGTTAAAATTATATGAAAAAATAATAATTATAACAAGTCATTTTATCTCATCATTTTGACTTTGATGTCATAATTTAGACTCATACTATCTCATAATTATGACTTCTTATGTTGTAATTATGATTTACCAAAGCTTTTTTTTTTTTTTTTAATGTGGCTGAAATGGGCTTTCACATTAAAGGATTAGTCCACTCCAGAATTAAAATTTCCTGATAATTTATAGGCGGAAGGTAGGGTAGGGCGAAAAACTCCTTTTTATTTTCTCCTCCAACTTCAAAATCGTCTGACATAGTTGTTTTACCTTTTTTTGTAAAGGGCATTTGACTTAATCTTTGCATGTTCACTTTGTAAACACTGGTTCGGTACTTCTGCTTCTTTGAAGCTGCACTGCAATTTGGACCTTCAATCCGTTGGTCCCCGTTGAAGTCCACTATATAGAGAAAAATCCTGGAATATTTTCCTCAAAAACCTTAATTTTTTTTTCGAGACAATTTTTAATTCTGGAGTGAACTAATCCTTTAATTTGAGCACCATGTTTTCAGAAAAGTCTTTTTTGCATGTGATGCTGCAGAAGAACAGATAACTTGAGCGCATTGGTCAAACGTGTCTGTCTAGCACGTCTATGTAGAAAAACAATAAAAAACAATGCAGAGAAACACAAAAACGCATTCTGTGTGAACGCCACCTTATAGTTATGCACCTGAGGTCGAGTAGTAGTGAAGGAGCAATGTAAAAAGGAGGAGAAGGAGGAAAAAAAAGAAGAGAGTGTTTCTATGATCCATTGTGGCGATGAAGAAGCTCTAAAAACAGAAACGTAAGTGTTTTTTAACAACAAGCCGGAAATGTTAGCATATTAAGAGGAAACGTTAACACAGAAAGTGTAGCACTCACTGGCATCCTGTTCTAATCAGCCATGAGTTTCCACAGGAAGCCGAGTGCTCTCTTTCACCCATCTCCACGGTTACTGTAACCACGGATATTTCTGTCTAACTACAACTGCGGTCCTGTACAGTTACCACGGAAATCCCTGCAAGACTTTCCTCGCTTCCATACACAATTCACCTGACAGCTTAACGTGAGCTCGCCGACGCGCTGCAGGCTCACAGCATCTCTCCATTCATTCATCTCCGATATCCAAGACATGTCCATAAAACGCTATTGACAGATGTAAACTAATAATGGCTTAAGATCAATCCAGTGAGGCCGAGTTTTCCCCCTGGGGAGGTCTCTAGTGATAAGACAGGTATTGTGATGCTGTTTCTGTGAAGTGGAGAGGTGCAGAGATGTGTACAGCAGCTGTTGGATGAAACGAGATGAGATTCGGGGGCAGTGAAATGACACGGATAATGGTGGACCAGACTGAGGAGACATTTTGGGCTGTATGTATTCAAGGTGCTGATTGATCACACTGACAGATTTCTGTCCAGTATGTTAATGGAAAAAAGGAGGAAAAGAACGATGTGTGCTTTTACCCTGACACAGATCTAGTGCAGATATAGCTGGATTACTTTTGTTTAGATCAAAGCAAGAACAGAAATGGTTCTTTGATAACTTTTAGTTTCACAGATGCGTTTGAAATGGAATACATAATGGTGAAGTTGTTTTCTTAATGTGCCTAATAGAGTGCACTTTTTCAGCAGCCTTGGTTCCAGAATTATTTTTCCCATTGGAATTTTAAGAAAAAGTCTTTAAAAAGAGCCATGAACTAAACCAACCAGGTGAATCACAACATTACAAACTTTGATTTGAAGCAAAAAAAATAAAAATTTGATTAAAGACAGATTCAAGACTGTGTACCTAACAGCATTAGTGAATATGTAGCATTGTGAATTACATAATCAAATTAAAAATGATTGATTTAAAGATATTATACATTTTGGTTTATTGCGAAATAAGCTGACTATGTTACAGCATTCACAGTGCTTCATGGGAGTTGGTGGGCTCTAAAGTGGTCTTGTGGCACGGTTTGCTTGTCATGATTCTCTGATTGGTGGAGATGTGTTTACAAAATTATGGATAATAATGTCGTGTTTCACCAGGAATTCCACTGTTAAACATGATTATTTAAAGTTGAAATAATGCGCACTGACAGTTTCAATAGAAGCATACACCACTGATTAACAATCTCGTAGCTCACAGTAGGTCTGTCTGTCTGTCTGTATGTGTGTAAGTTGTTAAAATTCAGTTCCCTTATGGATAAAATGAATGGGATTTTTACGTTTGCACTCTGTTCTAAGTTCCAGTGTGTCTTTGTACTTGCAAAGGCACTCTAGAAATGGTTGAAGAAATAGCAATTCAATGTACTGTTCTGTGTACAGTATAAACAGTTGTAAATTAAATGACCAATCATTGTCCATTGTCATTTATGAGCCTACAAGTTACTTTGTGCCAGTTATCTTGATGTTTTTGTGTTTGCACTGTTTTTTTTGTGAGATTTTTTTTAGAGAGAGTCATTTTATCTTAAATTGTAATAATTACTCACATAGTAATGCTAGAATAAAACTGGTAACAAATTACATTTCAAAGGATTCAAAAGGATTAAAAAAACTTTATATATCAACCAGTGATAGAAATTTGTCTTAGGTAAAAAGGCTCCCATGTACACAATACAAAAAAGAACACACAGCAACCAATCTCAACTGATCCACAGAAAGCACCTCTAAAATAAATAATAACAAGCCTAAGACACAAGATCCTGACAAAACTGTATGGCCTTGTTTAGAATAGAAATTGCAGTAGGAATAAAATAAAAATAAAAAAATTCCACATTTTGTTACAGTGAAATACAGTTGCGCAAAATATTGCTTGCTTACTTGTGTTTCTTTGCTTTATATCTGTGACATTAAATATTGTTAGAAATTCTGCTGATTTCAATATGATCAAGATAATGTTATCTAGCTGGCTGACATAAATGAAACTCTAGATGGCACAGGATGATGGGTCCCGACGATATTCTGATGATATTCACAGCGCAGCTACTAGGCACAAACTGATATGTTGCATCTGCAGCCAATTAGCTTGCTGCGCTGCATTTAAATGGCTGGTTAGCATTCACTAAAGCAGTTTGCAGCTTGCTCTTAGAGTTCCTCTGAAACCCTCCACCTCCCCAGCTCCACCTGTATAGCTCTGCTACGGGTTATTATTAGGGATGCACCGATAACACTTTTTACAGTACTCGTCCAATACCGATACTTATATTTTTGGTACTTGCCGATTCCGAGATTTTCATTGCATTTGTAAATTTTTTAAATATTGGGTACAGAAACCAAAAGAGTATGTATAATGTTAGTTGGTTAACTTCATTTATCAAATAGATACAGTCAAACCAAAATTTATTCAGACACCTTCAACATTTCTCACATTATCACAGTTTATTCGCTATAGTTTAGAAAATGGTAATAAAATATGATAAGAACTCAGAGTTAAACTGTGTCAGAACAAATTCAGCTTGATAATGTCAGATAACTTTGATAGAAAGGTATGTACAATCATTTGAATTATTCAGTCAGCTGTTATTATGACAATATTTACACAACTATCAATACTTTGTCAGGCAACCCTTAGCCTTAATGACAGCCTGTAGTCTCTTAGTCCTTAAATTTTTTCCCATACTCGGTCTGAATAATTTTTGGTCCCAAATTTGTATCAGTTTTGCTGGTAGTCCACTGTATGAAGAATTTTTGGGTATAATATGTCACAGTTTACTTTATTTTGCTATCCTCATTTACATAAATGAACTATAGTGTGCTGCACTCAAAAAAATATCAAAAATTATATGTGGTGTCTGAATAATTTTTGGTTAGACTGTATATCCTTCGGTTATTTTCACACTTAATTGTGCCCATTAAAATGTATTTTACAAGTTTTTGTTACTTTCACTGTTAATTTTCTTTTGCTCTATGGTACATCATCTTTTATTTAATAGCATTAGAGCTGCTCCATTGCAGTGGCTTAGTACTGTAATCACGCGTTTTGCTGTAATAATGCAGGGAACCACTCGTTATAAATCTCCTAATTGTGATATTTACAGAAACAGAAGTCGCGTTTTTTCATCTGAAACATGCTGCGATTTATATTCCAAAACCACGCATATAATGCAGAAACACTTGTGAAGCAAGCAAAATACGGGCAACTCGCGCACGTGTTTGTACTGGTGCAAAATGAGAAGGACAACAGTACAGCCTAGCGCATTTCACACAGGCTTTTAGTTTCACTTTCCCCAGATGGTCGTGTATGCTTAAGGTTGAAAATAAATGTTTATAGTGAATGCCCCTATATAAATTGTCTTATATTTATGATTTAGTTTTAATCCAAATAATGCGTGCTAAGTGAGCGAACATCAATAAAGATCACACAACAGAAATTTGCGCGCGCCCTCTCCCTCTCCCTACCCTCTATTGTAATTTGTGCATTGTTGTACTTACTTTTTTCTGAAATATTCGACCGAACTACAAACTTTCCAGTGATGTCTGTAAGAACTCGACAAGCTTGCGCATCTGCGCCACCGCGCGCTCAGTCCACTCAGCGTGCTTTGCTTATCAGCTCGCGCTTATCAGCTATGCAGGCATTAATACTGAATGTTTAACATTATATTCATTGCATACATATACTTCGTAGACATCCTTAATCTCTAATAACTCCATTCTGCTGTCTGTTGTTCTGTTGTCGGTGTTTCTTTGTCTGAATATGGCACTTATCACATGCTGTGTGGTATCGGCGTTTAGTATCGGGGTATTTTAACGAGTACGAGTATGAGTACAGGAGCTCAGTATCGGGCCCAATACCGCATCCCTAGTTATTATATATGCTATTTGTGCAGCCAGTACCGTTTGTAGGCATAGGCGAGCTAGGCGGTCGCCTAGGGCGCCACCAGCTGAAGGGGCGCCAATGAGCGCACGTACTGGCACTATATTTTAGCAGGGTTGTGATAAAGAGTGGCACGGTCATCCTGAAATATGACTGCCGCCCCCACTGGATCTCCAACATCATTGGGCTAGAGTACTGTCAATCTGACGATGCCTGTATGCCACTGAATCAGAGCGCTGTCAATTGCTGCCTGATTGCATGCTTGCATTTGGAGCGCTCATCAACGCCATTAGATCAATGGTCTCTGTCAGTGCTTTGGTCAGTTTTTTTTTTTTTTTTTTTTGGCCATGCAATAAAGCTAAGTTCAAAGCCCAATTTAAAATATTGGTACAGTAAATAAAGTCCACAAAATCAGTATTTTGTTTAGACAGTATTTGTGGCAGTTGATAAATCATGTTGCGAGATTTGTCCAAAAGGTGTGCGTTTTTGTGCCAATGCATTGTTAAAGGATCACCGTGTCATGTAATATTCCCATATAAACTTTAACAGCCAATTAAAAAATATTGGTAAAAAATATAGTAAAATTCGCTAATTCACGAGATCTATACATCCTTTATTAAACGGCTTTGTCGAGTTTAATGCATCCTTACGGAGGTGTCGAAATGCTGAATCAATTCATTCACTTCTAAAAGCACTTAATGGGAACGGCGTCATACACAGAGGGCAGAGCGTCATGTCATTTTAAAGGGGAAGTTCACGCGTTAATGAGTAGCAAAGGATTAATGCTGCCTTCATGTGCTATCGGAATTATCGTAAATACGAGTTTCCTAATCGGAAATTAGAAATGAACGGCCTCTCAAGTCGTATTTACTACTGGGAAATTTGAAAATATTTTTGATACCTGAGTTTCCGAGTTGGGCGGGTTATAAACTTTAAACATGGTGGAGGGCACAACCATTGCTGCTGTCATTGCTATTCTCACAGTAGCTATGTTTCCATCCAAAGATTCGAATTTAAATTATGCGCAAAACTGGAATATCGCATAAAACATATGCGAATAAAGCACCGTTTCCATCCAACGAGTCAAAGAGAACAAAATCGTCACTTCCTGGTAAACTGTGGCACTAAATATCACTAAGAATATAGGAGAAGCCATTGAATATAATAATTTTCATATATGATATAAATTACTTGTGCCTCAGAGAGAGCAGACGTAACACAATAAATGCTGTCACTGCGTTCGGAGGATGCCAGCTGTTTGGGAATACAGTCGTGTAAGACAATTATATATAAATACTTTGATGACAGACTTTGCTCAGGCTTTTCAGAGTGACTACAACAACTTATAGATGCTGTGAATGAGATCGGTCAGCTGGTTAGTCAAGTTATCCCGTCTCATAGCGCAAAGTCACATGACTTTTTTGATGCGCATGGAGGAATTTATTCGGTAAATGTGTTTCCATCGTAGTTTATGCGCATTTTTTCTTATCGGATAAAAAGTTTATCCTACTCAGTTGTGCGCATAATTTTTTTATGCGCATTTTCAGAATTTATGCGCATGTTGACGTTTCCATCCAGCGAATTTTTTATGCGATAGTCCAAAATGCGCATTAAAATAGGTGGATGGAAACATAGCTAATGACTACATCCCTTTGTCTTGTCGCTAAAGTACTTATAGGCTAGATATAAATGATCATTCGAAGCATATTGTATGTTTTATAAGCAGTGAAATAAGCATGTATTTGACCGAAATTCCAGAATTGTCAGCAAACTGCATGTATAGCGCGGTGAAAGTTTATATGATTGTCAACCAATGGGATGCTACATTTTATTCTTTCTGACATTAAAGCACTTGAATACGACAAGCTTGTGATCACGACTTCATAAGTGGGAAATAGGAAATTTCCCATAGCACGTGAAGGCAGCATTAGTAGCTGCACTGATAACTTTTATGCCACTGATCAGGCTTTTATATATAGTTTGGGGTAACAAAGGGTTTTATAGGTTTGACTGAAATAATAATGCAATAACCGACACTTTAAATCAATGTTTCAAGCAACAACAACAGAACAATTGAAAAAACAGATAAAGACAAAAAGTAGCCATTGATAGTATCTATATATGTATCCAAATCCAAATGTAATAAAATTAATTTATGTGTGATTTGTGTGTAAATTATGTGAAATGTCTTAGCTACTAGGGATTGTTACATAGGGTTATACAAGTATCTAGTGGCAACAAAATAATATTAGATAATAAACTGTGCAAAATGTTTATCTTAAAGTCAATTTACAAATAATGCGTTCAGATTTGTGGAACTCATATAAATTATATATAATTTGGGGGGCGATAGGGATTTCGCCTAGGGCGTCAAATTGGCTAGAAACGGCCCTGTGTGCAGCAGCAGTATGTCTTAAATACTCACAGCAGAGTATCGGTGTGTGTATTGGCAGTTGCAAGTTCCTGTACTTGCTTTGCAGCAGCAATAACCTACAACAACAGCAAAAACCAACAGTAGCAGCAATTCAGCAGTAGCGTAGCAGATCTATTCTGCTAAGACCAAATACATTAACATTGTCATATCGTTTACCATGCTAAAATCTTCAGAAAGCTTGTGATGATCTTAGAAGCATCAGTAACACTCTAAAAAAAAAAAAAACCTGGTAAAAATAGGGCACAATATACTGTATAATTTGAAGGAATTTTTCCGTATTTATTTTTTACAGGTGTTTATTTAGAATTTTACACTTCATTGCATTGTGTTTTAGAGTTAACAGAAATGTCCGTAAAAATAATGGAAAATGTCATGTGTAATGAGCTGCCAGTACTTTTTGTTATTTTACGGATTTATTTTTTTTTTTTACAGTGTAGGACATGTTTAATATAAACAAATCACAATATACAATCTTTTATGTGTTTATAGCTGTTTGGAGTTATACATTACCTGTATAATTTCCATATATTATTCCAAATTAAAAACCAAAATTATTTGGTTTTAGAGAAAACTAAACATTAAAACAGTGGTTCTCAACCTTTTTTTTCCACTGGGCCGCACTATGGTGCAAGTCTCACAGGCCAAATATCATTTACATATTACGTCACCAATACAAACCAACCAGATTTATAATATTATGGCCTAAATATTATGATATCTAAACGATTACATTTATTGAAATAAATAATTCTACTCACCATTAATAAAACACCTGATGCTGTCGGGAACTGACCAATTTTGTGAAATTCAGCTCGAAAGGAGTAACAGCACAATGAAGATGCGACTGTAAGTTGCAGTCTGTAAGACATGCACGGAAGCATGACTTGATGCGCGACATTGCAGAAAATGTGCGTTCACAAATGTAGTCTATATGTTGATCCAAATATAGAAAGCACTTTCGAATTTAATAATCTGAGGTTCTCTCCAGTTAATGTTTTGCCACATTTCTGCAATTAAGGATGGTTGCTGCATAGTATGGGTGTTTCCTTTTGCCTTAACATCTTCAAGTGAGTGGCGGGGCAAACCGAAAGTTGATGCCGAAAGTCCAGCACTCTCCTACCTTCACTGCTGATGCTGCGACTTGTTTGTATGTGTTCCTTCGCTGGCATTTTCCACGATTCGTTTTTCTCCCTTAATAACAAATTTGTCCATTCTGATACTTAGCCTAATTTTACCGAACTAATGGCTGCTGCTGATGACTATTTGAATTGAATTCTGCCAAAGTGCGCACTTCTAAGTGTTTGTTAAATACGTAACGTTAATTAGCCTACGTGAGTACATAGGTCTGCTCATGTCTGAAAATAATATATGAAAAACAAAATTATTTTACATAAAAAAACATTATAGCTTATATTTGTTTAGTACTTTTTTTTAAATTAATGTAAAAACTAAAATGAATTATAAAACTGGAAGTTATTTTTTAATTGTGTTCAGCATGGTGGGCCGCATTTGGATTCATCATGACGGGCCACATGCACGGGTTAAGATCCACTGCATTAAAAGGATAGTTCACCAAAAAAAAAGAAAAAAAAAAAAAAGATAAAAAAAAAGAAATCTCTGTCATCTTTTACACATCCTTATGTCAATACAATCCTGACTATTCTATGGACAAAAAACTTGTATGTTCTACAGAAGACAGAAAGTCAAGCAGGTTTGGAATGACATGAGGGTGAGTATTTGATGACAGAATATTCATTTTTTGGGGTAAGTATCTCTTTAAATAAAAAAGTATGAACATTTTGTTTTCTGACCCATATAAAAATATGTTTCTAAATATAAAATGTAAATATAAAAATCTAAACCAGTTGGACAAGCAAAAAAAAAAAAAATCAAAATATTTGAATCCTCAAAATACAGGATTTTTTTTTTTTTTCAAAATGTGATAGTTATGAAGTACAAATATCAATGTAGTGTAGATTGTTTGTTCAAAGTACTTCTTGTTCAAAGTTCAGTCCAGCTGTGTGTGTGTGAGAGAGAGAAGGAGAGATGGAGAAAGAGAGAGAGAGATTGTAAGTGTAATCAAGCATGTGATGCACAGGTGTGCATGTTGGTGTGTCAGTAATTTAATGTTGCTGTAGGCATATATGAGCAGCGCTGTTACATCCAAGTGTGTATCTGTGCATCACCATCTGATTGTAACGACTGTTTGCCATGTAGTTTACATCTCATGAGTTATTAATATCTTAAATATGGTATGTGCTTTAGAGTCCGGCATTTCCTATTTTGAGTTATGTTTACCTATCCTCTTTATCCTTTGTACATGTGTGTTTAGGAATGCTTGCTGCGTTTAGTTTTTAACTATCTATAGATACACTGTCTCAATGATTGAAGAGAGGAGGGTTTTCTTGCATTATTACAGCCATAATTTGCTGGTTAACTCACAGCATGGTGTGCTGAGCACGAGAGAAACTGTCTCATTGGACTACAACTGTCATCTGTTTCAAAGAAATAGGACAACACAAGGCTGCATTTATGAAATGATGCATTAATTTAAACTCTGTGCTACTCTGACACAGAGCATTTTTTTGCTTAGTTGCCTCAGTGAAGTTTTCCCAACAACTTTCATTAAAAGTACAGGAATTATGAACTCCCTCCTTCGCTTTGTCAGACACCTCTCTCTCTTTCATGAGCTCTTTCTTCCTACCGCACGTGGTAATTAGGGGCAACTGCACAAAAGGTACCTAGAGAGATTACCTTGAGTCTAATATACATACTAATAGCATAGTACTTTACATGCTTAATAAGCCCATCTGAAGGGCTCAATACGCAATCTTCAAACAACTATAGGGCGATGGGTGTGGCCTCGCTCGGGATTCTGATTAAACAGCGAACTGAATTTATCATAAATATACTTTCAGATGCTGCATTTAAAGGGAAAGCGCACCCAAAAATGAGAAGTGTTGTCATCATTTACTCACCCTCATCTTGTTCTAAACCCGTAAGACTGAAACCCAAATGAAGGCTTTTTGAATGAAACAGAGGAATTCCTATTCCTTTGTTGAAAGCCCATGCAACTGTAAACTTTCAAGCTTCAAAAAGTTCATGAATGTGTAAAATGAATCAATATGAATCGAGCAGTTTAATCCAAGTATCTGAAGAGGCACTATCACTTTATATGATAAGTAGATTTAATTTATTCATTGATCAACACACATGCAAATCCTTTTGAAAATGAAGTAGGGTGAATTCAGGTAAAGTGGGCTGTTTAAGATTGATGGTGCTGTGTTCAGTGGGTTTACACTTTCAGAGCACAATAATGGTCTTTAATTAAAGGGCCACTGTTTCTTAAATGATAAAAATAGTTTTGGCTGATGCAATATGACCCTGGTGTTTGACCCTGCTTTGACATTCAGATTTTCATTTCTTAATTATAAGCTTGCTCACAAAATGTAAACAAATGTTATTGTGACAGTACTTGTATTAATTGTTACAGCAAGAAACATGGATTAAAATGCAAGGAATGCATCTTTAATTGTAAGTTGGTTAAATATTGCTGGCCCATTGCTGACTTTTTAGAAAACAGAAATGAGTGTGTGGGGTCAGGAAATTGAAGCCAGATATGTAAGGAAGAAAAGAGAGCAGAATGAAAGGCAAGCCGTGAAGTTGAATCTGCAGTTAAAAAAAGGATGAGCAAAATGTATATAAAATATGGTCACAATTACCGTTCACTTGAAGTGTTTTGAGAAAACAGACATGAAGTTTTGCAATATTACATTTCAAATGGTGCTTTTATTAATTGTTTTGTTAGCCTGTTGTTAAATTTTTGATGTTGTAGAGTTCATTTTCATCAATATTCTGTTAGGTTTAGGACAATGTACTAAAATATACTTTAAAGATTTAAAGTACACTAAAACTGTACATACAATACAATTAAGCGCACTTCTTTTTCACGAGGGTAGAGCATAGGGCTGCACGATAAACCGAAATGAAATCGCGATCGCGATTAGACAGAAGCTGCAATTATCATGCGTATCTTTCAATGAAGCACGGTTCTGTGATCAGCAGTAAATCTTCATCCAATGGCCAGAGGGCGCTCTCATACGGAAACTCCAAATACACCCTGCAGAAGAAACCCAGGAAATGCCTATTGCTGCAGCTGAATAAACAGAAGATTTAACTGCTTTCATTTATTCAACATTACTAATAAACGCACGACTACGAGTTTTTATTATTATAATTTTCATTATAATAAAGTATATTTAAATTATATTTTATATGCAATGCCTTTATCACTGCTTAGAATACTGTGAAATATGTTGCGTGCCTTATTCTGTGTAAGAAGCCACATCATCTCAAAGAAGGATTTATTTCAAACACTCGACTGACGTTATGAAGTTTGGAGTAAAAACATGTTATTAAAAGTGGTATTTTCACATGCTTTCAGATAGAGCAGCATTTACTACACAGAGCCGTATTTCACTGAGAAGCTACGCAAACAGCTGTCATTATTGCGAACGATTTCTTCTATTTCATAATCGCGCAATAATATCATCTGCGATTTTTTTTTTTTTTTTTTTTTGTGTGTAACCTGTCAGTGAACTATGGCTCTGTGTAGTAAATGCTGCTCCATCTGAAAGCACGTGATGGAGATTTACTGCTGATTACAGAACCGGCTTTACTGACTAAATGCGCATGGCAGTCGCATTCGATTATTCGTGCAGCCCTAGTAGAGCACTTCAAATATGATAAATGGAAGCTCAAAGGTGGCTTTTACAAGAACAAATGAGGTTTGATCTCTTGCTGACAAGAAAGTATGGTTGAGCTTCCTTGTTTATATTTGATGAACTCCATGGGCCTGTACCATGAAGCCGGATGAACTGGCTAGCCAGGTAAGTTTCAGTTTAGTTTGCACTAACCCTGGGTTTTAGGTACCATGAAAGTGGCTTGGCTTTTAGCTGCGTTCATTGCCGTAGTAACTTATACTCCATGGCTAACCTGCTCCGGGGCAGGTTATGTTCTGAGTTAGAGATCTCAAACTGAAATTGGACCAATCAGATGTGAGCAAAGCGACACATGTCTGACACAAAAAAGTCACTCCCCCAGTTTCTCTTCCTCCAAATTAAAGGTGACTAGCAATGTTCCCTCTAATTTTTTTTTCTTGCTGAGCAAAACTTTTCTCTATTGGGCGTTTTGTCACCTGAGCAAAAACATTCAAGTTTATACCCTGTACAGTCAGCACACAAAAAAGTGTGTAACTTTTAACTTTAATGTGCTATTTATATTTGATTTGACCCTTGAGGTAATTAAATGATGTACATTTTAGGTTACTTGAGAAAACATTTTTTACAGAGTATAATACACTGCCGTTCAAAAGTTTGGGATCAGTAAAAAATTTTTAAAAAAGTTTCTTATGCTCATCAAGGCTGTATCTATTCGATAAAAATACTGAATATTATTTCACAAAATAATATTGTGAAATATTATTGAAATTTAAAATAAAATTTTTCTATTTTAATATTCTTTAAAATATAATTTATTCCTGTGAAACAAAGCTGAATTTTCAGCATCATTACTCCAGTCTTCAGTGTCACATGATCCTTCAGAAATCATTCTAATATGCTGATTTTTAATCAATGTTGGAAACAGTTGTACTGCTTAATATTTTTTGGGACCTATGATATTTTTTGATAAATAAAAAGTTAAAAAGAACAGTGTTTATTCAAAGTAGAGATTTTGTGTTTATTTCTTTCTTTCTTTTTTAAAGCTGCAGTCCGTAACTTTTTTTTTGGTTAAAAATGATCCGAAATCAATATTTGAGAAAGTACATAACCAGCCAGTGTTCAAAACTATCCTTACTTTACCCCGATTCACAAAGGTTATCTTATAATAATGTTTTCTAATTTGAGTGGCACTGGTAGGTTTCCGCGGGAAATTCGAGCATGGCACTGTGTCATTACGTCACATCTGTAAACATGAAGAAGTTTTCCCGGCTACTAGGCTCTGGCACGTGAGGATCCTGCAGGTGGCGGGTCATTTATAGCCTTTTCTCACAGCAGCTCGAATAATTAAACTTATCATTTTGATGGCGGATTGTAATCCAGAAAGGATTATGTGTTTATGAAACACATGTGAATGAAATTAAATTATATTCCAGTTTTAAATGTGGTTCTGATTACAGATAGCCAACGTGGGATTACACAAGTTTTTGTATTTTAAATAGAACCAGTTTGAAGGAAGATTAATTTGCTTTTTGGATTAAAAGAATTTCTTAATATGAAATTTGAATGGTATGACAATTAGATTAAACTGTACAGAAATTGAAATCTACACATTAATACTATACTCATATTCACGCAATGCTGATGTTGTTAACATTAATAATTTGAGAACAAAGTATAATAATAATACTTTGCACAGTTGGATGTGATATGAGCTAACTGATCTTTAGATTTAATCACTGTTGGTAGCGCTATTTATTGTAATGCTTTTTTCCTCAGTTGGGCAGAACAAACGTGGCAGACTTGTTAAGATGGCAAATTACGGTGAAAATTCTGATTTGGGTCATATATTCCAAGACATAGGCAGTAAATATCCACACTGGTGCAGTGACTGACAACTACACATTCACCTCAAAACATTAGATTCATCTGAGCTGGAGCCGTGCTGGAACACCGGATCACAACCCCGCGCGCTGAAGATAATTCCGCAAGAAACTGCAATTCCAGGTTTTCAAACATAGAGGGTAAAAGTTACGGACTGCAGCTTTAAAGAAACTTTAAAAAAGTTTAACGAAAGTTAAAAAACTTTATTCAGCAAGGATGTGTTAAATGGATAAAATTGATAGTAAAGACTTAAATTGTTAGAAAATATTTCTATTTTGAATAAATGCTGTTCTTTTAAACGTTTTATTAATCAAAGAAAAAAGTAACACAGGTTCCAAAAAAATATTAAGCAGCACAGCAGTTTCACTGTTGTAAATCAGCATATTAGATCAGCAACACTGATAATAAATCAGCAAATTAGAATGATTTCTGAAGGATCATGTGACACTGAAGACTGGAGTAATGATGCTGAAAATTCAGCTTTGCTTCACAGGAGTAAATGATAGCCTATTTTAAAGTGTAGGTATTAAAATAGGAAACCAATATTAGAAATAGCAATAATATTTCACAATGTCACAGTTTTTTTTTAAATAAATACAGCCTTGATGAGCAAGAGACTCCATTAAAAAAACAAGGTCAATTATTTCTTAGGTTTATAATATAGGCCTAACATAATATAATAATCAAAACAAACTAAAGCATTCAAACTGATAGAATAGAATTCAATAGAATAGAATATAATAGAATAGAAAACAAACTGAAGCAAAACTTAAACTGAGATCTGTAAGTTAAATATTTTCAAAAAACGTGAACGCGAATTCTTCTATAGCTGTCTAAACATTGCTATGAAGTACAGTTTGCACAATACACCTGTGAGTGACTGTAAATTTCTGAGCTTTGTTACCGTTTTGTTCCCATCCTCCGCTATTTCCAGCACTTAATCAAGCCACTCTTCTTTAATACATGAGGACGTTTTATTTCACATGTCATTGCGTTTGCGTTAACTCTCGTGTTGAGCTTTCTTCCGCGAACAATGAAGTATTCGGTTTCTACAGTGACTCATTTGGCGCACATCATTCTCTTTCTATGAAACCTATAAACCGCATTCACCGGTTCTAACTATATAGCGACATCAACTCTATAGCGGTTTGCCCAAGCATTGCGATTCTTTTGCATTTACTAGAATTCAATCAAATGGCTTTCCCAACTCATATTTGCGTGTGCGCGGCACATTATTTCTTCTGCGCGGCCGCGGTGGAAGAAGTGCACGGCCGCGCGCGCGCGCAGCTTAGAGGGAACATTGGTCACTAGTACTAAAAAAAAAATTGTCTGGTTTAATGATAGAGTTATTTTATAGGATTTACATAATTATATGATTTATATTATTATTAATCCATTACACACAAGCAATTTTAGTTTTTACAGTTATTATAAATCATTTATTTTAAATGAATGTTAATATATACAGATCGTATATAATATAAATAAGCTGTAGAATCAATAGATAACGCTTTAAAAATGACTATGTGACCTTACATTTTCAAGTCTCTATCGCTGTATATTTCCAACTATATAAAATAACTTAAGTTTCACTTGTAACTGCACTGATAAAGCAAGATAATTTTTTTTTTATTTGTCCTCTTTCATGAACAAGCACTTATGCATTTAAATTCATCATATTCTTCAATCTCTTAGCATTTAGCAAAACCTTTAACCTTTAACCAGGGCTCGTGATTGGCTATTCGCCAGTGATGTCACACATACACGTGCACGTGCTCCACAAACTCAGGATCAAAGCCTGAGTTGACAAAGAAAGTTGATGATCTGCATCATGGTACCAACAAAGCCGGATTGGAGTGGTTTGGTTTTGTCAACTCGAAACTAATCCTGTAACTCTGAATTTGTTCATCTACCATCATGGTACAGGCCCCTGGTCTGTTGCTTTATATGTCAATAAAAACTAAATTAAATTATCATCATCATATAAATTGATCACATCTCTTTAGATGATTCATCTACATTACTTTTATCTTCTGATTTAACTTTAATGGACTTTCAATGGAGAAACAGAAATCTCTCAGGTTTTAATAAAGATATCTCCGTTTGTGTTTCAAAGAGGAACGAAAGTTGAAATGAGGGTGAGCGATTGATGAAATAATTTCCATTTTTGGGTGAACTGTCTCTTCAATATTCTTTTGCCATTTTCCTCTTTTATTTGATTAAGTTATGATGATTTTTAATTCATGCCAGTTCCCATGTCTCCCTGTTTCTTCATTAATGATGATTCACAAGCAAACAGACATTACCACGACAGCACAAATGACATAAAGCCACACGGTGGGAGTCAGTGTCACCTGTAAAACAATTCAAACTGTGCGTGCGTTTCAAGGCGGTCATGTCAAAGATTGAACGTCTACGACAGGCTTTTTGTCATGTTAACAACATTCTCATTGACCTTTAATAATGACCATGTCAAACAAAGAGTCACAGCGGTTGTACAGCAGAGGGCAGATGAGGCCAATAACGCCACCATTTCCGATTACATTTACATTTATTTTCTTGGCAGACGCTTTCCTACCAAAGCGATTTGCAAGAGGCTGCGTGCATTGCATCGGCGCTAAAGGCAGTGTGTTTATGTGTCGTCTGAATATGCAGTGGAGTGCTGGGGCACCGTGCACATGAGTGTAAGTGTCATTAAACATATGCCATGTGAGCACATGTGCTCCCTATCACTGATTTTATGGTCTGTGTCTGTGTGCGAGCATACGTGTGTGTGTGGTCGCCTTGCGCATCTGTGCCTGAAATTACACGTTAGTGAGTAAAGCCAAGTGTCCACTTGCAAGTGTATGTCTGTGTGTGTGTGTGTGTGTGTGTGTGTGTGTGTGTTGAGGCGGGCGCGGGAGGAAGCTGACAGCTGGGAGAGTGTATCAGTGTCCATGAAGATTGTGTTGATGTGCACAGTGTGTTTCCGGCTTCTTTTCTGGCACCCGGTGTGTGTGAGGACAGGCCAGATGTGGTGTGAAAGCATGTGTGTGTGTGACTGATTGAGAGACTGTAATTTGATTTGTGTCCTTATTTCCAGTCCAAGTTGTCAATGTGGATATGTAGACGAAACTTCACAAATGATTTGCTGTTTTAAGAGTGCAGGTCAGTTCCTGAGCATTACTGTTTGTGGATCAGTTTACATTGAAAAAAGTGAAACGACCATGTCATTTATAGTGTATTTTCATATTGGCCTAATCAAAAAATTGTGGTTTCTGGTTTAAACCTGTTTAGTTTAGTTTGTCTAAAAACAAATAACACTACAAACAGAAATTTTGTTAAAATCATATTTTTACTTGACATTTGAGTGTTGATATTCAGAACACATGCTGGCTACTTTTATTGATGACAAAAATTATTATGGGTTTCATTTTTTTTTTTTTTTTAGTGTAACAGAAAAAAAAAAGAAAAAGTTGCATATTTTAAAAAGACATTAGAAAAACATTCTCTTTAGAAGTGGTCTTTATAGTAAGTCCATATTATAGCTTCTTTAGCCATTTTTAAATGTTAAAATTAAATTGTAAAAAATAAATAAATAAATGATGTATTGACTTTTATTAAGTTATATTTTGGCTTATGTCAAAAGAAAATATATTTAATGGAATAGTTCACCCCAAAATGGAAATTTTCTGAATATTTACAGGCAATCCAATATGTACTGTAGATGAGTTTGTTTTTTTCATCTGAACAGATTTGGAGAAATTTAGCATTAGATTAAATGCTCACCCATGGATTTATCTGCAGTGAATGGGTGCCGTCAGAATGAGAGTCCAAACAGCTGATAAAAACATCATAATAATCGACTCCAGTTCATCAATTAATGCTGCTTCTGGCCAAATATCATAATCCATAATAATGCATCCTCCAGTGAAAAATTCCATCCTCTGTTTTCCTCTCACATCAAAAGCCACCAACATATTTGTTTCGAACTGTTTTGGACTGTTTTCGCGTGCAAACGGTGATTAATCAGTGCATATTTCTCTCCTGATTCAGAGTAGACTTTTCACAGGAGAAAGTAATATTATGCATCAAGGACCCATATTTTAGCTGGATTTTCAGAAAATATTAATTTTTGCATGAACTATTCCTTTATGTATGGTCTTTATAATTAATTAGAAAACATTTGCATTGTATGTTTTTGTCTTTGCAAAAGGATATTTTTGATTAATATTAAATAAAAATGTAATGTTCAAACCAAACCATAAATATAGTTTGAGAAAAACGAATACATATGGGTTTAACAAATTAGATTTTTTTTTTTTAAGTTGGTCCAAAGTCATCGTTTTCAGTGCACACATTGTGTTATATGTGTGTTGAGTGTTATTATGCAGCTCTTGTCAGTGAAGCTCACTCCTCACTGCGGTGTGTGTCTGAGAGGTGTGAGGAGGGATGCTGTAAGCGTGCTGAGTTTCAGCTCTACCTCTCCTCCTCCTTCATCTCCTCTCATCAGCACCTCCTACTCATCCTGTGCCACTCCACTGGCTCCCGATCCATTCACTCCCCACTGCACTGAACAGATAGGAGCACTACATTCACTTTTGCTCATGTAGAACTGTAACGGCTTTTCATTTTTGGATGCTCATCAGATGCTTCATTAGGTTTTTTGAAAAGCTTCATTCTCGATTTGCCAAAAATGTAAAACAATATGCTTGTTTGGGCTGCCCTCTGAAGAAAACCACATAGCGTGACGTGACAATCATTCCTTCATCCGAGACAAAAAACACTTTAGCTGCGTCATACTGTAGATAAGATGATTAGACTAAAACATATGTGACCCTGGACCACAACACCAGTCATAAGTAGCACAGGTATATTTGTAGCAATATTTGTAAACAATACATTGTATGGGTCAAAATGACTGATTTTTCTTTTATGCCAAAAATCATTAGGATATTAAGCAAAGGTCATGTTCCATGAAAATGTTTTGTTAATTTCCTACCGTAAATATATCAAAACTTAATTTTTGATTAGTAATATGCATTGCTAAGGACTTAATTTGGACAATTTTAAAGGTGATTTTCTCAATATTTTGATTTTTTGCATCCTCAGATTCCAGATTTTCAAATAGTTATATCTCGACCAAATATTGTCCTATCCTAACAAACCTTATTTATTCAGCTTTCAGATTATGTAAAAATTTTAATTGAAAAAAATGGACCCTTATGACTGGTTTTGTGGTCCAGAGTCACATATAATAACTTTTTTTATTTTATTTTTTTACATATTTATTTTTTTGGAGTGTAAACACATTTTTAAGATAATTTTTAAGGTAGGTTTTTTTTTTTTTTTTTTTTTAATAAATATGAATCATTCATTCATAAATATTACGTTTTTGGTGAGTCACACCACATGACATATTAAAATTTGAACTTGCCTTCCCCTGTCATAAAAAGATCAAATCATTTAAGATGCTTATTGACCTTGACATACAATCATGAGGGTCTTCAGGGGTCCATACAGTATCATTTCCTGTTATTTTACTATTTTTTTTCCCCTGAAAAATTCTGCATGTTTTTTGCACCACATGTTGCTTGATCACACTTATTTGTGGGACATTTTTATTTTTTCAAATAAAGCACTGAAGCAGGTTGTGTTCAATATTTTTTAAAAGAAATAATAATAGAAAACATGCAAAAATACTTAAGGTCTTCATTTTTTCACTGAAGCATTTTTTCTTCGTAATGGCATCAGGACAGTAATACCACCCTGACATTTTTGACTTTATGTACCAAAAGAAAAAACAAACCTAAATGATTTGCTAGATGATATGTATTTAGGTCTTTTCACAAATGAATTGCATTTTTAATGTATACTATTTGAGTCAATTTATAGATCCAGACAAAAAAATGAGTGCCGCTTTGTTTATCTGACTGTTGTGTTATCATTGCATCTAAATCTGTGTGTTTTTGCTGGATAATGGTCTTTTTGCACTGTAGCGCTCAGTGAGCAGGCCACTCTCCCTGATGGATTGCATCTCCTGGCTTGCTTATTTCTCCCCTTCTCAGGAAGTCAGGTCTCTTTCTCCAGGGCAATTTCCACTTTAAATCTCAATCATATTCAAATGGTAGAGTGGCACAACACAGGGCAACTGGGTTTTTAAAAAAAAAATTTTTATTAAACCCCCAACCAAGTTGATGAGGTTTTTCAGGGGTTTTTTTAAATGAAACTGTACGATTAATCTAGGCAACCAATGAATAGCTAATGGTCATGGTGGGCAGTCAGTTATCTGTGGATAGAGGCAGGAGGAGGCCTTTCCTGGTCATTTATAATTAAATTTTAGTTAAGAGTCAGTTTGAGCACTCTATCTTTGGAGGAGCTTTGATTCAACAGCCGAAGCTTGACTTACACGCATCATTTACCGCCGTTGTTCAGTGCTAACAATCTTTTAAAGCTGCAATAAATTAACTTCTCTAGTTAAATCCACCTGTACAATGAAAAAAGGAAATCCTGAGGCCATCCAACCTTGAGGTGCTCTGATACTTTGTGCGTTATACAGAAGCTCGGATCTTCTGAGGACTGGTGGTGTTATGGAGGGTGAAGGCAGATCTTAGGGCAGACGCTGCCCAGGGGCTCATAGATTTTGGATGGTTTATGATCCAAGTTGACTCACGGCATTTCCCCCGGTGTGTCCTTAGAACGGCCCTAATCCTTAAAACACTCCATTGTGCTTGACAGAAAGGCAGGATGCAGGATCTCAGTGAGGACTGGAAGCTTAAGGGATGTGCTTGTTGAGCCAACCCCAGGCAGGGCATCATGTAGAGACCGCCACGGAGGTTCATAGTGCTGAACTCCTACTTGAGGGTCCTCGGAGCCAGCTGCCGGCTGGTAGCAGTTTCCAGGAGCCCATTCATCAATGCAGAGCCTCTGAATTGCAGCCAGATATTCAACATGGCTCTTTGGAAAAACCTGACTCTACCTATATTTGTGCAAAATGTACCTTTACATACAGTTAACTGCAGTTTCCAGATGAAATGACAGCTAGTGGCAGTAAAACTCCAACAACTTTTATTTATTTTCATACCAATTATCATTGCAGGGACCGATTATCAATTAATAAAGACTTATTTTTACGCAGTTCCTTCCACAATCCTGTTACAATCTCAAAACACTTACCATAGTGCATGATTTGTAAACTAGTGCATTTTGACATTTACAATCATATAACCAGCTCCATATGTATGGCTTTTCTGACATAGTAAACTTGCTTGATAGCTCACCTGGTACAGCTTGTGGTCTGGTACAAATGCCGTGAAATACAAGTCTTGATAAAATAGTTCAAAGACTTCACGAAGCAAGCTAAAATGGCATGGTTGCTTCAGCAACTCACTTTTGCTTTTGTTAACACTGTTGATTTGGTTTAGGGTATGGTTTAGTGTAGGTGGTATGTTATTTGTTAACACAAAGCATTAACCTTTTAGGACTCACTGTACATTTCATTTCTGAACTGCCACAATATGTGCAATAATTAGTTAAAAAAAATGTTGGCAGATAAATTTTCATCTGTTTTGGGTTAAACTAGGGCTGTCACTAACAAGTATTTTGGTAATCGAGTAGCCTAATCGGTCAATTATTCTGACAATTAATCGAGTAATCGGATTATAATTTTTTTTGTAAAATACATATATAATAGCAATGAGGCAATAATAATTAGTTTAAATAAAGTATCAACAGCAAATAATCATATGGTTTTATTGAACAAAATTGAGAAAATAAATAATGTATTAAAAACAATAGAACTAATGGACATTATGCATTATAATATATCCCTGCAGATGGCGCCAACGGCCTGACAATTGTTTTTACACTTTACTGCACAATCTAATCCTTGTTTAATATTGACTAAACAACATTTAATTCAAATGTCTATGGAAGCAGTATAATGACAATAGTTTTTGAAACATAAAGCATGCTGAATTCCACAAATCAAAAAAAAGATGCATTGCAATTAACAGTGCTTGCATTTTAATGCCTTGTATTTCCAGGGCTTGCATTTTTAGGTCCTGAAATTTAAAATAGTTGTTTATTTAAGCTGTGAATATTTCAAAATATTTCACACACATTTTCATAATTAAAAATTCAATAATTCATATTCACCTTCCAGAATTCACTTCCAAAATATTCAATCTGTTTAAAAATACGATGTATAATATTCGACAGGCAAATTTCGGTCATTTTATTTCACTTTCCAAATTCGCTGCCACAAATTCAGTCGTTAAAATTCGGCAGAAAATTCAGCGTTGCACATCCAGGAACCACAGGAATAGCAGTAGAGCACCGATACATGATCTCCAGCTGAAGTCAGCCGTTCACCAGCAGGTGGCGCAAGCGGCTGTTGATGAAAGCCATATGTGAATCAAGTCATTCATTTACAAAAACTGATTTGCAGAAATGGAGCAAGCGCTAAGTAGAAGTTTTGATTATCGAGGCCAGTATAAACATGTGGAAACGCTGATTGTGTGTATGTTTAATTCTATATCTTTGCTGTTTCCCGTAGCCTACATGTAAGCAGCTTTCTCTACCACAAAGGAGATTATAATGCTCTTTTACCCAACGCTGAAGTACAGAACTAACATTACATCTGAGGAAGACATATATTCAGAGATTTTTGAGCCAAGTGGATTTTGAGTGCAGCTTCCAAAAGACAAAAAATAGCCGATTAATATTTTCTATATTTAATACAATCACACCGGTGTGATTAGAACGTTCAGTGTGTCAGAGACAGATGCGTTTTTACAGCACTGCGCATTATAACCAATCACACACGATTCTGTTGAGCTTATGGATGCAATGACCAATCAGAGGCATTCAGATGAGTCACCTCTGAAATGCCGGTGTTTTCTTCACTCACTCGCTGACTGAATACCTCTTTCTGGCGAATTCTCTCGTCAGAAACAACAAAGTGCAAATGTGTGTACGAATATGTAAGTAAGATATTCATTTCATAGTGTAAACAGCTTCATTGATTTTAATGGGAGTTTTTGAGAGTGCTTGAACTCTACTGTCAGTAAAAATGTTCTTTGATAATGTAGCTAAATGTTCTTTGCTCTCTTTCTGTACAAAGAAAGTGTTGATTAGTAGCCTAACTTACAATTTTTTTATTCACATTAACTTTCAATGTTAAATTCACATTAAATATAAAGTTAGTCGTATTAAAATAGGTTATGGCATGACACCCATATCTGTTAATGAAGTAAACAGACAGGGTTTTATGCATAGTTAGGCCATTCCACCGAATGGGTGCCATTTGCTTCTAAAACTCTTCAAAAAAAAAAAAAAATCATTTTCTACCTTTTTTAAAGACTGAATCTAGTAATACACATATTTAACTATTCAAAATATGTATTGGTCCATCTCGGGTAACTTTATTTAATTTTTTACACATTTTTAAGTGGAAGATGGTTGCATTTTTCTCAGTCCTGTTACCAAAACTCTATTGTCTTTTAAAAAGCATGTTTAAAAATATGTCAACAAATTCCTTAATTTCCCCCTCAGGCAGGTGTTTATTTTAAAGAAATTGTTGGTTTCATGGTCAAAAAAGATCATATAAATCATAAAGAAATTCACTATCTACACTAGGTGTATTTTTATAAAGTAATTATCTAAATACTTTTAATAAAATACATTTAATAAACAGTAAATATCTAAGGTACTTTTCTAAACTAACTTTTTTTTATTATTATTTTAATGGTGACTCAAACCTCAAGCTTATCAATTTTCTATGATGCAGTTTATTAAAAAATGGGATAAATTATGGACCAAATGTAATTAAAAAAAAAAAAATAGTGGTTTAACTTTATTTTTTAAAGAAAAAACTATTTAGTAACAGGAATGAAATGGGTACCAGAAAGGAGTATCCATTATATTACCTTATAATGGATACTCCTATACACCCTGAGTACATGCTTTTGCCTTCAGGAAGAAGGTACAGAGTTCCTAAATGTCGTCTTAATCGGTTCAAAAATTCTTTTGTGCTTGCTTCTATTAGAATTTTGAATGGAAAGGACAATGGCCAGTGACTTGGTCCTAGTTAACAGTCATCATTTAACTCCCTGCTGGGTCTTACATTCATTTACTGCTGGTATTGTTGTCTATCATGGTTTTACAGGGTAGGAAGTTGTGCAGTAGTAGTTGTTCCGTTGTGCACTGTGACTTTGATATACTGTCTGTGTGCCTTGACCCCCTGTTTGTTTTGTTTTATATGTCTAGTATGTTTCGTGTGATAGATGTGTTTTGTTCATTTATATGTGTATATGCTAGGGTGACCATACGTGCCATTTTACCAGGATTTCTATACTGCCTATAATATTTAGGTTTTGGCTTTGTTTGCATGTGCAGACCGATCGGTGTATGACATCAGTTCCTTATGTTTTCGAAACGCTCTCGAGGTACTTTGAATCAAAGCAATATAGAAATCCTGGCCAGGATGCGTCCTGGTAAAATGGCACGTATGGTCACCCTAGTATATGCAGCATACACTAAGCCCAAGAAAAATTTCCCCTAAGGGGACAATAAAGTATATCGTATATCGTATATATTAGTATACAGGTTTGACTACACATGTGAGGTATCAATGCCCGCACCGATATAGTGAAAGTGTTGAACATTGACTAGTGAGCTGACCTCATTCCTAAAAAGGTCAAATCATGTTTCTATTTAAATCTAGTGTTCTGCAGAGGTTATTGTTAGGTTATGTTTAGGGGTAGGTGACTGGTTATAAGATAAGATATAAATAACGAAAAAATAATAAATATTAAAATAAAATTGATATTAAAAATAATAAACTTAACAAATAATATCTTTTCAGTTTTTCTGTGAATATTATTTTCTTATAGCGCAGCTCACAAACGCCATTCCATATATGAGTCTAATACATAATTGCCACAGGACTGAAATTTCAAGTACATTTTCTGTCATACTTGCATGAATGTAATATAAAACAACAATGCAGGAACAACCATAGGTTTTCTCTGGGCAAAAGCATTGTCTCAGTGTGGATAGAAGGCCAAAACATTGAGAAAAAGATGCATTTTCAAATTTATCTAGATTAATATGGATGTAGCCTAATATTTACATTAATAAATCTGATGACACTACTCACTCCTGTTACTTTTACTCTGTTAATATATATAAGTATAGGATATATGAGTATGAGTAACAGGACTGAAAGTAACAGAATTGAGATTTTAGGATAAAATTAGCAAATACATATAATCTAGCCACATGGAGTACATGCTAATATTATGAGAATACTCAGCAAATTATAGTGATTCACCAAAGATTTGTATTTTTAAAATAAACAAGTAACATCTAAGAAATAATTTAGGTAACAGGACAGTATATTTATAATGACACTCCCAGGCACCGTTACAATATCATCAGATATACAGAAAAGAAAATAAGACCACATGCTTTCAATCATTTCATTGCCTTCAGAAGATCCAGATGTTGCAATATTATGTTGAAAATGTGTCTTGCGGAATTTTCCCAGTTTTTTAGAGGGGGGAATGTGTTAGGGTAACAGGACTGAGTGAAAACATGGGGACACGACTAAAATGTGTATTTTATCCAAAATATTATAAATTTATTTCGAAATAAATGTATTTAAAGCACAGATGGGATATGGAGGTACATAAAAATGCAAAATAAAAATGATTTCTGAAGGATTTTAAACATTATATTTTCATGTTAAAATGTAGCGTTAGACACTGGGGGCATGTACAAATGCTATATTTTCAGTGTTTAGGTAGTTTTTAAGAATTTTATAAATTATATATTTTAAATTTGCAGTTAGATTAATGTGCAGGACACTTTGCTTAATAATAAAATGTATTTTATAGTTAATTATTCTGCATGTTTGTATCTATAATGTCCTGGGGACAGAAATGGCACCCATTTGGTGGAATGGCCCAGTTAATAGATTACATTATTAAGTTACTTTGACCATCGCCCACTAGATCAACTAACATAATCTATAAAGGTGAGAATCTTAGGGCATCAAGATTTTTCATGATATAGTTAATGCGTTTGGAAATGTTTCAAATAAAAAGGAACAAATAAATAAAACATAAGTGCTGTTGTGGCTGCTATATGTCACATAGGGCTGCAACTAACGATTATTTTGATAATCGATTAGTTGGACCGATTATTATTATTATTATTATTATTAGTATTATTTTTCAATTAATCGATTAAGCGGATAAAAAAGCTAAATTTTCTTCTTTTTTATTTTATTGACAAAAACACTTCCACATTCTGCCCAATGTCCTTCAAACAAACGTGCCAACTGAATGCTATGAAAACATACAGTGCTTAAAAATTTATTAGACCACCTGTCATAATAAAGAGAAAACACAAATATTTTAGGAATCTGTCAAAGAATTGTTAAAATCTAAAAATGTTATTGTCATTTATTGGGCAAATACCAAACTGAAACAACTAAATATTTATTCACATAATAAAAAAATAGCCTCTTGCCTTTCATAACAGCATGCATTCTTGCTGGCATTGTTTAGCTACTTTTTGACTGTAATTGGGTATCTGAAAAAAATCTTTCATAGATCTTTCATTCTTTCATAGATAACAGAAATAATTATATTATATCATTAGAAATAGCTTACTGTCACTAAAGAGATTATGCATAATTGGAGGACTAACCAATACAGATAGCTAAAAAATGATTTTAGTAAACACCAATACTGTTAGTTTAGAGCAGCAGTGGCACAAACCTTACATAATTTGTTATAAACCTTAAATACGTTTGTTTTAATAAATTTGTTAAGCACTGTATGTAGGCCTATAGTTTAAATCTCTTCATCAAATATTAAGATAATAATAAAAATAATAAAGACGAATAGATCACAGTCACGTTTACTGTTATTTCTTTATCCTGTAAAAGGCGGCTATGATCTGCTATTTATATTCAGACAACTATACGCAGTTATCCCTTTACAGTTCCTACTCTCATAAAATATGTGCACTACATGTTGACTTTTAAACCTTAATTTAATGTTCAACAACAGATATTTCAGCACAATGAATGTTTTTGCGCTGAATATTAATCCCTCTCTGACGCGCGTTCACGCGACCGCCGCGCTCGCGCTCATTCAGTAAAGATTTAAACTTAACGCAGACTGTCAGGACGGAACTTTATGCAAGAATGGAAATGCTCGCGTGAATTTGTGACATTTACAGATAAGGATATGACCGTAAACTGAACGTTTTTGCACTGAGGATGCACATGCATCTGTCAAAGCACCTGACAGGGCAAGCCGTTACGTTAATGTATTAACTTAAAGCTTAAAATAAAGAATTCTCATGTTTTGGGCAGCTTAGATCACGTACTTCTCCCGCAGCATCTCATTCTGTTTCCTCCACTATTTTTAGATGCATTTTGGCCATAGAAATGCGTTATTCAGTGCTGTAACGTTAATTTGACGTGACCGGCTGAAGTTGGACGTGCACTGTGAGCAGACCCGACTAATCGATAATGAGAATTGTTGTTGACTATTTGCATTATCGATAATAATCGATTTTATCGATTAGTTGTTGCAGCCCTAGTGTCACATGACCTCAACCAAACCCCCAACCCCACCCCAATTCGTGCCCCCTCAAAAATAATGAGTGCATGACGCCCCTGGTTCATATGGAGCAGCATTTACTGTGAACGGAGCCACTCTGAGATGCATGTATCCTACATGCATGTAAATAATTAAAGCATATATATTAAACCCGCATCGCTTATATTTATTTCATTGAATCATTAGCGTTTGTGAATTCACAATTGCATTATGCTTTATTATGATTTTAAAAGGGGTTTGATGGATCATGCAGCCTTGGAAAATGGTCTAATAATGAAGAAATGTCTTGACAGGCACGTTTTTTCCAAGAAGCCTGGGTTGGAAATATAAAAAAAAAGAAAAATGTTTGATACAGTAGTTGGTGACAATAGGTGGATACATGGCATGGTGTTGTTTAAAGGACTGTTTAAAAACAAAAAAAATCAAGTTTATGGGAGTCCTATGATTTCAGAAGGAAAAGAAAATGGGGTGAATTAAGGACAACTGTTATTTTGTAAATGCAGTGAATGAATTGCAGGGGATCTATTTTATTGGAATGGCTTGTGAAATGGTTCTTTCCTTATGGATGGGAAACTTGTTTTCTCAGCATGGATAAATTGGGTGAATTAATGTCTTAGGTTAAGCTTGTTATGTTAATTGAGGCCATGGGGGTTGTTTTTAGTGAATGGAAGTTATTAGGGTGCTGATTTATGAATAGGAGGATTCATAGGTTTTTTTTTTGTTTTGTGAATGGGGACAGAAGAGCCCACTGGATTGAATCGACTCAGCACAACCGTGGAAATGTACACGTTTGAGGCAGAGGCACGGTGTGATCGGCTGGCGTGCTACACAAGAACATAGTGTTCTTCAACCTCTAAAGCAGTTCAGGGCCTCCAAACAGAAGGCAGAAGGAGAGTGGGAAAATGTGAGTGAGAGAGAGAAGGTAAGCAAAAATGCTGCATAGAGCGCTGTGTGGAAAGGCCAGCTCACAGATTTCTCATTTCAGCTCTCAGGTTATCCAGAATGAATTGAGAAAAATGATTCACACTGAGAGTTTTTTTTTTTCTGTAATGTTCTTGTTTATTTGTTCAGATGTGGCTGCTGTTTCAAACATCTCTGCTTCCAGCCTTCATCAGAGAAATAAATTACGAGATAATGAGAAAGAGGCTGCCATTGAGGACCTGCTATTTCTGACAGTGAATGTTGTGACGTTTTTGAGCCACAATGAAGGCAAGTGGATTGGTTATTATTTAAGACCAATATCAACATACGGACGGTTTCTCATTTTTAGGGCTCTACAAGAAATGTCCGTGTGTCAGCTGGCTGTTCATTTTTCAGCTGTTTGTATTGCATTTATTCGAAATGAATTCTCTACAAATATAAAAGCTATGCATTTGTTAACGTACATACAACTGCTGTTTCCGAAAACACATACTAAGCAGGTACTACATTGATGAAGAACTTACTGCGCAAACATTAAAAAGCATGTTCTATATAGTGTGTGTAGTATATGTATGAAATGCAGACGTATTACAGCTGACAATTTTGCTTTATCAATGTGTGACCTACGAAGTTGCTTACCATTCATGACTCCCATCCTGTGTGGCCTCATGGGATTGTAAAATGTCCATCAAGTACATACTTGGAAGAAATAATACATTAACTTTTCTTTCAATTACTTTTTTTCAGACATATCACTCTTTTATTATACCGTTTTTCTGCCTTTTTATTTTTTTTTGTTAATACTGTATAGGGAAGTACTAGGGCTGCACAATTATGACAAAAATCATAATTGTCGATTATTCCCTTAAAATTGTAATTGCGATTATTAATTACGATTATCACAATTTACACTGAATGATGTTTATACCATTGTACGAAGCAACTGCATGCCATATTTTTACATGAACATAAACAAGCTGAAAACACTCTAACTGAAAAAAACCTTTATTGCATTTCTATAGTATTAAGCCAGAAATGTCAATTATACTTTGGATTGGTTTATTCTTTGAATAAAAAAAAAGCAAAGCTATGAATGGTATTATAATGTTATACTAAAACTAAAATTAAAACAATGGAAAAACCCTTAAGATAACCTGTAGAAAGAAAAAAAAACACATCTTAAGCACACAGAATAACATAAGTGGACTTTAAACGATTAATTTCCACTTTGAACGATTACATAATTGTGGCATCTGTAATTGTAATTGCGATTAGAAAATCGATTAATTGTGCAGTCCTAGGAAGTACTTTTAACAAAATTCTAGTGTTGTATTGCATGTATCCTTCATATAGAAGGCAATCCCATAATATACTGGGATGAGCTTAATGAAATAAATTCAAGATGGCCGAGAGGCAAGAGGAATGTTAAACAATTTATATTTTTATATTCAAATATTATAACTGTAATTCAATACTGAAAATAAAAGAATAAATTACAATATTCAGTCTTTTATTTATTTAAATTTTACTAATGTATGTGTGCCATCTATATTTATCCTTGTTAGGTAGTTGATGCATAATGTGTCCAATTATTAGTTTTTAATAACCTTTTTGGCTGTATTAGTTCATTTCAAATGGTCCTCTGATATGACAAATTAATTTTTAAATGTACTGTAGAAATATTTAATGTAGTCTTTTAAATAATAAAAGTCATTAAAGCTGCATGTATAACAATTATGAAATAATTAGCAAGTTCTGTTTAAAATCGTTTTATATGGAGTACAGCATGTCATACTGTAGGTCAACAGCTCTATCAGAGTATTGCATCATTCCTCTCATGCTGCCTGTATTAAAATCCTGAGTTAAGTCTCCCACGCAATACATGTGTATGAATGCTTTGTACGGGACCCAGAGGTGCCTACATAGGCAGCAAGTCAACTCACTAGATTTTGGAACAGGGCAAATCGACTTCTCTCAAACATATGCATTGTGCTGTGTTAGAAAGAAAGAATTTTAAAAAGGTGGGAATAAAGCCAAATGAGAACTGCATTTTGTGTATTGCAGAAATGTGAAGTCTTTGAGATGAAGCCCCAGGAGTGCACTTACCAGTTTTTCTCAAAGACCTCTGTCAGGGCCTAACAGTGCTGTATTTGGAAAAAAAAAAAAAATGCTGGGAGCACTTTTGCTATTTTATCATTTAGCTCACACTTTTATCCAAAGAGTACATTTATTACAGGGACCATCCCCCTGGAGAAGCCTGGGGTTAAGTGTCTTGCCCAAAGATGCAATTATGATAATTCATGAATTGCTCCTTGTGGGATTCAAACCTACAACCTTCTATTTATCAGCCTACAATAGATCTGCAACATTCTAGCTACTTAGTTTACCTACTAAGATTCTGGTTTAAACAGTTTACCAATCGGTGGAGAGCTTTGTACAATGTTTTATTACTTTTTGTGACATGCCATGTACGTGTAGAGTCCTATGAAATCTGTTTTATTTTTTTCCTGAAATTCAGTTTTTTTTCCCCCCAAATTCTATTTTTTTGTTTAATTCTTTTTTACTCCTTTTCAATAGTTATATAAAATGTTAACAATAAAAAATCATGTCAAATTAATTGAAATCATGAAAAGTTCATGAACATTAATCATGAAACAATTTAACAATAATTTATTAAAAGTTTAACAAAAATGAACTTTTAGGGCCCTATTAAATATGTTTTATTTTTCTCAAATTCCATTTTTCATTTTTTTCCCCAAATTGTGTGTTTTCCTTTTTAATTTTTCTGGATTTCATTTTAATGTTTTAATTAAATGTTAGTAATTAAAAGACATGTCTAATCAACTAAATTAATTTAAAAACAGCTTAATAATATATTATTGTGATTATTCCTTAAAAATAAAGTTTTAATTATTATAGCTTTAGCATTGGTATTACATTAAGTAATATTACATTACATATTACAATACATTACATTACAACGGTAATATATTTCTGTAACAATTTATTCAAGTTAAAACAATTTTTTTTGACAGGTTGTTGTGAAACCTTTAAGTTTCTGTGTGTATATGAAGATGATAGTTTTTCTCAAATTAATGTGTAAAATGCTCATGAAGTGAACGTAGTGAGACGGCAGTTGTCACCATTGATTCACACAGAGACACACAAAACATGCAGACTTCATATTAAAACTCTTTTTTGCAGTTTAATATTTGTAGACAATAGTCCATATCGCATTTTGATTTAAGTGTATGGATCTACTTTTGAATTTTTCATCTAAAAATTTTCCAAATTCTGTGACGTTCCTATTATACAGTAATTGTTTATGGGATTCCGCGATTCCGTCCACTTTTTCCGCATCACAGAAATCATAGGGCACTAGATGTGTTGTACAAACCCTACAGACTGGAAACATTTGCTTTTCTTAAATTTGTCGAGGCATAGGGGATACAGCTTGTTTTCTCTTAGGCCGCTGAGATTGAAGTTGAAAATCAGGTAAAGGAGGAAGATAAGGCAGCTATTGTCTTGTGGATAAGATTACTTTGAACTGCACTCTTGAAGTAGAGATCTCAGAGGTGAACTAGATTAAACTCACTGCTTTATGGTGATACAGCTTCTCTGTTAAGCGCTATTAACACACTCATGGTATCTAAATAGTGCCGTAATGTTTTTGTGCAGTGCAGCGTGGGCTTTGTTGTTGTGACGAGGATCTGCACCTGTGTGGAAGGTTGATGAATGACGTGGTCGTTTGTCAGCTAAAGTGCTTTCGATAGCGTCGGTCATCACGGTGCATGCGAAGCATTTTACGAGCTGTGTTTACAGCCGTGCAGTAAAGGAGAGCACACTCTCACAGCCAGTGCAGTGCAGGGAATGCAGCCATGAGCTCAGCCATAATGATCACGAGCTGTCAATGCATATGGCCCCAAATCCAGCCAGTGTGTGTGAATGCAGTCCATCTCATGTCTGGTGCATTCTGTTGTCCATTTGTTTGGTTTGTTTGGTTTTTTCAGGAAATGAGGAGCAGGCGAGCAGAGCGATAGTTCACCCAAAAATGAAAATGATGTCATCATTTCTTCATCCTCATGTTTTTCTAGACTTTCATTCATCTTTGAAACACAAATTAAGATATTTTTAATGAAAACTGAGAGGTTTCTGTCCCTCCATTGAAAGTCCAGGTAACCAAAACTTAGAAGATCCAAAAAGGTCATAAAGGCATCATAAAATGAATCCAAATGATTTGAGTGGTTTAATCCAAGTCTTGTGAAGAGATATGCTCTAAGTATGTGTGACGATCTTTGTTTATATGTGAATAACCCCAAAAATTAAAACTGTTAAGGCCATTGCACACTGAGTCTGAAATTTTCGTCCGAAATTTTCGCACGTTAAAAAATAAATACGACCTCACGTTGTGTCAATCACATTTACACACTGCCTCCGAAACCTTCGTCCGTCATAAAAAAATTGGATCAGATTTGATTTTCTGCGTTTTCTTCTCAGGTTTCATTAGAAATATTTTGATTTGTGTTTTGATGAAAACAAAGGCCTTATGGATTTGTAATGACATAAGAGTGAGTAAATTATGATTTTTTCCCCCCCATTTTTATAAAATGGAAAAAATACACAATTTGTAGCTACTACTGCCACACAAAATCATTTACATGACTACATTGTCAGCTCATCAATATTAATCATAATCAGGTTAGGACCGTGCTCAAGGCTATATACTTAGGACTGGATTTAAAAAAATGCATAGAAGATGCATTGTTTTGTTTTAAAGGAATAGTTCGCCCAAAAATAAAATGAGAATTGTCATTATTTGCACAACCACATGTCATTCCAAGCTGTATGACTTTGTTTCTTCTGTAGAACACAAAAGGGGGTTTATTTATTTATTAATTTAATTTTTATGTATTTTTTATGAATGTCTTCATCTTTCCTTGCAAGCTGTTAACTGCTGCAAAGGGGATCATTGTTTCAGTGAACTGAACTAGAGAACCGAACTACACACAGAAAAATAAGGGTTTCAAATTGTACCTTTTTGGGTACAACAGATTGTCCCTGGAGCAGTACCCTTAAAAGGACATATTTGTACCTTTTTTACCCCTTATAGGTACATATTAGTACCTTAAGGGTACGTATTACTACTCTAAGGTACTAAGATGTACCTATTAGGGGTAAAAAAGGTACAAATATGTCATTTTAAGGGTACTGCTTAACATATTAGTACCTTAAGGGTACGTATTACTACTCTAAGGTACTAATATGTACCTATTAGGGGTAAAAAAAGGTACAAATATGTAATTTTAAGGGTACTGCTCCAGGGACAAGCTGTTGTACCCAAAAAGGTACAATTTTAAACCCTTATTTTTCTGTGTGTAGTATGATTAATGAACAAATCATTCAGACCGTTTTTGTGAAATGGATCAGGCAGCAGTTCATTAAAAAGATCTGCCTTAAAATACTGATTCATTCATAAATTGTACGTTGCTAATATCAATATTTTCAGTCTCAAAAAGTGGTTAAATTCAGACTGTAAATATGTCCTAATTTATATTTGGAAATTATACCAGCGTTTGTCTAACATAACTAATCATATAAAATAATATTTTTCTGTTATGTATACATGTATACTATATTGCCAAAAGTATTGGGTCACCCCCTTCTAATGAACAGGTTTGACTACTTTAGTAATTTCCATGAGTACCAATCTTAATGTTTAAGCATATAATGATATTCTAGGGAATTGTGTGCTTCTAATTTTATAGCAACAGTTTGGACAGGACCCTTTTCTATTCTAACATGACAATGCCTCTGTGTATAAGGCAAGGTTCAAAAAGAAATGATTGATTTAGTCAGTGTGGAAGAACTTGACTGGTCTGCAGAAAGCCAAGTCCTTATCCAAGCTGAACACCTCTGGTGTGACTTTAAATGCAGACCTTGAGCCAAAAACTCTTTACCAAACACCAATGACTTGTACATATAGGTACAGTCATTTTAGACACTTCCAAAACTGCTGCAACAGACATGGAAATACAATTTTTAAATACATGAATTATGTTTCCATCTTTGTTGCCACAGTTTTGGAAGTGCCTTTTTCTGTTCTAAAGAAGGGGGTGTCCCAATATGTTTGTCCATATAGTGTATGTACAAGTCATTGTAAATAAACTGAACTGAACATCTCTTAAACATCTCTGAACTGAACTGAACATCTCTGAATGTCTCTTAAAATAAAGTGTTCGCAGCATATTTAACAAACCAGTCAGGGACACTAGAGATTTATGTAAATTTATATAGAGAGCCGTTATAGTAATGTACTCTGTAGTATTTTAGAATTGCCCGGGGGTCTGTAAGCAACAGCGAAGCACGAGTCCTGTCCTTTGTGGATGATATATCGTTGAGTGTCTTTGGCTCTCTTTGATGAATTCAGGGCTGCGTGTGCACTTCCCACGTCTCCTACTGTACAATGCAACCTGTGGAAGCGGCAGTAAATTGCTGCTTTTGCACAACATTAGCACAATGGGTTCTCAAATGACAAGCCCAGGCTATGATTACTCCAGGTTAATTTGAAGTGACTTAAAAACAGTAATATGCTGTTGTGGAATGTGCTCGGATGCTCTTTCGTGCGTCCCAACTCCTCTTCTCCCACCAACCTTTCACATAACACACAACACACACAAACACACACACACACACACACACACACACACACACACACACACACACTCATACTGTCCCTTGTCTGTCAAAACTGGAGGATTGCCAGCATGTTTGTTCAGGCCAAACACGTACACACACCCCAGTAATCAATATTTCTCTCTTTCCCTCTATTCCTCCATATTTCATCCCTCTTTCTTATTCTCCACTCCCTCCATTTTCCCTCCTCCCCATCTCTATCCTCATCTTAGTCATTAGGACTATATTTACCTCTTCCAGCCAAACAGAATTCCAATGTCTGCCCGTCTCTCTCTTTCTCTCTCTCTGTCTCCATTCCTCCCATATTCTGCTTATTGCTTCGTCGTCTTTGGCCTCTTAATTCGTTCTCTCATTCATCTGAAGGACTCGTCAGGGTCAACAGACCAACAGGCTTAGAGACGGATAAATAGAACAGAGGGAGAAAGAGAATGCAACAAAATGAGAACAACCCCAGAAACCAGTGACAGAATTGGGAGAGAGGGAATATTATGTCAGAGAGTCTGGTGATTCCAAGCAATTGCATTAGCACCTGAAGTCATGAAACAGAGAGGAGCAGGCAGGAGGAGGCTGGCACAAAAGTAAATTGAAAATGATTTGCTTGTATTGTGTGTGTGTGTGTGTGTGTGTGTGTGTGTGTGTGTGTGTGTGTGTGTGTGTGTGTGTGTTTGTGTGTGTGTGTGTAACTGAGATAGAAAGGAGCGTAAAACAGCATGGAGGTAGTTTCTTACATCAGCTGCGCTAACCTCTAACTCTCTAAATCATTTTATTGGTGCGTGTATTCAGTCATGTTGGTATGTGAGTGTGGTTATGAAGAATTTGTGTGGGTGTTTTGTTTATATTTTAATCTTTGTTATTATTCATTCACCTTACAATAAGCACCATCCATTTCTTGACTCTCTTTTTATTAGTGCGCACACACACATCTTACAAGCTATATTAGTGAGAGCCTTTTGCATACGCTGTGGTTTCGAGCTAAAATAATGATATTTGGGTTAATGACATGACTTTTTTGTGTAGATCTTAAAATGTGTTCATTACAAATACATTAAAATACAGTAATTCATACATGCAATGAATTGAATACAAGTCCTCTGTGATGAACTTATATTTTATTTATTTAGCTTTTTAAAATAAAAAAAAAATGTCAGGGTGATACAACAGTCGTGATATCATAATGAAGAAAAAAAATTAAATATTAAATATTGAATTTCATTAAAGAATATATAAAATACTGAAAAAAGTATTTTGGCATAATCTTTTATTATTATTTCACACAAAGAAGCTGCTTACTAAATTTGAAAACATTTGCAGTACGACAAACACACAAGAAAGAACCATTTTTAAACCATTTTTTGAGTTGCTGATTTCATATGAATGTGTACGATTTTATTTTTGAAAAAATGTAAGACTTCTTGAAACAAAATTTGAAGTTTCACCTCTAATCTCACCCCTAAATCTAACCCTCATTGGTATGTAAGCTGATCACACAACACATGTGAATAGTATCTTACAGAATTCATATGAAATTTGCCACCAGTTCACTAAAACATAAAATACTTACTAATTGCAGAGTGTCATGGAGGACACCTGCATAATTGGCCATTTTAAACGTAAAAAATTGTGTTTACATACAATAATGACTAAGATGTGTACACTGTATGTTTTTTTTTTTTTTTTATTTATTTTTTTTTTTTTTTGCGGTACTGATTACACGACTTGAGTTTTTCACAAACCATATGAAACAAACATGAATCCAAAGAGTACATTTCTAAGAACTTGTGTTTAAAGTAGATTCATAATGCAGAATATTTTTCCTTTTCTTTATCAAGGGCACTCTCTTTTTTTTTTTTTTGATATGCAAAAGAGCCCTCATACAAACCTGTTGCCATTATTACATTTGAAGTAAAACATGACTTGGCTTATTTGTGAGCCTTTCAAATAGTGAAGACCACTTTCGATGTCCTCACAAGATGGTTTCAGACCCTCACAAGAACAGATGTGTTGCTCCATTTCACCCTGTGGCCTGAATAAAGCCCATTTCATTTTCTTGCCTCTTTTGTCAGTTCTCTTACTTTCTTGCCATCTCTCTTGTTCTACTTTGCTTTCTTTTTCACATTCTAGCACCTACTCTCTCTTTATATATCTCTCAAGTGTTTTTTTTAAGTGTATGCAATATATTACTCTTTTGATTTTGATTTAATCTGAGTTTACCCTCTTGCTTTTTCTTTCTGGTTTTACTCAGGCTTTCTTCGTAACCTCTCGTTTGGCCTCCTCGTTTTTTGCCATGGTCACAGTACCCACACTCTCTCTGCTATTGGCCCTGGTAGAATGGGCGGGTCAGACTAGCTCCTCCCCTCATCTCTTGCTCCGGCCCCGAGAGCGTGAACGGGACCCGGTGGCATCAATGCACTTCAACATTGCAGTGATCCACGCGGGCTCAACGGTTCAACAAGGGGAAGCAGGGGCTGCAGCAGCTGCAGGTAGGGTGCCTTACCCGGGCTTCGGACGTGTGCACAGCAGCTTTGGTGAGAGTGTCGTCACCCAGTGGGGATCCGCAAACGTAATCTGGCTCCAGGTCAGTCCGATACAGGTCATGCAAATTAAATAGAATTGATTGCTTACAGGGTCGAAACAATTGTGATTTCAAATTTAGAGTAGCCTGAATACCTGAACGCTTTGTTGATGGTGAACTGAAGTGCGAATACAAAAGTAGAGTGAAAATACAGGCACTTAAGCATGAGTATTCATTCATAACTACAGACGTTAATGTGGTGTGAATTGTGAACACGAATGTGAAGTGAATGTGAATTACCTACAGGTGAATGACAGCAGCCCCAGGACACTGCTCTCTCAGCTGTGTGACTTGCTGGCAGCCAGACCCCTTCAGGGACTCGTGTATGAAGATGAGAGACCTCTCCCGCTGGCCTCTGGCCCCCTGGCCCCCATGCTGGAGTTCGTTTCGGCCCAGACCGGCCTCCCCATCGTTGCTGTGGGAGGGGGAGCGGGTCTGGGCAGGGTACCACAGGTATGATTGTTAGAGAATTTATGTGCGGTCACATTTACAGTTACTCACAATTTCACAAATGAAATCCCATAATTTAATGCGATTGAGAGCTTTGAGAATTTTCCCATGAAGATCTCACTTATGTTCAAGTTGGTCATGCAAATTTGCCGCATTGACCAACTAAAACCAGCTTCATACATTGCTACACTATTGAAAATCGACTGCGAAATTTCACTGAAAATTTGCTAATGTTTTTTTTTTTTTTTTTAAGATTTATTTTTGGCATTTTGCCTTTATTAGGATAGGACAGTATTTTAGACAGGAAGTGAGGTAGGATGGGATTGGCAAAGGTCCATGAGCCGGGACTCGAACTCAGGACGCCCAAAGCACAATGGCGCTGTATGTTGGCGTGCTGCCCACGAGGCTATTACCATACCTTTAGAGTTTGATTTCACTCATTACTTACTGTAACTGCATTCAAATTGGAAATCAACTAGTAATTAGTCACAATGATTCCATAATCTAAGTTAAATTAATTTGGCTTAACCTCTGAGCACTTTTCATTGATCTACCTTTATACCGCAGATATCTCCCAATACAGACTGGTGCCAACTTACAGAATGATTTAAATACAGAACCAAAGTCTACAGACAGAAACTTGTCCTGTTTGAAGAATTTCCTGTAACCCTGTGAGATTTAAGCTAGTGTCAGCAGTTTGACTCCGCTAAGTCAAATTCCTCTTAAAAGGGATTGTACCCAGCCAGTGTGATTGATTTTGATTCTGAAGTATAGCGATCTTGAAATGAATAGTGTTTTTTTCCTGATTAACTGTACTGTCTATGCCATTTAATAGGACAATAAAACTAGGCCACTGAGGATTTATTAGTCCTGTCTGAACAGTCTCAGATGCACTTTAGCACCACTGAATTATTTGACAATGTTGTTGTTTCTGAAAAGGAAAAAAAAAAACAATGTTGTATGAGTTTCTTTGGACTTTGGAAATTCCTCACAAACATCTCTCTCTGCAAGCTCTTGGTGTTAATGAGCTCTAACACTTGCTAGATAGTGTTTGGCTTGCTGCAGTGCTATAAGGGCATTGTTTGTTAATGGTACCGCCTGAGGAGGCCCGTTAAACGGACAGAGATAGGGCTGCCGTCGTCTCTGTCGGGGCCTGATCGGGGCGCACCGATAACTGTTGGAAGGGATGGCATTACTAACATCCATTTGGATAAATAGCAAGGGCAAGGGTCATGTATTACCTCTGCAGGCCATATGGTCTGCTCTTTTTTTCCCCTCTTGTGTTCACTGAAGTGCTTCAGTCTGGGTTTTGCAATTTCAGTTGGTAGTCTCGACATTTCTAACATGTTCTCCCTAGCGCAATATGAAAACTACAAAGGTAAAAAGACATTTTCATTCAGAAATGTTTTGTTTTTTATTATTATTATTATTATTTACTCTGGAGACACGATATTGAATTCTTTTGATGTTGTCGTATTGAATCCTACACTCTCTCGGACCCACGTGTATACTCAATGCCATCGCAAATTAAATTTAAAGCTGTGCGATGTACTCCGGTGACGATTAGAGTCACTGAAGTACCTCCCTCATGTTCCTACAGCGGCTGCATATCTCAGAAACTCTTTATAAGAAATTGAGTTCCTATGATGCTTTATGGAGGCAATAAATAGTCTTCAATCACAGGAAATGTAGTTATTTTTTCCCCCTTAATTGCACTGCAGAAGACAAGCTCTGTCTGCTGTTATGATTAGTGAATGTCACATTAGAAACAGTTCAGACGAAATGTAGTTCCCATGATGCCTTATGCAAGGAATGAATCAGCTGTCTTTAGTCTTGGGAAATGTAGTCGTTTACCTTCTTAATTACTCTGCAGGAGACCGGCTCAATCTTCCTGCAGTTCAGCTCTTCCACCGCACTCCAATTGGAGGTGATCTTTGAGGTGCTGGAGGAGTATGATTGGACGGCCTTCTCGGTGGTGTCCACACGTCACCATGGCTACCAGGACTTCCTGTCAATAGTAGAAGGTTTGACCGACGGGTCATTCATCGGCTGGGAGAAGAAGAGCATAGTGATGTTGAATTTAACCGATGATCCAGGAGGAGCGCGCGCACGGCGGCTGCTGAAAGAGAACGAAGCACAGGTAGAGAGGGAAGGTCATTGTGTTTCTGTCTCGCTTATTCGCTCATTTAATCATTCATTTACTTTGACATCACGTCCTGTCCTTAACCATTTATTTGACTTTTTCTTTCGGCTGTCGTCTCCACCATCTTTCTCTGATCTCTCGCTTTCCTTTCTCCGTTCTCCTCTCATTCTCATTCCCTTTCCCATTTCTACCTATATTTGTGTAATGTGTGCATGTGTGTATGTGTGTCACAGGTTGTCCTCTGTCTCCCCCTGGCTCCAGGCTGTTATTGTTCTGTCTATGTGTGTGTTAGAGGGTGTTATTGTGCCTTGTGGGTCCCAGTACACTGATGTCAGTGTTAATATAACACAGAGCCTGTGGCGGTGCAGCCCAATGCCGTATGCATTAGATTCAGTCTGCAGTGCTTCTGCTCAATTACACACACTCACATACACACAAACCCAAATAAATATTGCACACATACATAAAATATGCATTTATATACACACAGGAAGTTGCATAGTAGAGCATACAGTATAGAGTGCAAATGCATTCTTAGATTACACTGGGCGGTATGAGAGGGGGAAAAATATGTCAGTCGGTAGAGATTGCTATACCGTTTATATATCTGCAGTGTATCTGCTGTGCGATGTAAAACAAAAAAAAAAATCCAACACTAAGCAAAAAGTTACAGTCTACTCTTCACACTGTGTTGCAGAGTTGTTTTCAGTGTAGACAACTTTGTTGTTTGCAATGAGAGCGAGTTAGTTTTGACATTTATTTCAGCGAATATTGCTGATTGTGTGTTGTCAGACTTATCATTTATTTCTTAAGAATGATCTTACCTTTTGGTTTGTGGTCTTCTGAAGATCTCGATATAAATTTATAGTAAAAATAATATGAATGCATAATATTAGGTTTACATTTACGTTATCGGTTAAAATGGACTTTTTAAATATTTAAATTGTATTGTTATCATATTTGTTGATATTGGATATATATTGACCTATTTTGGATATTTTATTGTGTATGCTAATTTCTTATTTTATATTTAGATTATCTCTGTTATCAGAAGAACATTACAAGTTAACCTTTAAACAATAATTTTATTACAATAAAATAATTTAATATTAATTATTGTATTAAATTAAAAAGTTTTTTAATTATTTTATTTAAAATAGTTGTTATCAATCTCCTGTTTTCACACTTTTCTAATGCGCACTTGAAGTTAATATTTAAAAACACAATAGTAATTAATCTTAATCATTTTATTAAATTGTAATGATTTTTATTTATTTAAATAATACATGTAATGTTATGAAGCCTCCATTTAATTTTAAATAAATTGATTTGAGTTTTTAATGTTTTATTTATTATTATATATTACAAAAAAATGTAGGAATTTTATTATCAGCTACTGAATTTATTGGTTATCAGCTATAACATAAAATACTTATTGGCATATTGGCATGATACATTATCAGTCAGAATATTAATATTGGTGCATTGCTAAAAATGACTGCATTTGGTACAAGCGGTAAGTAATGCGCAGTGTAGTACCCACAAGTGCTTCAGCTGTGTAAATATTCACAATGCATTATGGCCTTATTGCTAAACATTATCAAGTGGCATTCTTCTACTGAATGATATAGTCCCTGACAATATTGCTATGTAGCAAAAATATCTGCTATGGGAGCTGTATCTTGTGAATTTTAGCACGACTGGGATGCAGTGTTGACCAATCAAAAAGCCAGGGCCAGTATTAATCATACCATGATTTTCAATGTACAGCCCACCCCTACTGTAGACACAGACAGGATATACTGAATACTCTACATAAACACACACACACACACACACACACACACAAACACAGAACAAGAACATAATTTCATAATTTAGTCTGTCCTGTTCAGTGCTGGTGAGTTTAGATACTAGTTGGATTTTCTATCTATATATTCTATCATTCTTTTGTTCTTTTCCCAGTTATCTAGCCCTCTTCTCCTGTTCTTTCTCTTTTACAGTCTATCTCTCTTGGGTTTTTCTCTCTCATGCATTGTAAAGGTGAAATCTTTAGTCCCTCTCTCAGTTTCTGCTTTTTTACTGTTCTTTCCTTTCCTTCCTTCCTTTCTCTCTCTCCCTCCCAGATGTGCTAGTTTCCTTCCTTTCCTTTTTCTTTCTCTCCTTCTCTTTCAATCCATCCAGTATCCGTCTTTCTTCATTAAGGCATGTCCCCGCACCATTACTTCAAAGCTGTTCCTCTCCTTAAAATCTGTCTGTTACTGTTTGCCTGGAATAAATCCTAATACTTTAGGGCTGTAACTAATAACTGTTTTTATAATCAATTCAATTTTGGTTAGCTCTTTGATTGATTAATCAGATATCTTAACCAATATTGTTCTTCTAACAATATGCGCATGGAAGTTTGCCATATTCTGTGCTATACAAATTCCATGCAAAAAGTAGTTAAATAATGTAAAGTGAACATGTCTTACAATCTAAATGCAGCAGAATAAATAGCATCGATATACAGTAGACAGTAGAATGTGTGACTCTGCAGGAACACGCATATTCTGCCCTCTGAACATGGTACATACTTTAACACATCAATCTACAGTAATCAGTTTATTAGTTCCTGTAATGAAGCCTTAATTTTTCAGTAATCCCTTTAATGTTCGTTTTCATATAGATCATTAATTACAGTGCATATAGGATTTAAAGTTTCAATCCAAATTCACTGATCCAAGTGATTGCACTCCCTTTCTGTTGTGCTCCATTTAATTGACATGAATGCTCTATGAAATATCTGAAATGTAATAACAAGAGTGACATTTTAATTGCTCTTTTGATATTGAGACTGTTAGGCTCTGTTTTGTAAAATGGAAATACTCTCATTATAAGTATTTAACAGTATAATATCATTACATTACATTACAGTTTTTCAGTTACTGAAGGACTTTTTCAGTTACTGATTTTCACGATCAGTTATTAGTGATTTTATAAATGAATATATAAACCCAATACCTCTCCTGTCCTCTCTTCCATTTCCTATTCTCATTCCGTTCATGGTCTCTTCCGCCCTTTTGACCTCTGTGTTCTATTTTGCACTCTCTTTTGTTTCCTCTCTTGCTCCTGCTCTCTGGTTTTCATCTTGGTCCCCTCTGTCCTCTTTGCCCCCACTCCCACTCTAGGTGCGGTTGTTGTACTGCTCTCAGGAGGAAGCAGAACAGGTGTTCCACGCTGCTTGGGCAGCTGGTCAGGCCAGCGCCTCTCACATATGGTTCGCGGTGGGTCCGGCTTTGTCCGAGCTGGGCCTGACCGGACTACCCAATCGGCTGTTTGCGGTCAGACCACAGGGCTGGAGGGACGAGGCCCGCAGACGTATCGCCCGTGGGGTGTCCATTCTTACCCATGGAGCTGTCGCGTTGCGTAAGGACTACGGAGCCACTGGAGGGCCGCACTTTGTCACTAACTGTCAGACGGATGGCAACAGAACACAGAGGATCCGTGGTAGAATGAAGTAAGAAACACTTCTTTCTTCCGATACAAGATGTGACTTGTATGTTTTGCACAGAGAGATACAACATGTCTCACAATGAGCAGCACAACTCTTTCGGCTATATTATAGTGACCACGAACATTCGCAAAGCATTTAACTAGTGTAACGTGCTGTAATAAGTTAAATTGAATATTTAGTGGGACATGATGTAGGGTGGGATTTGATTTTATCAAATGAGATTTCAATGGGCTGAGAAAGAAGGCTGTAACATACAGCAGTTGGATAATTTAATTTTTTTTTTCAGTAAATAAAAATGCTTAAGTTTGAGTACAGTAAAAATTATTTATAAAAAAGTTGTAAAAGTTTATAATTTATTGTACATATTACAAAATGTAATTATATTACAGAATATATTATTAATATTTTGAGGAAGATTATAAAAACCAACCTTTTTTACACACTAATGTACTATAAACTATATAATCAGTGACATTTATTTAAAAAGTTCATTTTAACTTCGTTAAGTTATAGCTGCCATACAAGGAATGGATTTAGATATTCTTATAGGAGCAAATTAAATAATTAACTAAATAATTAAATCATCTTTGTCCATGGTATTGCAGCGTAAAAAGCTGCATGTTATTCACCAACCACTCACAAACTAGTTTTTAACAGGTGCAATCAGAGTATTTAAATTAAGTAATTAGCATTAATTTCCACACAAACACGCCTCCTTTATTAGGCTCACAGGTTTTGTGAATGTGCATTCGTGAAATTGCCTGCCTAATTCTTTTAGTGAATCAAGTGCTAAATCAACACATGCAAATAAATGCTGCTTTCAGAGTAGTTTAAAAGTGTTATTATACTGATTTTGAATATCTTTAAAAAGCCCTCTATTTATGTTCACCCTGAGAACTGTGTTTAAAGCTCATCTCATTTGGCATTAACCTTCAACTTTTCTGCTTTGTTGCATTTATAGTAAGTCTATTTATCCGTAATGACACACTCTAATGAGAGTGAAAGTGCTGCACCTTTGGGGCATAAATGTCCTTTACTCCTCCACCACGGGGACTACAGGGGGTGGTGTTCAACATGCCCCTGTATTTAAGAAGACAATATGGGTGGGAGGGGATAAACAATAGCAGCATGCTTGACGCTGTGTCTGCCCTGAAAGCATGCAATGCAGCAAAACTAGAAAAGGCCCATTATAATCAACAAGCATGTGCCAGTTTCATTTATTATAATTGGAAGATTATCCACCTTATTTTTAACGCAAGAGCAGGCCAAGCCATTTTTAACTTCCGTTATCAACTGCTCCTAGTTATGTTCAGTGATTTAGTCCATTATGGTGCTCTGAGCTGTAAACGGGTTTTGTTATCATATTATTTTAGTGTAACCATAAACAATGCTTATATTGCAAAATAGTTTTTTTGATTTATTCCACTTTGTTATCATTAGTTATACACCTTTGGTGGCTAATCAATTGGAAATCTCACAGATTCACAGGAAATATCGTACTTCCAGATTGAAAAATTAGGTGGATAATTTCTGAGAGGCTTTTTGAAAAAATCCTTTTAATTTAGTTAGTAGTTTGTCATGAAATGTTTGTTAATTTTAGTTGAATTTCATAAAAATGGCATCTGGGGCCAGTTGTTCAAACGTTATCTGATTGGATTTTGGCCATCGGATTGGATCAAATCTTGAAAATGGGTTGTTCAAAAGAAAAAAAAAAAAAGGATTCTGAATTCGGATTAGATCACAAAATCCAGTTTTGGTTTTGATCTGGATTAAATCCTCAATTTGTGTTGTTCAAAACGTTTTAGTAAGATTGGAATACTTTTGCTCATAAAAAATGGGATTATTCTGATCCCAGCAGAAGGGTGGATTTCAGGAACAAAAATGTAATAAAACTTTAAAACTGGTCTAAAAAATACAACATTTGTAACATGTAATATATCCCCAAATCCCCAAACAGCTGTCAATATCAAACAACAATTTTTTTTATTTAATTTTTTAAATATTATTGAAATTTTTTTATATAAATTAGTTTTATTTATTTTTATTTTATTTTTTTTTTATCACTGATTGTAAACTACATTGGCACAATCATCAGAGATGGACCAGTCAGAAGTAGTTATTTGCGAAAATGCAATGCAAAACTAGAATGCAAAACATTGGCTTTTTTTTTTTTTTTTTTTTTTTCCCCCCATTTCATTTTTTTTTTTTTTTTTTTTTTTTTTCATCACCATGTCCCTTTAGGGGCTCCGTAGACCACTGGTAATTCAGATTTGGAAATCTGAAAAAGTGTGTATCTGGATCAGGGTGATCCAATCCTGTTTTGCTTTGAAAAACCAGCACAAAAGTAAGATGGGTTACCTGATCCTGGATAGCAAAACATGGGATTTCCAAATCCAGATCATTGTGATCCAGATTAAACTTTTTGAACAACTGGCCCCTGACTTTAGTAGACGAAAGAACGTGCCAAAGTTGATGAAATTTTCAAACAGTTTATATCCCTGACATTATTGACTATGATGAGATTCTTTGAACAATCAGCATTATTTTTGTCTCATATTTTCATCAGCAGTATGTTTTAATTCAAATCACCACATTTTCATCACATCTTCATTATCGTTGGAAAAAAAAAAAGCTTAATTAATGAACAGTTTCATCAATAATTTTGATGAGAAAGGCACTGGCTGCCAATGATGAAACTAGAATTTCTGAACAACAGCTTAAACTTAAAAAAAAAATGTGTTAACCACCCTAAACAACATATTTTACACATTGTAGGGAGAAATTACTGAGCAGAAACTCTCAACGTAACACCATCAGTGTGACCCACACTCATTACACATCAGAAGAGGATTGATGGGGAAAAGAGATTCACCTGTTTAGTGCTGCTGATGTAATTACAGTTTGCTAAATAGGCTTCTACATAATGGTTTTGCATGTATTTATCAAAGAGATCTTTGTAGGAACTTTGTGAGTAATATTCACAAAAGCCTCATAAGAACAGAGCGGAGGAAACTTTGCTCCTTCAAACTTGTTCACCCAGTCAAATTTTTAAATGTGCACTCTTCATTTTGCCAAAAGCATATTGGATTTAAGATAAAAAGATTCATTTGAAGCACTCACAAAGAATGTCACATTTAGGCACCGTTCTGGGTATTTTACTGGTTTAGATTAAGTGCTCGAAATAGAGTGACTGCCTCCTTTGATTCCATTGCTGAAGGAAATAAAATGGTTACCTTCACCACAGTCTCGCAATCTGACCTAATTAGGATGTTTGTGAAGTGCTCCGTGCGAGATTTCCTCTTTGACGTGTCCTCGGAGTCTTTTATACTAATTCTTTCTGGGTCTCTTCCATCTCAACAGACTGTTTCTGCTCTGTTCTCTCTGCTCTGCAGGTATTTCAGTAACATCACTCTCGGTGGGCGGGACTATTCGTTCAATAACGAAGGCTACCTGGCCAATCCCTTTCTGGATGTCATCTCCTACACGCCTGGGAGTGGCTGGGAAGACGTAAGAACTAATCAGAATTCTATTTCTGTTCGTTCTTGTGTAACCGCTGTTATGGATTGGTAATGTCCAGGATGAAAAGCAGCATTGCAGTAGCCATGCTGAGCACTGCAGTAGCAATGCGCTGGAATGGATTTTGAAAGAAGATCACATATCATTCGAGGTGTCTGTTTATGACACGGGCGGCTTTTTGTGCGCTGTTAATTACGCATATGAACAATCGCAGTACGTATTGGGATTTAAAGGTAACGACAGCCCATTGCTTTAATAAAATGTGCGATTTACTTCATCATGACTATCGTAATGATGTACTTGCTGTCTAAGAGCTGCAAGTCTAATGTTCCAGTTTTTAGCGGTAAGACATATAGATTGAAAGCAGTTTTAAAATGATATACAACTTGACACTACACTAATTTCGAAAACCATTTCCCATGACAGTCCACAGCAGAAAAACCCATTACAATTAACTCTGAACAATGCATCTCATTGTGCAGCAGAGAGAGCGTTTTGGTGTTGACGGTGCACTTCTGCTGTACTGCACAGAACCGTTAAAAAACCTTAATGATTTAAACATATAATTAGGGTTTCAAGAGGACGGACATAATGTACAATTAGCTCATGTTTACTTTTGGCCCTGTTATCTATTCATATCCATTGATACCCACAGTGTGTTATTAAGATTAGCAAGGTTTTCCTTCATTATTAGCTTGCGACTTTATTATTGTTATGTGAAGAACAATAACTGGAAAATAATTAATTGTGAAATGTATTTAGAGAGCCGTATTTTGATTTCCTCTTTTCCCTCTCCCCCTTCATTCGCTAGTTATGTTTGTGTTAAGTATGTCTGAGCGGAGAAGGAATAAATAAATAAATGAATAAAAACTCCCTTAAATTTATTGGCTTCTCGTATATCAGCGTATCGTAGGTGCCACATGGGACGTTGTGGCTCTACATTTCTCCCCGCAGAGCATTACTGTCGTGAGACAAAATAACTGATCCCAAACCCAGCTGAGTAAATATAGCCGGGGAGAATGTCATATACATGAAGGTGCCACTCAGACTAGTGCCTTAAAACAGAATTATTAATATTTAGATGCCACAAAGACAAGCGTAGAGACTGAAAATTGTAATCCCTGGCAGCACTTGTGTTCTCCACCTCTACAATCTGTTAACAGAGAAAATGACAGCGGATTATGTACTTGGGAGAAATTCTAATTCCTTCGGGCAAAATTCACTGACATTGAGCCATAAGAGCAAAAACGTTTCGATATAGAGTGGGGGATATTTTCTGCTGATCCCCATAGCTTTTCAAAGTATATATTTATGTGCATTATATACTGTACACAACATAGCTTAAAATCAATGCTTTTTCATGCATTGGACCAACGATTGCAGTTCGAGCGGCAGCACGTTCTGTCGAGCGACAGGCTCATGTTAACTGGCTCCGGTAGGAGAGTGAGAGGATGCACGGGGATTGTGTTGCTCTGGGCGTCTTGAAAGGTCGAGTGTTGATCGTTTGTTCTGTCGATGTTCTTGTGTAGGCTTTGTTTAGGTGCCAGCGAATGAGTTCCTCCTCGCTGTCTGTTCTACATTTAGTCCATTCTGAATCAGGCCAGTCTTTCATTTCCTTAAACTCTTACTTTTCCCCTGTATGAAAGGGATCGTTCAACCAAAAATAGAATTCTGTCATCATTTACTCATGTCGTTCCAAACCCAAATGATTTTCTTTCTTCAGTCGATCATAAAAAGAGATGCTAGACAGTACGTTAATGATACTCTTTTCTACAGAATGAAAGTGAATGGTGACTACTGGGGCTGTCAAGCTGCAAAAATAAAAACACCATAGAAGTGTCATAATAGAGGTCCATATACCTCGTGCTATATACAAAGTCTTCATAAGTCTTGTGTTAGCTCAACACGTTTTGATGAGAAAATGTAACTATGTAACTATGAAATCATTTTGTATGCATTCATGATTTCTGGTGTGATTTGTATGAAAATGGATAATTAAAAAAAAAAAAAAAAGATTGTAAGATTCATAATTGTACAAAAATTCATACTAAGCCACCAATTCGCCAAAATATAAAATAGTTACAATTTCCTATGAGATTGTGTTGGATAGCTTTGTGTGTGGGACAGACTGAAATATAAGTGTACTGAAAATCTTCCCACTCTGCCATATCTCTCAGATTCTATTTCTTTGATTTCATATTATAATTTGGCATTACATTTGGTTATTAGACATACTATAAGAGCACCACTCACTATTGATCAATTTAAAATCTGGAGTGACATGTGTTCTTGCGCCACATTTGAATAAACATATAGGCTATGAGAGTTGTGGCAAATGAAAATATTATTGAAAAAACTGCTTAATCTTATTCTGTTCCAGACACAAAAGTATTATATGGCTGTGGTTCTCAATCATGGAGCTGGGACCCACTGGGGGCCTCAGCACAATTCCAAGGGGGTCGTAAAATAGCCAAAAATAATCTAAAATAAGACAAAATATGTTTTGAAGAAAGGTAAAAAAAGACATAGACTGACATATTTCCAGTGGTGGAAAGAGCACTGAAAATTTGTACTCAAGTACAAGTACGGTTACATTGCTGAAATACTACTCAATTACAAGTAAAAGTACTGGTGCCAAAACAGTACTTAAGTAAAAGTACAAAGTACTCCTCTCAAAAACTACTCAGAGTACTAGTTACTAGTTACTTTTTAGCCGGTGATATTTAATGAAAAAATAAATATTCATTCATATCATAGATCAATGTGGATAATAGCTACTTTGAACAAAACCCACTTTTATCTTATTGACTGAAATGGAATATTGGATATTGAATACTCCACCTCTTGCTCATAGCAGATTCACGGTTGGATAGGAATGGTTAAGAATATCTGCTTGTTACGTCTGACATCACGCTTCACCACTTCTGGGTCCTAACGCTCTGCCAGATGCCACAACAAACTGTGCTAATATACACCCACGATGTCATGCAGTACTGAAAAATTATAACCCTAACCTTTATTTCCATACTGAAATCCCAGATGGCCTGACAGTGATTCAGTTAAAATATTAGTGTCAGAGACACTGTGAGCATGGAGACTGTAGTGTGCACATCAAATTTTTAAATGCTTAGCTTAAATATGTAATATTAATTATACAGTGCTCATAAATGGCTGTTGAGATAGTATTCACAAGTTAAATGAGTAGAGGCTTGGACCCGGAAACAGCAGTCCTTACGTCATAGTTAAAGGGTTACTCCACCCCAAAATGAAAATGTTGTCATTAATCACTTACCCCCATGTCATTCCAAACCCGTAAAAGTTTCATTCGTCTTCAGAACACAATTTAAGATATTTTAGATGAAAACCAGGAGGCTTGTGACTGTCCCATTGACTGCCAAGTAATTCTCACTGTCAAGGCCCAGAAAAGTCTATCCAAGCATCGTCAGGATAGTCCATCTGCCATCAGTGGTTCAATCTGAATTTTATGATGCGACGAGAATACGTTTTGTACGCAAAGAAAATAAAAATAACGACTTTTTTTCGACAATTTGTCTCCTCTCTGTCTCTCCGCGTCACCGTAGCGCCATTTTAGAGATTATCCACTGAACGCAAACTGCGTACACTCTTCTGTATCAGGCACAACACAAGGATGCGCTTATTTTCATTTGAATCAAAGCGTAAATACACGTAGAATACGTATCCTTGTGTTGCTGCTGATACAGAAGACCGTACGCAGTTTGTGTAATTCTAAATAAAAAAGTTTGAAAACTACAGTTTTGAAATGACATGAGTAAATCTCGAGAGAAGTTTTATTTTTCTATTCCTTTAAATTTTTTTTGTTTTTTTCCGGTAATCTAATGGCACACTCTATAAAACAGTGGCATTTTGTTATTTTTGAAATCTGTGCACGGAATAACTCCTAAAAACCCATCAAACGGTGCAACAGTCTGTTAAGGGTTGCATGGTGCTGGTTCTGGCTTTGGCGCCTGCGTCTCATTTGCAGATATGTTCTGGAGAAAAGTGCTGTTAGAGACATCTGGATGCTTTTGTACTTCAGAGTCACAGAGTCTTTGTCATTCACATAAAATATTTAATGGGGCGCCATAATGTACATTTAAAAGGCTTCCATGCTGACTATAGGAGGTTTTCAAATCCCATTTGTTTTAGGAGTGCGCTCTATTAAAACACGACGCTCGCCGTCTTTGTCTTCACTCCGTTTTGTCTCTGGTTCTTGTAAATGCATTCTGTCTAACACAGAGTAGACAATGGACGTGGATGACACAACTTCCAGAAGCGCGTTGTGCACAAGACACTTCATGTGACGGCTTCCAAATGCGGCATTTATAGCATTTTAACAAACTAACTGCTACAGCGCTTTTGATCCCATTTGTCCGTGCTGTTCTCATAAATCGATACATATCAGGGGGGGAGACGTTTAAGAAATGAAATGCCAAGCACATTTCTCCAAACCCTCTTTGTACCTGTCAGGATGTGTCCATGTGTGTTTATGCCGTGTAAATCTGCTTGTGGATTTGTAAGGATCGCGCTGGAGTAAAAGCGGCTCGTTTTATCCTCCTCTCACAGGGACTTTCACAGGGACGGGGGTGTCATGGCAGCATGTTTGTGTTTCACCCTGTGAAAGTATTATCCATTCCCGGGGGAGACAGTGTTTGATCAGGCCCCTGCTCTACCTCTGCCTGCATGAGGCTCTGCCCCCTCAGCTTGGGCCCAGATCTCAGCTACTCGGGCTCTTTGTTATGCACGGCAGGATCTCTGGTTCTCCACACATGCTCCGACACTCCTATTTCGGTCGTTTTGTCGGCCCACATTCCGACGTCGAAAAGAGTTAAGACGTCTGGCTGCCGCTGACATGGATCAGCCCAGAGAACTCGGTGCTTTTTGGAGGTGGAAGAGAGTAGGAAAGATTCAGGGGGGAAGGAGAAAGATCAGAGAAGAGAGAGGGAGTAGAAACCCAACAGCACGTTCAAACACATTAAAGAGTATTATAAGGACATGACACTAAACACTGTGCATCATTAGCATTTCTATCCCTCAAGCAGTTGCAAAAAGCCACTCGGATCCTATACAGTCCTACCTTGCCTGGCTGTGCTACTTTGTGACACGCCATGCATATTTTATGAAGCTGTTCAGACATCCTTAATACAAGACGGTGTCACCTGTTGAGATGTGTGGCTGGATCTCTTTCCGTGGCGGATTCTGGGCTGACGCTGTCTGTCAGATGCAGACACGAGCCAGCAAACTCAACATTCCCTTCCTGTTCCCTTCCCTCCCGTCAGTGCTGCTCAGAGAAAATGGATCTTGGGTTAACAGACTGTGAAGGTATGTTCACACCAAGAACGATTACTATAAAGATAACTATAACGATAATAACGGGTGCCTGTATATTAGCGTCCACACCAATGCATAATAAAGGTGCAGTTAGATTCTGCAAATGTTTGCGGCCATTTCAATAGGAATCCATGTGATTGGGGATTTTTCATAAGGGTGAAAGTTTTCCCCATTGGTTCTAGTTGGTCAAGCGGATTTGCCGCACAAATCAACAGAAGGTTGCTTGGTTTGAAAGTTACTTCTTTGTCAGATGTGTTTCATACAGCACATCACTACACGAAAGGAGAGGCAATGGATAATGTGACTGAACCTTAAAAGGATAGTTCACCCAAAAATGAAAAGTCTGTCATTGATTACTCACCTTCATGTTGTTCCAAACCTGTAAGACCTTTTCATCTTCGGAACACAAATTAAGATATTTTTGATGAAATCTAAGAGCTTTCTGACCCTGCATAGACAGCAACGCAACTGACACGTTCAAGGCCCAGAAAGATAGCAAGGACATCATTAAAATAGTCCAGGTGACATCAATGGTTCAACCGTAAGTTTTTTAAGCTACGAAAAAACTTGTGCGCAGAGAGAACAAAAATAACAACTTTATTTCTCTTCCATGTCAGTCTCCGCGGTGCATTCATGAGAGCACCATGACGCATTCACGTGATGCTGCTGACACAGGAGCTGGCATTCTGACTTAGAACCCGGATGCGCTGCACATTATTTACAAGCAGAGGGATGCACATGCATGCACCATGGTACTTTCGTGAACGCGCATCGAATTCTGACATGGAAGAGAAGAAATTGTTGAATAAAGTCTTTATTTTTGGGGGGTTTTTGCACATAAAAAGTATTCTCCTAGCTTCATAACATTACATTTGAACCACTGATGTCACATAGACTATTTTAATGATGTCCTTACTACCTTTCTTGGCCTTAAATGTGTCAGTTGTGTTGCTGTCTATGCAGGGTCAGAAAACCCTCTGATTTCTTTAAAAATATTCAGAAGATGAACGAAGGTCTTATGGATTTGGAATGACATGAGGGTGAGTAATTAATGACAGAATTTTGGCATTTTTGGGTGAACTATCCCTTTAAGGAAACTGTATGTAAGTTTTTTTTTTTTTTTTTTTTTTTTTTTTTTTTTTTTTTTACCCTGTAATATCAGTTTCAAAATCCTTCTGATGGTACATTCCCTGACTTTGTTTTGGGATTATGTAAGTTTGTTGAGCAGTATGAAATTCTGCAAAAAAGGCAGATTCTTTTATGGCATGTACCATTTAAATACTAATACATACACTTTAGGTAATAATACGTAACTTTAAGGTAGTAATATACACCCTTTAGGAATGAATAAGGTACAAAATTGTACCTTTTGAAAAGGTACCACCCTAGTTTGTACCTTTTATCTGAGAGTATAGGGCAGGGCTATTCAACTGGCGGCCCGCAGGCCAAATCCGGCCCGCCAATCATCTTCATCTGGCCCGAGGGAGAAGTACGCGCGCAGGTCGCACATATGCCTTGAGTGTTGTCCACAAGGTGGCAACACTGGCCCGGGCCATACGAAAAAGAAAAGAAAGAGACACAACAACAACAATCTACGGAGACCGCAACATCAATAGACGACAGCGTTGACAAGCATTTATGAGGGAGATATGAGATATCCACAACTCTAGTTTAACTGAATATAAAGACAGTGTTATCAGTCATAACTTCTTGCGAGAAATAGCACAAAAACTGGACGAAAATTATTATCAAATGAAGTATAGTTTTAAAGGCTGCGTGTTCAGCTGTACGTATACGCTGAGACACTTCAGACAGCCTGCCAGTATAGCGCTTCAACTGACAAAAACACACACAATTATGTCAAAATCCGCGGTTTTGGCAAGTTACCTTGTAAACGTAGTCTTAACTGAGCGTTTGGAGAAAATCGGATGTGTGTCAGAGCCACATCATGTGCATCAGGTTTTAAAGAAACAGCGCTGTTTTTAAAGTGAAACTTGCTGAAGTCTGTCATTGATGTAAATCAAAGAACAAAAGAAAAAGAGAAATCACTCGACTGCTCTAGTCGCTGATTAACTTTTGTAGCTTGAATAAAAATTAACCATTATAGTTTATGCATATACAATTTATAGTTTGTGAAGATTGTTTTAAAATCACTTAAAAGTTGTTATACATTTCGGAGCCTAATAAATGTTAAAAATAATAGCTTTCAATTACACTGTAATGCTGAATGGCTATAATTAATAGGTAAAATTGAGGGAAAATGCATTTAATAGAGACACCAGTAGGAGTATTGGTATCAACTCTTCATTAATAATAGGCTACTCTGTAAAAAGATTCAATGTGAAATTATGACTATATAAATATATGATTAATCATGATCAATTACAGAAAAATATGTGATTAAGTAATTATTTTTTTTAATTGATTGACAGACAGCACTCTGTTAACCTTTTATAGATCTTGGTGTTGGTAATATTAGTTCATTTTACTGCTGAATATGCATTTCAATTTAATTTTCAATTTAATTTCTAATTTTATAGCCCCTCTGAAAGAGATTGGGAAGGCCCCCACCCCTTTGGCCCCCTTAAAATTTTCAGTTCGATAATCCGGCCCTCAAATGGAGCTAGCTGACTAGCTCTGGTATAGGGGCTCCAAAGTTGCAAAAATACGCAAAACTAAATACATTTGCTTTAATGGGATGGTTCAGCCAAAAATGAAAATCGTGTCATCATTTACTCACCTTCAAGTTGTTCCAAACCTGTATGAGTTTCTTTCTTCTGTTCCCAAAAGAAGGTATTTTGAAGAACGTTGGTAACCCAACAGTTGACGGTAGCCACTGACTTTCATATGGAAAAAATAAAAAAAAGTCAATTTTTTATTTACCATCATTCTTCAAAATACCTTCTTTCATGTCCAACAGAAGAAAGAAACACATACAGATTTGGAACAAGTGGAGGGTAAGTAAATGATGATAATTTTAAGTTTTTCTTCCAGTTATCCCTTAACATTCTGTTTATTATGTGGTTAAGTTGTGTGGTTAAGTTGTGTCTTCTGGTGCTTTAAATGCTTGTGCTTTTAAAGCAGGATAGATTCTGATTGGCTGTCAATATGTTTATTATTCATTAGCTGGAAATTGTTCTAAAAGTGTTTCCAACAATATTGTTTCTCTGTTGTTATCAATTTAGTTGTGATGTGGACGTCCCTATTCTTATAAAATTATCATTACAGTTATCACCCTTGGTGTGAACGGACATTTAAGGAGGGAGAAAGAAAGAAAGCTGACAAATGGACAGTCAGACTGACCCAAGCAGACAGATTGATGAACAGAAAACGAGACAGGGACCAGGTGAGCCGATGTCACAGAATCGGCTTTTTCTAATTTCCAGTGATCTGCCCCGGATGCGTTTGATTCCGAGCCTTTGTAATGCCACAGCCTCAGTTACTGAGCAGTTCGAAGTAGGATAACTAGCTCAATGAGACCAGCACTTGCAGGAATCCACATGCTGACTGTTGCCATTTCCTGCTTGATTCCTTTCAATTAGATGCCTCTGCCCTGATTCTGTGCTAATATGCAAAGTCTTTTAGCTGCCAGCTGCTGACTGATATCTCAGAGTCATATGCGTGCACATACACAGCGTATGAGAGGTATATTTATTCTCCATGTACCGCTGAGACTTGTAAAAAAATTTTAAGAGCTGAACATCTTTTGCTGTATCTGGATAGCTCTCGAGGGCTGCTTTGGTGCTGATAGCTGCCACTCTCTGCTGGTGTGTAGGGGAGAGTCCTACGGCTCACTGCTGCTAGCAAACTTTGAATTTTTGGGACTGGGATAAGACAGTAATATGTGAAGTATGTGCTGCTTACAAACTTCTGAGAGGTTGTTGTGTCCTATAGGAATAGTTCTGAAATTGGAAAATTCTGTCATTTATTTACTCACCCTTATGTCGTTCCAAAACTGTTATTTTTTGATGAATGAATCTTCATATTTGTCCATGCAATGACAGTTCACTGACTGTCAAGGTTCCAAAATTAAATGAAAGCATTCTAAACACATTTTAAATAGATGCACATATGACCTTTCCACAGGTTTGACGTTTTGGCTTAGATATCTGATGTCATGACCTTGTGCCATTTGTTTGAGACTTCAATTTCAGTCTACTTTTATGGTGTTTTTGTATTGCTTTTTAGCCATTTTGGGGCTTGACAAACCCTGGTCACTGTGATCTGTCATATGAAAAGATCTCTCTGAAGATAATTCTTCTTTTGTGGTTTATGGAAATAATAACAGCATACAGGAATGGAATGACGTGAGGGTGAGTAAATAATGACAGAATTTTTCATTTTTGGATGAAATATGAAACTGAACTGATGCTTTGTATCGCAGCTCTTCTTTTATTGCTGTCTCCTTATGATGAATTGCTTGTGTTATAGCATTTCTCATTTGTGTTTTGCTTTGGATAAAAGTCCAAATTAGTTTTACAATACATCAACTTTTCTCTGACCCGTGAAGCACTCTGAACTGCATTTTGTGTATAAGAGGAATAAGAAAATGTATTATTGTAATTCTTCTCATTCTCATTCTTTTTCACAACGGTAAGCTTATTATAATAATGTTTTCTAATTTGAGTGGTACTGGTAAATTCATGGGAAATTCGAGCGCGCTGCCGCATCATTACGTCACGTCTGTAAACATAAAGAAGGAGTCCCGGCTAATAGGCTATATCGCAAGTGAGGATGCTGCATGTGGCGGATCGTTTATAGCCTTTTCTCACAGCTAATTAAACTTATCATCTTGATGGTGGATTGTAATCCAGAAAGGATTATGTTTATGACACACATGTGACTGAAATTAAATTATATTCCAGTTTTAAATGTGCTTCTGATTACAGATAGCCTGGGATTACACAAGATTTGTATTTTAAATAGAACCAGTTCGAAGGAAGAATAATTTGCTTTTTGGATTAAAAGAATTTCTTAATATGAAATTCGAATGGTTTGACATTTAGAGATTAGACTGTACAGAAATTGAAATCTACATGCTAATACACACTATATACACATAGTCACGCAATGCTGATGTTGTTAGCATTTAACAATTTGAGAACAAAGTATAACAATAATAATAATTTGCACGGTTTGATGTGATATGAGCTAACGGATCGTTAGATTTAATCACCATTGGTAGCGCGATTTATTGTAATGCTTTTTTCCTTAGTTGGTCAGAACAAACATGGCAGACTTGTTACTTGCTTGTTTCTGATGACAATATCTGGTGAAAATTCTTATTTGGGTCATATATTGCAATACGTAATCTAGAATCTGTGATTCCTAAGTACAGTATCCGCACTGGTGCGGTGACTGGCAGCCACACATACTCCTCAGAACATTAGATTCATCCGTGCTGGAGCCATGCTGTTGCACAACCCACACAATGAAGATAATTGCGCAAATAATTGCAATTGCAGGTTTTCAAACAGAGATGGCGACAAAGAGCCAAAATTTACAGACTACAGCTTTAACCATTGACTATAGCCATTCAACATTACAGTATAATTGAGAGCTGTCAATTTTAACTTTTATTAGACTTTAAAAAATAACAACTTCTAATTTAAGTGAACTTAAAACAATCTTCAAATAAACCCATTATAATAAATGTCATATTTACCTGTGCACTTCATCAAGTAGGAAATATACAGAAATTGAATAAAGTTATCAAACACTAAATTCTAAATTAAATGTAGATGAATCCTTAAAGCTACAAAAGTAATTGGTTTCCTCTTTTTTTCTTTTGTTCTTTGATTAACAGACACCACAGCAGCTGGGTTATTAGGTTATTTGGCTGCTATGACTTTAAGAGCTGCCGCTGCTGAATAAACATGGCGCGGATCTGACACGCATGCTTGTAGTTTCATTCTCACTTTAATATGAAATGTTACAGGCCACAGCACGCACTGCCTTATTTGGCGTGCAATTGAAAAGCACGCTACGAGCACAGTATAATGGCTGACAGGACAGGAAAATTTGTTTTTACTGACATATGGACTGATAACATCTCATCTGACCGCAGTTCACTGTTGTTCTACTGAAGCTCCCTCATCACCTATACCCTTTCTGCGCTCGTTTAACTCACACCTGGTGCTGAGGTGAAGTTCAAGTGTGCGTCTGAAAAGTCTTCTGTTGATGTGGTCATAAGGACTTTCTGCGTTTAAATAAATGCAATGTGAGTGGGGTGGCCAACCCTAGCTACGCCCCTATATATTTTTAACTAATCGCCCCTATATATTTTTAAAATTAATCGCCTGCGTTAATGCGCTAATTTTGACAGCACTAATATTAATACATGTAGATTATACTTTGTATAAGAACCTATACAAAGTATAATGTTGTTTTAATGATGTTTATATTAATATTATGATTATTAGTAGAAGCATTAATACTACTAATAGTAAGCTTTTATACAAAGTATAATCTACATGTCATGTCAATAATAAATGGAAATAATACTTAATTGTAAATAAAAGCGTGCTTTTTGTTTTGGTTTATTTTCTGTTAAGTAATCTGATTCATACAGTTCTGCAGGTCTTAGTCTTCTGTATATGGATTATGAGCTCAGTTATACTGTCATAGCCTATCTTGACACATTTTACCCCTTCTCTGTTTTTTCTCAGGCTCGTAACCTTTTCCTCTGTGGCCCGTCACTTAGCTAAAAATCTGTCTTTTTTTCTCTGAAAAGAAAAATCCACTCATTCCCCAGTGAATAAAAAGGGCACAGGACTGTTTTTAGAGAGCCCTCAGCTATAAGCTCACAGAGGAACATACAGGAGATAGTCCTTCATTTTTCACTATCCTTCCTCACTTTACAGGCTTAACCTGAGAAAAGGAAGCCATTCCTGTCTGTAATCCAGCCTCAATGACTCTATTAGAAAAGACCGTTTTAAACAGCTAAAACCACTCAAAAGACCTTTGACTTCCATGTATTATTGATTTATGAATTGGATTCATAATGAGAAGTAGTCATGTTTAAACAGCTTTTGTCACGGTCATTATAAGCACAGCCTATTAAAATGATATATCCATTTATTGGCCACATTTCTGCAACTGCAAAGACACGAATGACCTCTGACCCTCGACCATGTACTGTCTGTGTGGTCTTAGGTAGGATGGTGGGAGAACGGGGTGTTACGTCTGAGGTACCCTGCTTGGTCTCGATATGGTCCCTTCCTGCAGCCGCCCGATGATGCTCAGCACCTGAGGGTCGTGACCCTGGAGGAGCGGCCCTTCGTTATCGTGGAGCTTGCAGACCCTGCCTCTGGAACCTGCATTAGAGACTCTGTGCCATGCAGACGGCCTCTCAATGCCAGGTTAGTACTGATCTGACCACCTTGTCTGCCATTTATCATGGCTTTTCTGTATGAGGAAAAAGGAACATTGTTGTAAAATTGTACCAGTGGGTCCCAAGAAACCAAAGTTAAATTAGAAAGTTGTATGTTTCCGTGGACAGGTTAGGAACTACATTTTCTTCCCTTCACGGGTCTATGACCTTTCAGTGAGACAGGCATTGCAGTGTCATTCTACATTTTGACAAATCTTCTGTCAGAGATCTAATGCAGGTGTTAGAGGAGAAATGTAGTTATGCATCTATTACAGCCAAATTTATATTAGTAATGCACATCCTCAGATGCCAATACTATAATCTTTATATTGTGTAATTATATTCACTACTTTAGCTTGTTAATTGTTCAGACAAAAGAGTAGTTTTTATGTCATAAATGTTTTACATTTGGTGCCAAATTTGAATCATTTCAGATTTATTTTGATATTGTTATTAAACCAACATTTTGACTATCAACCTTTTTTAAGATATTAAAATATATTATGACTTATCAGTTTATTTTGATATTGTATTCTACAGAGTGTTTTTATAGCATTATTTTTTATTATTTATTTTATTTGTATTACTGGCAGCTTGTTTTATTTTATTTTCTCACAACTTAAATACTATAATTATTAAACCTCCATTTTGAAATATATTAAAAGATATTATTACTTTTTTGACAATATTTTGATATTGTATTTTACAGAGTGCATTGTATTTATTTTATTTGAATTACTGGCAGCTTATTTTATTTATTATTATTATTATTTACTATTTTTTTATTTTTTTAATATTTTTATTTTATTTACTAACAATTTAAATGCTATAATTATTAAACCAACATTTGACCATCAACCTTTTTTTAAGATATTAAAAGCTATTATCACTTGAGAAGGCTGATGGCAAAACATTGGTTTAATAATAAAGATGTCTTCATAACTTGCACTTCAATATTTAGGTGTGCATTTAAATTTTATTTGTTAATTGAAAACCAATAAATGGCATGCCAATGAAGTATTTAGAAATTGTAATTTGAGGTCATAAGCATGGGCTGTTTTTATTTGCTCCAAAGAGTTCCGTTCAAAAGCTTTGGTCATTTTTTCATCTTTCGATCATTTGTCACATTCTTTCAATTTAGTCTTTATCTCTGTGTCTCTCACTTTTTTTTCTCCCAACATATCACTATGAAGTTCCAGGGGCTATACTCACCTGCCTTAGCTTTGCAATCGATCACTCGTTTCCTCTCTCTCTCTTTCTCTCGCTTCCCCTCTCATTTTGACTTTGCCTTGTGGCGATCTCTATTCATACTTAGCCATCATGTTTCTTGTCAATCTGCTTGAGCTCTTGCCATGTACACGTGTCTCTGCGGATGCTGCTTCACTGCTTCTACACCAGTCATATGGATGCCCGTGTTTCGTTTCATTATATCGTTTTTAGTTATATCACAGAAAATGTACCAAGACAGTATACTACTGAAAACCTTGCCCTTCCCATTCTTCTGTCTTTCCTTATTTCACATTCCCTCTGTAGCTCTTAGTCCTTCTTGCACGGTTTCACTTGTTTTCTTTCTTCTGGGATATACTGTAAATGTCTGTGTGTGTGCATGTGTGCATGTAAAATAAATATTGTAAAATATTATTACAAATTAAAATAAAAGTTCCCCTTTCAGTCGGTCACTCCGAGTCACGTCGGATGGCCGACGAAATTGGGATCTCGCCAGAGAGACCAATCCACTTCTAAATGGGCCAATGGACATTGGCATGCGATTATTGCATCCAGCTGCCGCTGATCACAGCGTGAGCATAAGAGGCAGCTGGTGCACCGCATTAATTCATCCTTTCACTTCGGAGCCGAGCGGTACTGGTTGAAGCTACTGCTCTCCCTTTCCTAGAGAGTGTTCTGCTAGACGAGTGCGGGCGATACGGCGCAGCAGTGGTGGTCACGGTGTCCGGGAGAGACAGATCGTCTTCCTGCTGACAGCCACACTAGGAGAGTGCGGTGGCCAGCTCCCCTGCATGCTTCAGCACTAAAAGAGCAATTTCTCTAAAAGAGTAAAACGGGTGATCGTGTCTTTTTAAAGATGTCTTATCACCCGTGCGTTTCTGGGTGTGGTCGTTTCCTGGTGCTTCAGGACGGTCACGATCGCTGCCTCACGTGTCTGGGCATTCAGCACGCTGAGGAGGCTTTCGTGGATGGTCATGTTCTTCTTGTGGGGACATGACCATCTCAGAGTTGCGTAATAGACTCCTCTATGTCAAACATGGCGGAGTCCCTCTGCCTCTGCCGCGATCCGGCGTGCGCACCACTGGATCCGGTGGAGTCAGAGGTGATTTGAGGATTACGGTAAGGGCTTCCCCAAGTGGAGCTCCTCACCCCTCAAGCACTCTGCAGCCGGTGGAGCAGCCGGTGGAGCGGCCGAAGGAGCACGCTGGGCCCTCTGCTGAACGGGGTGCACCATGCGTTTCCTTCAGTGCCCCCTCTGACGACCAGATGTCGGTCACTGCATCGGAGGGCGTGCCCTATCTCTCCGGGGATGACGACCCGGCTGCGTTGCCCCCTTCAGGTGTGGTAGCGTTGTCTGAGCCAGACCCAGAGATGACGGCTATGCTTTCCCGGGCCGCCGAGAATGTCGGGCTCGTATGGAATCCTCCACTGAGTCCCGATCCTTCGAGGCTGGATGAGTGGTTTCTCAGTGGGGGTCGTGCTGGTTCTCAGCGCCTCCCTCTGGTGCCATTTTTTCCGGAAGTGCATGAGGAGTTTACAAGATCGTGAAAGGCACCTTTCACTGCCCGAAACAAATCTTGTGGCTCCTCTGCTCTCACCACCCTCGATGGTGGGGCCGCTTGGGGTATACGAGCATCCCCTCGGTGGAACGGTCTGTGGCCATGCAACTGTGTCCAACAGCCGCTACCACTCTGCGGGGTGACCCATGTCTCCCCTCACGGGCCTGTAGGTATTCGTCAGGTCTAACTGGCAGTGCTTATAGACCCTGTGGGGAGGCGCCTTCTGCCCTACACGCCATGGCGTTACTGCAGGTCCACCAGGCCAAAGCCCTGAAAGACCTGCACGAGCATGGTCACGACCTGGCGGCGAGGAGCAGGTCCTGCTAGTGGCCCCATATTGGCCCAACAGGACCTTGTTCCCGGAACTCATGCTCCTCGCGACAGCCCCTCCCTGGCTGATTCCTCTGGGGAAGGATCTGCTTTCTCAGAGACAGGGCACCCTCTGGCACCCGTGTCCAGACTTGTGGAAACACCATGTGTGGTCCCTGGACGGGATGCGGAGGTTCTAGGTGACCTACCCCAGGAGGTAGCTCTCACTATCGCTTCAGCACGAGCACCGTCCACAAGACGGGCCTATGCGCTGAAGTGGAACCTGTTCGTCGAATGGTGTTCCTCTTAACATGAGGACCCCCGGAGATGTTCAATCAAAGCCATGCTTTCCTTTTTGCAACAAGGGTTGGAGCGTAGGCTGTCCCCCTCCACCCTTGAGGTGTACGTTGCTGCTATTTCTGGCCAACACGACCCCATAGAGGGGAGGTCGGTGGGGAAGCACAATCTGGTCGTCAGGTTTCTTAGGGGGGCCAGGAGGTTAAATCCTCCTAAGGGAAGGGGAAAGCTGTCTCCAAGCAGAGGATGGCCCACTGGATAGTGGTTGCCATCACCTTGGCCTATGAAGCACAAGGTGTGCCCTGCCCACTCAGGTTGCGTGCTCACTCCACTAGGGGTGTCGCATCGTCCTAGGCGCTGGCTTGTGGTGCCTCGCTAGCAGACATCTGTAGAGCTGCGGGTTGGGCGACTCTCAACATGTTCGCTAGGTTTTATAGCCTACGTGTCGAACCGGTTTCCTCCTGTGTTCTCACCTCAAACGGGTAGTGGCACTGAGAGGGCCGGCTCAGAGTTGGCTTGCGGCGTACTTACGCCTAATTCTCCAGAGAGCTCCTTAACCAGGCAAACCCTGTCAAATCCTCCAGAACTCCGGCGTCCGGATGTGGTGGAGCGTCCGGCGCCAGGCCTTTCAGCCAATGAATTCTTGAAATCTGGTGCGAGGCTAGTGCCCATATGAGAGACCCTGCCAGGATCCCATATGTGTTTTCCACGGTATGCTTATTAGAGCCGTGTTTCCCCTGGCAGACCACGTTCTGCCATCTCTAATGATGCAGCCTAAGCCATCTCAGAGACTTCCATGTGCAATAGGGCCCTACGGGGTTACTTCACATGTCTGAATGTCACTTAACCCCCTCTGGGAGGAGATGACTCCGCAGTGTGCCTCTTCCAAGTGGAAGGGCACGCTTCCCAGTGTTATCCTAGTCCTACTGTTTGGGTTGCTCAAGGAACAACAGTAGTTGACCTTCTCTGTGTAGAGCCCGGTCCTATCACCTGCCTTATAGGAAGGATCAGGAGGCCTACACAGGGCACTGGAAGGGGCAGCTCCTGTGGCGCTTTGGTAGGGATCCCAATTTCGTCGGTCAGCCGACGTGACTCGGAGTGACCGACTGAAAGGGGAACGTCTGGGTTACATATGTAACCCTCGTTCTCTGAAGGAGGGAATGGAGACGTCACGTCCCGTCACCACAGTCGCGTAACCGAGACGTTTTCTATTCTATTCTATTCTGTTCTATTCTATTCTATTCTATTCTATTTAGTGATGTCAATCGACTAAAAAAAATAATAATTAATCGCACATTTTTTTTCTGAAATTAATAGCGATTAATCCCACCTAACATTAGTTTTTAAATATACTTTTATATTGCAATAATTTCAATATTCAAATTATTCATTCAACCTTCAAATTAATGTAGAAACAACAGAAAGTCTATTTTAAATATTTGTTTAATGCCACCTTTTTTATGACTGAAGGCAAGTATCACTGATACCACCTAATGTCTCTATGATTTTTTTCCTAATATATAACCATTGACTATAGCCATTCAACATTACAGTATAATTGAGAGCTATCAGTTTAACATTTAATGAGACTTTAAAAAATAACTTCTAATTTAAGTGAACTTGAAACAATCTTCACATAAACCCATTATAATAAATGTAAACCTGTGCCCTTCAGCAAGTAGAAATTATAATTTAATAAAGTTAGCAAACACTAAATTCTAAATTAAATAGAGATGAAGCTTAAAACTACAGAAGTTACTGATTTCCTATTTTTTATTTTGTTCTTTGATTAACAGACATCACAGTAGCAGGGTTATTAGGATATTTTGACTGCTTTAAGAGCTGCCGCTGCTGAACTTGACGCAGATCTGACACTGCTTTACATGCTACTCATAAATAATAAATGCTTACATGCACAGTTTTAAGGCAGATTTAATCACCTTTTTTTGTAACTTCATGACTTAACTAATGACATAACTGTGACATTGCATGCTCGTAGTTTCTTTTGTGCTTTGAAATGAAATGATACAGACAACAGCATGCGCTGCCGTATTTGTGTGTGCAAATGAAGAGCACACGCTACGACCACAGTATAACAACTGACAGGACAGGAAGATTCGTATTTACTGTCGTATTTCCTGACAACATCTCATCTGACCGCAGTTCATTGTTGTACTACTGAAGCTCCTCGTCACCGGTACCGTTTCCATGCTCGTTTGACTCGCGCCTGGTGCTGAGATGAAGTCTCCCGTTTGATGTGGTCGTAAAGACATTCTGCGTGTCTAAATAAACACAGTGCTTTAGCAGTTGTGAGTGGGGCAGCCAAACCTAGCTCTGCCCCTGTGTTAATTGCGTTAAATATTTTTAACGCGTTAAACTGAAAAAATGAATCACCTGTGTTAACGTGCTAATTTTGACACCACTTATTATATTACATTTAGGGCTGTGAAGCGATTACAATTTTTAATCTAGTTAATTACATGATGTGGTAATTAATTAATTAATCACACATCAAATTGGGCTGCAAGAAATATTTTATTTGATTCAACATAAAATTTATTACACATACTCTTTTGGACCATGAGGGTGAGTAAATGATGACTAAATTTTCATTTTTGGGTGGGTGAACTATACCTTTAATTTTTTATATTATTACTATGGAAATATCAAATTATTTCTTTAATAAAATGATACTCTAAATAAGAAACTAAAACTGCCAGTAGGTGGTGGTAAATGTAAGGTGGTGGTCTTAATGATTAAGTCACTGAGTCATTCATTTGATTCGTTCAAATGGATGATTCATTCAGGAGTGAAGTAAATGGTTCTCTTTATGAATGGTCCATTAAATCATTAGGCTTGTTCGACTTGAAGCGGATCATCACTGTCTGACCGATCGGTGTGTGACATCAAATTACCGCGAGAGATATAGAGAGCAGACGGCTTCTTATGCTTTTGAATCGCTCTCGTGGTACTTTTGATGTCACACACCGATCGATCTGTACAACGCCGCTTCAAATCCAACAAGCCTAATGGTTCACCCAGTTCATTCAAAACGTGGATTAAACAATGAAATGCAGCTGGGAGTTGCTCAGAGATGAACAGTTCTGCTTTGTCTTTATATTTTCATTGGCAAAATTGAGCAAAACTGACAACATTGTGTTTAAAATAACAATATTAACTGCTTATTTATTGAACTGTTGTATAAAATCAGTATCACATTTACACTCGTGTGATATTGCATTTAATATCTGTGATATTGCTTAACTATAACATATGATGAAAATATGAGACAAAAATTTAGATAGGCACATTTTTGCCCCATTTCTTGAGTTTTAGGGACATTCTAAATACATTCTATAGGCTCCATCACGCAGTGAGTTGTTGCCCTCCATCATATTTGTCATCAATCAACTGAAATGTCAGATGACCCGGCAAGTGCGTTAAATGCGTTAATAATTTTAACGCATTATTTTTCACCATAATTAATTAATCTAATTAACGTGTTAAATGAGCAGCCCTAATTATATTATATTATATTATATTATATTATATTATATTATATTATATTATATTATATTATTGATTTTTGATTATTATTATATGATTGATTTTATTGACACATGCAATACACATAACTGAGTACTTTCTCTCTAATTGCAGTGCAATTCAGGAAGGGGTGGCACCCATGAAACAGTGCTGCAAGGGATTCTGCATCGACATCCTTAAGCGATTGGCCAGAATTGTCGGCTTCACCTACGACCTCTACTTGGTGACCAATGGGAAACATGGGAAAAAGATTGATGGAGTTTGGAACGGGATGGTGGGAGAGGTAAGGCAAGGTTTTTGTGTCTTTCACCTACTTTAAACTGGCCGAGCTTGTTGTATTCCCATCAGCGTCTCTCCTTATTCACTGCGCTGATGAGCAAGTGCCCTGGATGCACTGTCAGCGATATCACTGAGAAGACTTCACTTGCATATGTAAATACAGGCATTAGGTGGAGAGAGGATTACAGATTAAAGGCAAGGCTATTCCCTTTAGTATCAGTAGTCATGATGATCAAACACTGTGATTATGGGATAGTTAAGGTCATGGTGCAGTGTTTTTGAAGAAGTTGCAGTAAGGAATCAATGTGAGTTTATAACATATGTCCATGTTCTTTGGATGCATGTGGATGTGTGACACTATGTGGTTGCCAGAGTGTTTTATACAGTGGTTTCAACACTAAGACAGGGGTATGCAAATCTTTTCATGCCAAGGACCTCCAAAAATGATGATTCTCTTGAGAGGGACCCCTTTCCTAAAATGTAAAAACAGCTATACTGTATTTTAATGCATAAAACCCCATTTGGAAGAAGATAGTAAGTGTGATATTATCAAAGATTAAAATAAGATAAAAATCTTAAAATATCTGAAAAAATATTTATAAGCAATAAGTACATTTATTTTAATTATGTTTAAAAAGTACCTAAAAATAAAATTGTGTATCTTTTTTCTACCAGTACAATTAGATTGTCAAGAAGCATAAATATTGTTCCAAAGCAACTTTAGACACCATACTGCCATAAAACCATCAGCGAGCAAGGTAAAGGTCACAATAGGCAGGAAATATTCCTTAGAAAGTTACAAGAAGAAATATTTGTTTACCACAGACATATATGCAGATTTGCTTTTCATTTCCAACTGTTAAAAATTATACATATCTATATAGTTAAATAATTAGGATTATTTAATAAATAAAAAATAAAATGTAATATATGTAATAATATAACAATATAAGTGTTTTAAAAATTATTACATTAACAATGTTTAACTAATACTAATGTAAGTTACAATTTTAAATTTGACAACTCTAAAAATTACACTGGTGTTCAAAGATCTGTACGATTTGTTTTTGTTTTTGAAAGACATCTATTTATTTGATCAAAAATACAGTACAAACTGTAAAATTGTGAAATATTATTACAATATAAAATAACTTTTCTATTTTAAAATGTGATTTATGCCTGTGATGGCAAAGCTGAATTTTTTTAGCAACCAGTCTTCACTGTTACATGATCCTTCCTTCCTTCCTTATTTATCATTAGTATTGAAAACAGTTGTGCTGCTTAATACATGACACATTGTTTTCAGGATGAATAGAAAGGTCAAAAGAACAGCATTTATTTGAAACTATTTTTTTAGTAACAATGTAAAAATCTTTACTGTCACTTTTGATCAACTTAATGCAATACTTGCTGAAAGGAAGTGTTTAATTCTTCTTCAAAAAAAAATCTTACTGACCCGAAACTTTTGAGTGGTTGTGTGTGGATTATATAGAACTTCATGACATTTCTATCTCTTATTTCATTTTATTAATTAAAGCAGTTTTTTTTTTTTTTTTTTACTGGGAGTCTTTGAGGGTCTGAGTGCAGGAGGTTGAATCCGCCTGCTCTTTGTAAAGAGTATGAACACGTAATTCCAGCACGGTGCGTGATGTAACAGAGAAGTCACTTGTTGCCCTGTTTGATGACTGAATTCCCACCCGTATCTGCTGGCCTCCAGGACTACTGAAACAGTCTGAACCCTTTTAACACAGCCAGGGGATTCAGCTAATGGGTCACACGCACAAACACAGAGGTATCCAAGACAGAGGCCTGAAGCCAGCCAAAAACGAGTTGCGAATGCATGTGAGTGCGAATGACAGACAGGAGGGTTGTTGTTTTGAGAGCAAGACCCTGCTGTGGCGCTCACACCCTGGAGTGACGCCTGTTCGAGACAGTTGCTAGGGAATGGAAACAGCTCTTTTCACTGTCTCATTTCCATTCTTCTGCTCTTAATATTTCTCACGGTATCTTATGCGTTTTTCCCCTTCTCTCTGCTCATCGGTTTTCAGCATATCTCTTTTTCTGTGACCACGTCATTTTCTTTTTCTCAATCTTTCCCTTTCCCTCTCTCTCTCGCTCGCTTTTGGTCTCTTCACTGCATATTTTGATGCTCAGCCAATCAGCTGTCAGCACGGCCCCTGTAGGCGCAGTGCTAAGGGTTATTTTCTCAGGCTGCGAGTGTGTGTGTGTGTGCATGAACGGCTTTGATCTTCTATCTACGACAGGTCCACATTTCCCCTGTGCGGCATGCCGGCCTGCAGCAGGACCGGGGCTGCGGGGCGCTCACTAGGAAACAACTTCATCGATGTTCTTTCCACAGTCTCTGCAGACCAAGAAACGCACAGGCTCACTTTCAACAAGGATGCAAAAGCTCTCGCTGCACACTGGAAATTATACTACCTAAACAATCTCTTCTCCCACACACACACACACACACACACACACACACAGGCAGGTGCGCGTCTTTTCGGAATCAATGCAGCATTCAAGCTGTCAGAGGAGATTTGGGAAAGCTTGTAACCTGCATGACTTTAGGCAGTGACTCAACTCTGCACCGTCGCCATAAATCCCGTTCCTCTGCATCACGAGCTTTTCACACCATTCAGGAATATAAAACAGAATGCAAAGTGAGAAAAGAGCCACACTGGAAAGTAAAGATGTTAATGTTGTCCCTCCTTTTTGGTATTCCCGGCATGCTTTCTCTCTGTATGGGGTATACTGTCTCGAGATGGATAACCTGCCTCCTGTAGCGTCTATGTGTGCAGGCTTCTTACTACACTATCTGCCCTACCAATTTATGGATACTGGAATGCAGCCAGTACGTGGATTGAATATTAATTAGGGATGGAGGTTCTCTGAATTTGCAGATAGACCACCTGTTACTCACCACATATGGCTCCTGTGTTCAGGCAAAATGCTGATTTCTTGCTGAGGACTCACCTCCATATCACCAGTTCTTTGACTGTCTAGGTTTGGTGCACAGTGAATGCTTTGATCAGTAAAGTGTAGAGGAAATTCCGTTAGGGCCGTAGTCTAGCGGTTGAGCCGTGGTGCTCATGCGGGCGTCACGAGTTTGATTCATCTTTGTGTCAATTCCCGAGCTCATTCCACTCTTTTCTCCCTAACGTTTCATGGCCTCCTTCCAGTGGCATTGCTGGTGCTTCTCCCCGTCAAGTAAAAAAAAGTACACCTTTATTTTCTAGGGGGCCTGGGGGTAGGGTTCAAAGAACCAAGCTGTTCAATTCTGGTAACTTTTGTAGCAGCAGTTTTACATTTTTTGTAGCACTATTGTGTGGCATTAATGTAACTACGGGTTACAGATGATCACTAGCTCAGTTTCTTATTTGCATAATTCTAACCTACAAATATTTGTATCTATCTGTGACCCAGAAAATGGAAACTAAATAAATACTGTAGTTTACTTTTTAAATATTAGCAGTGCAGAACCGATCAATCCTTCTACATTTATTCAAAGCATGTTGAGTGACCTTTCGCTTCCTAAACTTCAATATAGGGATACAGCTCGTGATTATTATATTAATTAATTACTCATCTGATTATTTTTTGTTCGGTTACATAAAAAATCCTGTATTTTAATGAAAAATCATGTTATTCCACAAATTAAATGTTGTATAAAAAACAAATATAACTGTATAAATGGCTGTGCTGTATATGTGCTGATAAAAGGTTCAAAATATACACTAGCCTTCAAAAGTTTAAGTTCAGAAAGATTTGTTTGTTTTCACTAATCACTTATGCTACATTTATTTGAACAAAAATGCAGTACAGCAAAATATTGTGAAATATTATTTATTTTTTATTAAAGGGGTGGTTGACTTTTTTTTTCTAAGCTTGATTGCATTTATGGGGTGCAATCTAACGTGTTAATGCTTTGTTTGTTAAAAAACGTATTATTTTTCACATAATTTACCTTTATTTCACACCGCTATGTCCCTTCTCTGATAAACACGCTGATCATTTCCTGCTTTTATGAAGCCCCTCCCTCAGAAATACACGATGGGCTCTAATTGGTTAGCTGGCCCAGTGTGTTGTGATTGGCTAAACCGCCTCTAGTGCGCGTCTAAACGTCCCGCCCCTCACCTCAGCGGCATGTGCTCCGGTTGTATTGTAAACAATGGCGTCGTCTATATTGCTTATCAATTTGAGCCCAGTTGAGATGCAGAGGATATTAGTGAAGAGGATCACGCAGAACCTGTGTAAGCACGGCTTTTAATGGTAGGCCTATGCTTTTTGTTTGTTGTTGTCTCATACTTTTAGATACGCTGTTATTATGCTACTGCTTATGTTAGCTTTTAATATACGGTTTTATCATGATAAAAGCTTTAATACAGTACGGCAACCGCACGCACATCCATGTTTAATGCTTGTCATAGCTATGTGAAAATAAGTGTATAAATGGAACAGTTCATTGTAGGAGCTGAGCTGATCTGAATGAGGGAGAGAGAGAGATGCAGAGCGACGCCAGGAACAGGATTAGAACCGCTGCTTTAGAACATTGATTTTGAAACTTGTGAATCTATTAGAATCGTTGGAAGACAGAATTGCGATTCATACAGTATATGAATAGATTTTTACGTGCACCCCTAGTTTTCTTCCTCTTCTCTAAAGCAATGCAGCATGGCCTCGCCCCCTTCGTTGCATGTTCCCGGGGGCAGGGTTTATCTGGGTTTATGATGTCACTAACCCGGAATTATTTTGTTGTAGTCCCTTACCAGCCGTTTGCTGTAGGCGATGCTATGCTAATTCTGTAAAAGACAATTTCTCCCTTTGCATTGAACTTTGAGCTTCGTAACTTTGCAGATGTTGTTTATGCTCACACAGCTACATTACACACTAACAAAAGTTAAAAAGGTAAAATCATATTATATGACTCCTTTAATACAATTTAAAAGAACTGTTTTGTCTTCTCTGTCACATGATCCTTCAGAAATCGTTGCTATATGCTGATTTAGTTCTCAAGAAACATTTATTATGTTCAAGAAACATTTATCTGCCAAATGAATAAATGTATTATCTATGTTAAAACAGCTGAGCTGCTTGATATTTTTCTGGAACCTATTTTTTTTTCTAAGGTTCTATGATTATTATAAAATTCAAAAGAACCACATATATTTGAAATATATTTTTTTGTAATAATGTAAAATTATTTAATGTTCCTTTTTGATCAATTTAATGCATCCCTGATTAATAAAATAAATAATTCTTTTAAAAGACAAAAACTTACTGACCCAAACTTTTGAATGGTAGTGTACAAAAAAGCGGTTTGCAGTTTGAAGTAGCATGGCTGCTGTTTAAATAACTAAATTTTATATATATATATATATATATATATATATATATATATATATATATATAAACATACACAAAACAAGTGTTAACTGATAATATAATAGGTAGAATCGTCTGCATTAATGTACATTCTCTCCTCTGAACATGGCATAATAATTAAATTTATTTTTCATATAAAGAAAGGCCACAAAGCACTAAGTTGTCGAAATTATGCAACACTTTATATTAAACACTTCAAAGATGATTGAGCATAAAGTTTCATGTTTTCAAAGTGCATATGCCATTGAATTTGCTTTTCTTTTTTTTTTAAGGGGTCCTATTATGCTCTTTTACAAAGTCTTGATTTTGTTTTGGGGGTGTACTAGAACATGCTGTCATGCTTGGTGGTTCGAAAATCGCATTATTTTTCACATAATTTACATTATTACAATACCTTCCTCCCTGGCCTGGCACAAACGGCTCGATTAGTCCCGGGTTTGATGAAGGCCCGCCTTCCAAAAACTAAATGTGTTGTGATTGGTTAGCTGTCCCAGTGCGTTGTGATTGGCGAACAGCTTAGACGGTGTTTCAGTACTTCAGAATTGCAGCGAAACTGTTATACAGTTGAATTTATTTATACCATAGTCCCACAGAGTTACACTATTTGTGGCGGCATATATATGCAAATTCATTCTCTGCCAGCGGGAGGCACTGTTGGAGCGGGAGAGAGCGAGGTTTCCCCAGTAACGCTGTACACAAGCAGAGCTCCTCTCATAAACGCTGCTTTATCAGACATTACATTCAAGATTAAATGAAAATGACATCCAAAATTCTCTGAAAGCAGTCAGTTTCCTTCAGAAATACAGTGATATAAAAACACCCGCACCAGGTTTCGATTTTGAAACGTGCATTCGAATTTCCGGAGGCGGGATTTATTTTAATGATATTCTAATGGGCCAATTTGTGATGTCACAAATACAGGAAAACAACTTTGTAGTCCAAATGAGCCGTTCGTTGTAGTTCTTGAAAAGGGATTTTTTTAAAAAACGAAATATCTTCCTTTGGATGTGGACTTTGAGATTTGTAACTTTGTAGATCTTTTTTATGCCCAAACATACACACTACACACTGACTAAAATTCAAAAAGTGACAAAGCATAATAGGACCCCTTTAAATCCCTATTTTAAAATCCCCTTTCTCAAATCAGGCTGTTCTGAGGTTCCTGTCAGAATGACATAGTTCTGCATAGGCCGCTCCCACGATAGTTGATTGACAAGGCCGTCTTACCTTAGACCCGCCCTGAGTGAGCTGTGAGCTGTCCGCCATTGTGTCGACTCCGGTGCAGGGGAAGACAAGATGTCTCCGATTAAGCGGTTGAGGCGTTTTGTTGTTAGATGTAATAATGAATATAGCAGTCGTCATTTACTCCTGACATCTGAGCCGCTGAAGACACAGAGTATTAACGTTGCTTTAGTTTTTAAGGGAATGCGCCGATCCCCGATCTGCCTAAATGCGTCTATGTTTGCGCGAATCATTTGTGATCCAGCTTCATCTACAGAAGAAGTGAGTATAAGGTTTTTTTTTTATATGAATCTTTGCAAATCGCCTTTCCTAATAATGTGCTAGTTAGCCAGTTTCGCGGCTGAAGATTAAAGTCTGCTCGTCACCCCACGGAGCAGAGCTCATTAGCATTTAAAGCAACATGGACTAGAATGGCTTGCTGAAAACAGAGCTGATTTTGACAGGGTAAAAAAGGTGTTTTCTACACTATCATTGAGAAATTTTAACCAAAGTATGTTATAGACTTTTCATTAAGACCCTAAAGAATCAAATCAACTTGTGGAAAATGGGCATCCGATGACCCCTTTAAGGGTTTTGTTTTTATCTGTAATAAAACTGTTACAGTTCTTGTAGAAATATCATTACTGGTTTTACATGTACATTTTTATAACATTTAATTAATTTACATTAATTTACATCTAAATTTAATGTCCAACTACTAATATATGCTTACATTCATTTTTAGTTTATATTATTTACAGATAAGAACAAAACCTTCAAAATCACATTTAGTGGCACAAGCACTTTGACCACAGGAAACTATATGCTCAGCTCAACCGTTTTTAAGTGTTTAATATAAAGTGCTCCATGCTTTCGACAACGTAGGTCATGAACTTTTAATGCAGCAGCTTTCTTTGTGGCCTTCTTGATCCATAATGCATTTTTCATGTCAGAGCTGTGGCACAGAGGGTAGTTGCTCCAGACATATGCAGTCCTGTTGCGCTCATGGGGACCTGGGTTCGAGTCATGTCCCAGTGCTGGTGCCTCTCTCTCTTCCTGTACTTCCTTGTTGCTTCTTCACTATTCTATTAAATATAGGGATTGCAATAGCTACTCATTCAGACATTAGCATATTTTAGCTTGGTAGCTTGCTACCTTTTAGTCTCTCATTCCTCTGTCAGTCACAGTGGTCCCATGATCTCAGGGCAAATCTAAGGTTCCCTAGAAGATCTAAAGTAAGGAAATGTACACCTCGACTAGCCTGTGATGTTTTGGATGTGATCAAATCCATTGAGTAGTCTAGCGTGTTTCTTAGGTCAGTATACGGTAATTTCCCTTGTCAAACAAGGATTAATCAGTAAAAGTTTACTAGGGCACAGCAGAATTTTACTAGGTCTAATGCTCCTGTAAAATGAGTCCCTATAAATCCTGTAAATAAAACTTTCCTGCTACTAATAAAAGTGGCAAAAATACAATCTCCCACTTCCTCCTGTTCACTAGGTTGTGTACAAGCGGGCAGACATGGCAATCGGCTCTCTCACTATCAACGAGGAGAGGTCAGAGGTCGTGGACTTCTCTGTGCCCTTCGTGGAGACGGGCATCAGCGTCATGGTCTCTCGCAGTAACGGAACCGTCTCTCCCTCTGCTTTTCTTGGTGAGGTTGAGTCTCGTGCGAGCCATAATGCTTCATCATATTTAACTTTAATCAGTCTCTGCTGCATGTGATTATGATGTATGACTTTCCAGGTACTGGTGCGTATCATTTCAGAGCTCATCAATCAGACTTACTGTTCCCTTTCAAAACAAACTATTTATCACACTTCAGTGAGAAGTACTAAATCAACAGTTTTCAAACAGACTCAATGTTGTACATTTATTTTATTTTAATTTATAATTTATTTTATATTTTATTTTAATTCAGAGCATGGCACTAGCTACGTCAAATTCATGAGTTCGGTTCCTAGAGACTGCATGAACAGATAAAAATATATACTGTACATTGAAGTGAAACTGAAGTCGCTTTGAATAGTCACTAGTAAAAGTCACTTGAAGTGTCTGCCAAATGTCAAGTTTTGTTTTGTTTTACTTTAAAATGCAATTAAAGTTGCATTTTACAGGTGTCTGCCAATTGTAAATGTGTTTTGTTTTGTTTTGTTTTGTTTTGTTTTGAGCATAGCTCTTGCAAAGTCAAGGACATGGGACCAATGCATGACAAAAAATATATACAGCACTTTTAAGTCACTCTGAATACAAGTTTTTGCCAAATGTCAGTTTTATTATTTTATTTTATTTTAAAGAGCATAGCACTAGCAATATCAAGGATGTATGAACAGATAAAAAATATATACCTTAAAATGCAATTAAAGTTGTTTTTAATACAGGTGTCTGCCAAATGTAAATGTGTTTTTTGTTTTGTTTTGTTTTTTGTTTTGCATGTCACTAGCAAGATCATGAGTTCAGTTCCCAGAAAATGCATGAACAGATAAAAATGTATTATTTTCACAAATATAACGCTGTTTTAAATTCCTAGTGAAGTTAAAAAGTTAATTTAATTTAACATAATTTAGTTATTTCCAAAGGTCACCTCCAGTTCTAATAGTTGCTATACACCTGGTATTAATATAATTTCTGCTCTGTTGTGTACAAACCAAGTTAAAAAAAAAAAAAAAAAAAATATGACATATGTATATATACAATACTACTAATGGTTTTGGTTTCTCTCTGTCCTCTCCTCTTTCTCTTTGCCCTTTCTCAGAGCCGTACAGCCCTGCTGTGTGGGTGATGATGTTTGTAATGTGCCTGACCGTGGTGGCAGTGACGGTTTTCATCTTTGAGTTCTTCAGTCCAGTGGGGTACAACCGTAGCCTTCAGAGTGGCAAGAGTGAGTCCAATTTGCTCTTAGTCCTGCATTTAACCTTTTAATATGGTCAAACTTTAGTAGTCTCAAGCGTTATTTTAACGGACATAAATGTGCACAGTTGCTTGTCACTGAGTTTATTCAGGAGTCATAATGGCTGAGTTCACCTCTGTTCTTTATTGGCCTGGACGTGGGTTTGATATTTGTGGTGCAGGCAGTTTCGCAGACACTCATGTATAATAAAGGACTGCAGACTTGTGCTCTGTATTCCTCTCCTTCCTCTGTTCTCTTCTTCATCCTCTGGCACCGGCACCCCTTTCTCACCTCATCATCTGCATAGAAGTTTAGGAAGCCTTTTTTATCAGTTTAGCAGTTTTGATACTTTTTAGTTTGTTTGGAGCTGATGAATAATTAAAGTGCCTTTAAAATTCAAGTCAGTGTTAAAAGTCTTTCTTTCTCTGTTTCACTTGCTCTCCTCTGTCAGAGGCCGGAGGTTCTAAGTTCACAATAGGGAAGTCAATCTGGCTTCTTTGGGCTCTGGTTTTTAATAACTCCGTTCCAGTGGAGAACCCCAAAGGAACCACTAGCAAGATCATGGTTCTTGTCTGGGCTTTCTTTGCTGTCATCTTCCTGGCTAGCTACACTGCCAACCTGGCTGCCTTCATGATCCAAGAGGAATACATTGACACTGTGTCTGGCCTCAGCGATAAAAAGGTAAGGGAATAGGGGTTTCAGGGCTTCTGTAGATGCAGAGAAAACTTGTTTATCTGTACGTGTACATGGGCAAACAGTATAAAGTTTTCAGAATTTGTGATGTTGTGCTGACATGGATTTGAGGATCAATATTCTTGACTTCTTCAATATGTAAGACTATAGAGACTAGATTGGGACTGGAAAAATTCGAGACTGACAGTAGTTTAAATTGGCCACTAAGTGGATGAACAGCATGAAGAAGTGTTTTCTCTCTATTTGTCTTTTGAAATGCTGGATGCTATTATGTTGCATTTAAAATGTAATTAAGTATGTATCTGTGAGATGTGCAGTAATTTGGCATTCTAGCATGGAAATGTTCCTTTGACCTTCACTCTCAGTGTTGACCTTGAGGAATCTGGAGGGATTCTTGAAGAAAAAAAAAAAAAAAAAACACTGTTTTGCTGTCATGCCAAATGAATGTACTTATGTACACCAAATGAAATGTATTTGCATTCCATTGTGTTTGTGTCATTTTCAGAAAAGAAGCTACATCAAATCTTGATACTTGAAGCCATTTAACTTTTGTTGATTCTTTTTTCTAAGTGGTTCATGTTCATTTTGTAATCCCTTTTTAAATGAAAATAGTTTCCCCCATCTGCTTCACTATTGTTCTCTTTTGTTAAAAGCAGAATGAACACAATGTGCATGTCAGCACTGCTGCTTTGTATATTGTTCTGTGTTTATGATGTATTATACTTGGTTTTGACAGCTGCAGTAGCTCTAGACTTGTTTCTAACATACATTCACTGTCACATGTCATTCATGTTGAAGCTTACAGTATTTTTTCATTGTGCTGTATTGTTAGTCCTCTAATTACTTTGAAAAAACAAATGCAACATCAATTTCAATCACTGTTTCATACTGTGTTCCCCTCTCTCAGTTTCAGCACCCCACAGAGCAGTACCCCCCTCTGAAATTTGGAACGGTCCCTAACGGAAGCACAGAAAAAAACATCCGCAGTAACTATCCAGACATGCACCAGTACATGATCAAATACAACCAGAAAAGTGTGGAGGATGCCATCACCCACCTCAAGACTGGGTCTGTGCTGGCTTTCTTACTCTCACTGACTTCCTGTATTGTTTCTCATGCAGTTTTGAATTTTGTTTTGTTTTGTATTATGCTTTTCAGTTTTAATGGTGCATAGATAGTTCTTACTTGTTTGTAATTTTGAAAATTATTGCATAGTGTTTCAGCATTTAAAATCACCAACTTCCTTGGCTTTTATCAGCTAAGCAACATGAAAAATAAAGTTAAATTTTTAAATAATTCTGTTTAGATTTGGTTTGCATTGGTTGTAAAGCACATTTATAGTTCAAGGGATCAAGGGATAGTGTTTTGTAAGTCTTTTTTTTGCCACTAAAGCTATATAATATGTATGTATGTATATATATGTCTATAAAATGTCTATCCCACATTTAATTTCTTTTGGCCCAGTTTGCTCAAAAATTTACAACTCCACAATGTCAGATTTTCATAAAATGACAGTAGGAAAAAAGGTGAGGCTGTAAGGTATTAAAATGGCTGTGTCTCTAATTTCTAATTGTCCTGAAAAAACTGACCATCTGAGAAACTTTTTATATCTTGAAAAAAAAAAGTAATTAAACAAGTTCCAGCAGTGCTTAAACCCTGATAACTGCTGCATCTATATATTTTCAGTTTAGCATTCACTCCTGCCAGCTCATTTATACAGTTTTCAGTTAACGGAAACACTTGTGTTTATTTAGTTTCTGTCTCTGTAATAGTTTTCATAACAACAATAATAACCTTGTTTTCATCATGTTATCTAGCAACTCTCTTCCTTACACCTCCCAGCCCCTTGTTGCTCTGACAAACAGGAGTTCCTTTATGATGTGTTTGCACAATTTTCTCTCCTCCCACACTTCCTCTCTCAACCCTGTACACCTCAAACACTCTTCCTCTATTTATCATGAGTTGTTAATCCACACCGTGGTTTTCCTGGGCCTGTCATTTCCTTATCCATTTTTAGCAAAAGTGATAATATAATGCCGGCACACTACAGATTTCCTCTCTGCTCTCTTTCTGTCTGTCAGCCTACTCCATCTCACGCTCTGTCTCTTCTGACTCCTACTCTTCCTGTCTGTGTTTGCAGTAAACTGGATGCCTTAATCTATGATGCAGCTGTATTAAACTACATGGCTCGTAAAGATGAAGGCTGTAAAGTAATGACCATCGGCTCAGGGAAAGTATTTGCCACGACTGGTTATGGCATCGCCCTGATCAAGAACTCCCGCTGGAAACGGCCATTGGACCTGGCCTTACTGCAGCTGGTGGGCGACGGTGAGAGTCTGAAGGTTATGCAGTATCAAAGTGCTAAAATTAGGGGAATGTATATTAGTGCATTTATGCTGTTGGGCTGGAGAAGATAAAAGCCTTTGGGAGATTAAAGTCTTTTTTATGCATATTTAACAAGACTTCATTTATTAGCCTGTACTGCTAGCTTCAAGCCATCTTCCCAGCCATCTAGGTGTAATCCAGTTTCCTTGACATGATGCAATACGTATCTTTGTTGTCTAGCAGGTGACATTTTCCTTTGTGCTAGCAGGCTGCTTACTGATTTAAAGGAGATGATAGCAACCTACTGATGCATAAAAGAGATGGGCATGTATCAAAGATTCAGTCTTGGGAATGACAGAATGGTGTGCGGGAGAGAGAAATCGAGAAAGAAACACTATGTTGTGTTCCAAAACCCATTGAGCTGCCTAAGAGGCAGGGGTTTAAGGCATCAAGCTGTGTCAACTGTGCTGTTTTTTTTGTTGTTGTTGTTTGCTTGTTTTTTTTTTTGTTTTTAGAGAAATCTAATTATTTGAATAGGGATCTACGTGATCAGGAATTTCGTGTGAGGTTGAAAAATTCACCCATGCAGATTTCCCAGCTGGTTCAAGTTGTTCTAGCCACCATCAAATGTACCTTTACAAGAAAGAACATTTTAGAATGCACTGCCACAAGCTTAGTGAAAAAAGAATTTCAAAATGATGCACAAGGCAGGAGAAATGTTGATTATAAATCCCCTTATTCGTCTTTCATTGCTGAAAAGTATCAATAAAAATACTTAAAGGGATAGTTCACCCCACAATGAAAATTCCCTCATGTTTTTCCACACTCGCAAGACCTTCATTCATCTTCGGAACACAAATTAAGATATTTTTGATGAAAACCGAGAGCTTTCTGACCCTGCATAGACAGCAATGCAACTGAAACATTCAAGGCCCAGAAAGGTAGTAAGGACATGTTAAAATAGTCCATGCGACATCAATGGTTCAACCCTAATTTTCTGAATCTACGAGGATACTTTTTGTGTGCAAAGAAAACAAAAATAAAGACTTTATTCAACAATTTCCTCTCTTCTGTGTCAGTCTTTGACACGTGTTCATGAGAGTAGACTGTTAATTTTGTATAAGCACAAAAAGTATTCTCGTAGCTTCATAACATTACGGTTCAACCACTGATGTCACATGGACTATTTTAATGATGTCCTTACTACCTTTCTGCGCCTTGAACGTGTCAGTTACGTTGCTGTCTATGGAGGGTCAGAAAGCTCTCGGTTTTCATCAAAAATATCTTAATTTGTGTTCCGAAGATGAACGAAAGTCTTAAGGTCTGTTCACACCAAGCACGATAACTATAAAGATAACGATAAAGATATAGTTCTAAAAATCGTTCTCAATATTAAAGAATAGCCACACCACAACTATAACGATAAAAGCACAGAGAAACTATAATGTTGGAATCACTTCTAGAACGATTTTTTTCCAGCTGATGAACGATACAAACATTGACACCCAATCAGAATCCATCCTGCTATAAGGAGCTCGTTTAAAGCAACAGACGCGCGTGCACTTAGAATAAACAGACGATGGTGTGGACGCTAATATTGTTATCTTTATAGTTATATTTATAGTTATCGTTCTTGGTGTGAACGGGGCTTTACAGATTTGGAACGAGGTGAGGGTGAGTAATTAATGTAATAATTTTCATTTTTGGGTGAACTATCCCTTTAAAATATATCATTTTATCATTTTGTGCTTTGTATTGTTATTCTTATTAGAGCATCACATCAACTTAGCAACATGCTAACAGCAAACTATTGTGAGTTGTTTCTCCTGTGCTGTTTGTATGGTGTACACAAAGCATTCTATGACAGTTGGGATATTGTCTTTGAAGGCAGTTGCCTGTGTAGGCAGCAGCAGCTCACTAGGTTTTGGAACTGAGCTATTGTGTGCTATGAGTGAGATGTGTGTATTGAGTGACTGTCCATTCTCACACTCCTTAGAGGATTAGCTGTTACGGATTTGCGATGTCAGAGTGAAACGCATCTGATTCAAATGTGCTTGTCCAAGTACTAATTCTTTAATTGTCATTTATATACCCTCCTCCTTGCCTTCTCCCAACACACACATACACAAACACATATACGCACTAGCTATCTCACAGTGTTTTGTTTCAACTGGATGGTTTATTTGATTGCTGTTTAAATCCTCTTTGGCTTTTGGTGTGTCAGAGAGAGAGAGAGAGAGACTGAAAGAATGTGTGTGTACGCCAGGTTTCCACAGTGAGATCGTCACACTGGTGCCAGGTTCCATTAGCTAACACCGCCGTTTAACAGCTGAGAAGCTTTACATGTGAAATGAACAGTGACTTTTTTTTTTTTTTATTCATCTGGTTAGTGGTTGTTGAGGCATGGGTGATTTATCTGATGTTATTTACTGAATTCTGTCCTTGTTTTACCTTTAAAGTGTTAAAAAGCATTATGAGGTTTTGGGGGGATAATGAGCTACTATTATCAAAATATTTTAGTCTCGTTTAACAGATTTCTGCTATTATAGACCATTTCAATGCAGTGATGTCACTGACCCTGCTGTCATGAAACTGTTTTAAAACGTTAACAGGAGGCGATTCAGTAACTAATGTTAACACGGCTATCATAACGTTCTTACAAAAAAGTGGACCTTTATGGATTCTTTGAAATTATGAAAAGCAGAAATGTGATAGAACCATTGCATTAGATTTGTTATCGTTTACATCCCTCAAAGTGGTCTATAATTGGCAGCACAACATGTAATCACTCTCTTTTTTTTTTCAGGTTGTTTCATTGGACAATCATGAAAGACCATGTCAGTGTTTTTGTTTGAGTGGGCAATAGATTGCAAAAATGTTTGCTTCTTTTCTGCATTAGCATATTTGTGGAAGGCATATCAACATAACTTAAAATATGCTATTCTTAACTGATAAAATTGTGCCAATCCAGTCAATTAGCTCTGAAGCTTAACTGTGTGAGAAGTTACTACAGAGGTAGTGAGTCGGTTTTTGTTGTTGTTGTTGTTGTACAACCAACAACTACAATTTTACTTTTATGTTTCTATAGAGCCACAGGAAACCACTTGTCCATCTACAGCCTTTTCATGTCTTTTAAACACCACAGTTAACCTTATTGGTCAGTGCCACGCAAAAGCACTTCTTACCTGCTAAAAGCCTCTGTTGTTTTATCTCAGGGCCAGCAGCTTTCTTTGCAGTGGTCTCGAATAGAAGTCCTTTCACCTACTAACAATTCAGAGGACTTATTACAGTGGTCAGAGATGCCGTGGCACTTCTGATCTGTTTATAAAAGTATTGACCTTTAAGGCTGATCCAAGAGCAGTGTTTGCTTTTGCGTGATAGTGGTTTGGGTCAGGGCGGGATCAGAGCGGGCTGTACAGGGAACGGTGTTGGAGGTCATGCAGATGGCACAGACTGGCTGTCTGCCTGAGCTTAAAGACCTTGCTAAAGCATTAACTGTTAAAATGTGCCCATTTAACTGTGCCAGCCCTGAGCTCCGTTGCCAAACAGAAGCTGTTATGGCAAGAGCAAAGGTGTGAAAATATGTGTATGTGTGTTAGAATTTGTACTGTGCGTGTGGGTGTGTATTTTTAAAGCTGTGCAAGTGTGTGAACGGTGTCTGTGTGTTAGCATGTACTGTAGCTGTGTGTGTATGTATGTTCCCAGTATGACACACCTGCTGAGTTTGGCTGTGGTCAGTGAAGTGGTTTGCCAGAGCCACTGGCAGCAGTCAGGAGGAGGTGAATGGACAGTGTCAACAGAGTGAGGCAGTGCTCAGATCCGAGCCGGGCTCGTGCTGTTATCAGTTCAAGTCCCATGTGGAATTCAGCCTGCGCTTCTTCGTCCTGCTTGACTGCATTTTCTTTTGTGAAATGCTTTATGTGATGTGTCTGCGGCATCTCATCTACATTGTGATTAATGCCCGCAGGTTGCACTTGCTGGATAGTTTGTTTTGATAGCATAAGAGACAGACGCCATAATTCAACCTTTGTAAGAACAGCGCAACTGTCATTTACAGTGTGATGGGTGATAATGTGCTTTTATTATGTTACACAGCACTGTTTTGAGATGGCCCAAGCTGAGATAATGTGGTGCTGTTGGCCAGTCCTCATCAAAGCAGTAAATGCTGCAGCACAGGCCTCTGTCTAGTAAGGTTTGGGGTAATTCACAAGCTCGTCTTTCTGTAGATAGAAGGTGAGATTCTGATTTTCTCTTGAGTTTGCAGCAGGCCTGACCATCTTCCGGCACAATTAAATGATTATGATCTCACCCTTTCACCGTTCTGTCTCCCTGTCTGTCCTCTTGTTTTTCTGCCCTCTGTCTATCACTCTGTTGCTCCTTCTATCTTATTTCATTTTCCCTTTTCTGTTCCATCTTTCACACCCTCATGCACACTCTGAGACCAACATAAACAATGCACATATACTGTTGTTTCCCCCTGTTGCCATCTGTCTTCATCCCACTTTTTATGTTAACTTCCCCCTCTCTGAATAGAATAGGTGCTTCTGCTATTTGTCATAATGACAAAGTCACTCTCTTCTTCTTTTCCACCAGCTTTTTACTTATTTCCCCACATTCCCTCATTTCCCATGATACAATGCAGCATTGAAAAGACAAGGAACTTTGCTCTTCTTCCTTTTTTGTCTCCACATTTACCCTCAGAGGAAAAGAGGATATGGGTAGATCATTACACAGGACCTAGCCTTTGCTAGGCTACAGGCCTCTTGCTCTCTTCCTCTTTCTTTCACTCTTTCAGGATTAACAGTCTGCTCCTTTTGATCAGCTTCTAAACAGACCTTCACAGTAATGTTTCTTTTACCCACTGGGACTTGTTCAGTAGACCTCTGACCTGAAATGTTTTCAATATAATACTATAAAGATCTCAAAATAGCACCTGACTTACTATAGGTTTACACACGTTTAGTATTCGCATCTGTTTCCTGCCACAACAGGCATGTGGGAGAGGCAAGTCACTACCATACTGCATTCATACATGTTTTATTGATGCATCTGTGCCAAGTAGTTGTATCGCTTATTAACAGAGAAAGCGAGTAATGCTAATGCCTTGTCTTTCTCTTCCCTTTTCACTCAGATGAGATTGAGATGCTAGAGCGTCTCTGGCTCTCAGGGATCTGTCATAATGATAAAATTGAGGTGATGAGCTCCAAACTAGACATAGACAACATGGCTGGTGTCTTCTACATGCTACTGGTGGCCATGGGCCTAAGTCTGCTGGTCTTCGCCTGGGAACACCTGGTTTACTGGAGGCTACGGCACTGCATGAGCAAAATGGGCCATTCCGGCAAACTGGACTTCCTACTCGCCTTCAGCAGGGTGAGAGAGAGTGTGAAGTGAGAGAGTGACTGATTATTAGTCACTAGAAATTTATTTGGGAGCGTTTTGGTAAATTGAGAAAGACTGTGACATGGACTATGCCTATGGTATTACAGATGAGATGAGAGTGATGCTTATGTCATTGACACTGATTTGCTATTATATTACACTATTACACTATTATATCTTTGTTGTTTGTACTCTTAGGGAATGTATAGCTGCTGCAGTTTTGAAGATGAAACTGCACAAGGTGGGGTTAAAGTCACAGTTCCTGGCCACCATCACACTGCCATGGTTCCTGCTTCTTCCTCACATGCGGTCACTTCAGCTGTATCCACTCCAGCCATTTCCATGGTGCAGCAACAGCAGCAGCAGCAACCACAACAGCCTCAACCTCCTCAGTCTTACAAAACACCTCTTCCTGGATCCCCTCCCACAATTGTTCATTCTGGAGCGGCCTTGGGTCCCACAAATACTCAACTTGTAGGAGCTCCACTACCATGCACTACTTTCTTACCCCGGCCAGATCGCAGGTTGGCGGTTGTAGACCGCTGGAGACTACCCAAAACTGCTAGTGCCACAACCTCCATGGGTGTGAGAGGAGCTCTAGCAGAAACAGGACCCCTGCCTCAAAAAGTGGCACCTACCTGGGCAAGTGGTGGAGGTGCAGGTAGTGGTCTAGATGGATATAAGCGCTACTATGGACCTATTGATCCAGAGGGACTTGGGCCATGTGTGGACCAACAGACAGGCTCTCAAACTCCCAAAACAGTCCCCAGAGCCCACCAGCAACCCCCACCAACTAGTGTGGCTTTCTACCAGGAGAAGGGCATAGACCATGGCATGGGGAAGAAGGTGGGAGCGGGTACTGGTGGAGGGGGTCAGGGTAGAGGGGTTAAATCTCTGGGGACTCCCAGGCTTCCTCCTAAAAGCCAGGCCCCAGCCCCGCTGACACCTAACCCCCCGCTGCAGCACCCCTCTCCCCCTCTCCCTTCATCCTTCTGGAGGAAACGGCGACCAAAAAAGCCCAAAGAACCTGGTGGCCCATTGTACGAGAACATCCTGCCACTGGGCCGGAGAGGTGGAGGCAGGGAAGCGAGTCGAAGACCGAGACCCTCTCCTCCTCTCCCCATCCCGGTGCCAGTCACGCTTTCCCCGAGCTACACTCCTCCATCCCCCTCTCCCTCAATCCCCTACACCTCCACATCATCCTCCTCATCCACCACCAGCTCCTCAACCACATCCTCAGCCACATCCTCACGCTCCACCTCTCCTTCATCCACTTCCACAGCTTCATCTCGCAGCACCCGAGACAGAGAGGCTGAGGAAGAGGATGAGGAGGATTTGGATGAGCTGACCGAAGAGTCTAGTCTTCTGCAGGGCCACAACAGAACCAGGGACCGAGAGCGGTCCATACTTTCTCCTAGATCTCTCACTCATGGACTTCCCCCTCCTATACCCCCACGCAAACCGTGGGGCACCTTTGGAGACAGGGAGCATAAGAAAGACAGAGAGAGAGAAAGGGGTGGCAGTCAACTAGCACAGCTCCAGGAATGGTGGGCAGGATGGGCAGAGAGAGAGAGGGACAGGGAGAGAAGTGGCGGAGCCCAGGGAGATACAGAAAGGAAAAGAGAAAGGAAACGTAGGAAAGAGAGGGAAAAGGAGAAAAAGAAAAAAAAGAAGAAAAACAAAAAAAGAAAAAAGAGGGAGGAGCGTGAAAGAGAAAGAGAAAGAGAAAGGAAGCGTCGCAAGGTGAAAAAGAAAAAGAAGGCAATGAAAACAAAAAAGAAGAAGAAGGTGTCATCCGGCAAATGGTCGGAGCCAGAGGAGGGTGATGTTGAGGCAGAGAGAGATGGAGAGGGGGATGGAGATAGAGAGGGAGAGTACCCCTCATTTTCCACTCAATATCGCAGTGCATTTGCGGACAAAGGCAGCCTTTCAGCTTGGGAGGGAGAGAGAGAAAGAGGGAGGAGAGATGGAGGTGAAGACGACAGGGACGAACACGAGGATGAGAGTGGGGGAGGTAGAGGCAGAGAGAGAAGACCCAAAAGCTCCCATTCACGACACCGACCATCCAGTAAACGCTATCCCAACCTCAACAAACTCCCCTCTTCAGTTAAATTCTGGGTCAGTGGAGGCGAAGCAGGTGGCACAGAGGCCTCCGGACCCTCCCCTCCCTCCTCTTTACATACACTCCTCTCCTCGTCCAAGAGACGGAGGAGTAGTGGGGTAGAGAGAGAGGAAGAAGGGAGAGTAGGAGAACGCAGGCCACTGCTTCTCCACTATGAAAGGGGGCGAGTTAACACAAGAGAAGGCTTGTCCTTCCATGAGTGGGACTCTGAGGATGAGGAGGAAGAAGGGGAAGAAGAGGAGAGAGAGAGAGAACGAGAAAGTGAGAGAATAGAGGAGAGAGTGCGGCGGGCAGGGAGAGGGGCAGTGTCAGAGTCTGAGCGGGATAGAATAAGAACAGAGGAAAGCTTTTCCGATGAGGGGTCCTCAGGAGAGTTTGGCCGTTTTGAAAGATACTGGGAAGGAACTGGAGCAGGTGGAGCTAGTGGAATTGGGGGTGGGGGCTGGTTTTTTGGAACGTACCCTGCTCGAGAGAAAGGTGGAAGTATCAACAGTAGAGATGACTCTATTTTGGGTCGGGCAGAAGGATGGGGATTGGCAGGTGATTTTTGGGGTTCGGGTCCAGGGATTGGATGGGGATCTGGAGGAGGCAGTGGAGGGCTAGGTTCACAGTGGCCACCCCCTCCCACTTCCCTGCCACCACCACGACGCTACTGGTCAGTCGACAAACTACAGATGAAGGGTGAGAAGCGAAGCCGCAGCGGGTCAAAGAGCAAAGGTCAGAGGTCTCGGGATAGAATGCAAGACGCAGCATCATGTACATGTACACAGTATGGGCACGGTAGGCCCCACATACACCACAAACACAGCAGCACTCAGTCTCACAGCCAGGAAGATCTGCTTCCCCACTGCCACAGCTTCAGTGGAAGCTCTCGGCCCAAACCACCCCCTAAACCTGACAAATCCAAATCCGGAAGCCAGTCCAACCTAAGCTCCCAGCAAGCCCAGCTCTCCGAACACATACCCCAGCCATCACCCTCCCCACCTCAGCCACTCCTGCCCTCATTACCTGTACCTTCTGCTCCTAACTCCCTACCCATGCCCATTCCTCCACCTCCATCCTCTGCATCCATGTCCCCTCCACCTGTGCTCTCTCCCGGGGGTGCTTCTGGCTCCTCCCAGGCAGCCAGCGCTAAGCTTCAGTACCAGAGACTTCGGTCTGTGCCTCAGCCAAGGCGATTCTACTCCCCACACCTGCCACTCAAAGCCAAGAGCTTGTGCTCACGTCGTGGTTCTGCCCATTTCTCCAGCCTAGAAAGTGAAGTATGACACGGGGCTTCGCTGCTGCGCGTGTGTGTGAGCTCTACTGTGAAGCGCAGCTGGAGTGTGATGCACATACATGTGCCGCACCAAGACGAGGAAAATGTCCACGACAGTGACCAGAGCAGCAAAGAAACAACAGTCAAAGCAGGGAATGGCTCAACAAACTCCACCACGGTCACAATGGATACTCCAGCCGTGCTCCATCTTCGGTCTGAGCTGAGTATTACGATGTCCTCCGTGCTCCTCTCCTCCAATGAGAACAGTGGATAGCAAATGTCTGGGATTTTTCTGTGAGTAATGATGTCATGTTTACACATATACACTCCCTCAAACAAGGAAAAGACATTTTTGCATCGTGCACATACGACATGTGATGACAGACATCAAATACTGCTGTGGCTCAAACTGACTATTCAGTTTATTTACAGATGACTCAGAATGAATCTATATTCTATCTGAATGCAGTCTTGGAGAGACTCAGATGATCAGCATCAACCCACAGACTGAAAAAGTGTCTCCATGGCAACCTAATGCACATAGATACAGAAATGCCCTTTTTTTCTTTTTGACACTTGCAACATTGATGTTATGCCATCACCCTTTGGCTTCCTCTTTCAAGGCCATGCTGGAAAATTATTAATTGAAATTTGACCTCAAAGTAAACAAGAGTAAACTATGTCACTCTTTCTGTATTTCTGATTCCAAGTTAATCAGAACTTACATGGAGCCATTTCACTCATCAGAACTTTGGTTGTCCTATCAAAACTCCAATGCCATGGTGTCACTTTGACATCAAATAGAGATGACATTATGTTCTAAAGAGACATACTTCAAAAGAAAAACAATAAGAACACAAACAAAAATGTAGCAATTTTTCCTGTATAATTTTTTCCCTTCAGGTTTTCTTTTCTTTTAATGCTGTTTATTGCTCTCACTGTGGTCGTATTTTAACAAAAGGGTAAACCAGCTGTGTCTGATGTTAAATAGTGAGATTATAGATGCGAGGGCAATTTTTACTAAGTTATTTATTTGTTTTGATAGCAGAGTTTTCAAATTGTCACAACTAGATCCACGGCACTGCCCAGTACGATGGTCCTTTCTTTGCATACAAGCAATACTTGTCTTTCATCAAACGATGATGGGTTGCAATATTTATGATTGGCACTAGATGGCTACATAATATTAAAAACTGTACGTTAACGATTACAAATGGTGGACCATGAGTGGATCATGCCTGTTGTTTTGTTCCTTAATCACCACATGTTAGAACTGGAACAGACAGCTTACAGCGTTTCTGGGATGGTAAATGGCATTGTTTAGAAGAGCTGAGGCTGTCATTGTCACTGATTGTGCATTTTCAAGTCAAGCCTACTTCCAGTGCAGAGTTGCATGTAATAAAGCACAAGTTGCTGACTCTTGTCAGTGCAAACATTAACATATGATAATGAGGAGTCAAGGACAAACACAATACTGATCGATTTTTAGCCAAAAGCATCCTACACCATTTATTTTGGCGAAAGAATTGATGTCAGTCATACAGAGATTCAGTTTCTGAATACCTATTTGACGTCAGGCACCGCTTATTTGCCCATGTTGTAGTTGAATGTAGCTTTGAAATGATTTAGCAAAAAGTAGATATGCGGTAGATTTTGTAGCATTCTGGATGCAGTTACACATCATCACAAGAAGTGACAATTACACTTTTAATATGGGGGCATAGAGGGCTTGTACATGTCGTCACAGATCAACAGATTCGATTGCCCTTTATTTGATACACCCGTTCACGTGGAAATAAGTGATGTTTATCTCCCTTTCATATCTTTTTCATTTACACAAGACCGCCTGGGGAAGGTTCGTCATCATTTGCAGTGAAATTTAGGGCTTTTCCACTTTTTAAAGACCCACGTGTCATCGCATGAGTAAAGAAATAACAAGCTCAGGTATTGAATTGCGTGTTGTGTAAACCGAATCACACACAGCCGCTTAATCCTCTCGGTCAGCGTTTCTTCCAATGCCGGGAATATGGGTGCATCAGCAGAAAGTCCACCGCACCCGGCATGGAAGCGCGGCGGGGGGCAGGGAGATGGATGTAGAATGATTGAATTAAAATAGTGTGCCATGAGTACACTTGATCTGTCATTGACCCTTACTGAGTCAGAAGGCGCTAACACAGTATTCTGTGACTGCATGTACAGAACAGACTTATAATTCCCATGTAGCTTTTTTCTTGAGAACAAAAAGAAATATTATCTCTATATACTATGTTTTTGAGAATGTATCATGTTATACTGTGAATTGACTTAGATATTTTATTGCCCATTGTATTCAGTTTTCATTGCCATCATATCATTTATCTATACAAAATATATATGTACAAATAAATATATATATATATATATATATATATATATATATATATATATATATACAGACAGGTATATATAATGAGTTAAGTTTGATATACTTGGAGGAAGTGGTAGATATAGTTTTAAATGTTTTAGCTTTGTAGCAATTCTAGACTTTGGAGACATTTTTGAATTTTGATTCCTCCTATATGACTGTGAAAACATTAGTGCCTGTGAAGAAAAAACAAGAAACAAGTCAAGTATCCTTTCATTCATCCATCCATCCTTCTGTTCATCTTTTCATTATTTATAGCAAATCTTCACAATTACTCTGATACTACCTAAATAGCTTTCAGATCATTTGTGTTTTATGCCCTTTGCAAATGTTGTGTTGCATCCTTATCGCTGGTCTGTCCTTTTGACATTCTGCCATTCCAGCTTTCCATCTAGCTAGTTAGTATTCCATCCATCAGTCCGACCATCCATCCATTCAATCACCTATCAGTCCATCAGTTTTACTGCTGATTTCTTCTTATTCTGTAGTTTTCTCATGATCTTTTTTCCACAGAACCATTGATTAGGCAACTTAAACAATGTACCTCTGGCATTTTGCTTTTTTAGATATTTTTTAATCTCTCTGTTTATCCCTCTGTATGTTCTCTCAGTTAGCAAAAAACAAAACCAGAAAAAAAACAGAGACCAGTAGCTACTGTGTTCCTGCTCCTATCAATTGATTATTGAAGATAATGATCAATTAAAGTTATGATGTAATTGATAAATGACTGAAAATGTGACTAAAGAGTTGTACCTGATGACCATGACACTGTAGTGAGAGTCTGGGCTGTACTGTACACAACTCACTGTTACTGTGCTGACTAGATGGGATAATGTGCGTAAACTAACTGTAAAATAATGTTGGCGTACTGACTCATGTTGGTTAGGAGGTACATATCATAGTAGGCAATAGATAAGTCATCCCATCGCCAAACAAATACTCACCAAAGGCTTCATCCCCTCCCCTCGTCTGTTTAGACTGGTGACCTGATTGTGAAATAGACAAAGTACAGGGTTGGATATTGTTGCTAGAATTGTCAGTGGTGGTCAGTATTTGGCTGGGAAATTAAAGTCACATATTGTGTTAAGGGCTGGCCAGCTGCTATTTTAGATTTAGTATGACTGTTTGTTTGCATGTTTGAGTGTCAGTACATGAGAGAAAAGCCTAGTTTTCTTTTCTACACTGCTGCAACCACACTGATGCATTATGTGTGTGCTTCTCATTTGCTATCAGTAATTCTAAGTTCTGCTATTTATTTCCTACACGGAATCTGTGCCCAAAATTCGGAAACAACATCCTTGAAAAAGTTACGCACATCTGATACATCTTTTTTGTTCATTTACACTATTGTTCAAGTTTGGAGTCAGTGAGATTTTCATACTTTTATTCAGTATTGATCAAAAGTGACAGTAAAGGCATTTATAATGAAGAAAAGTCTATTTCAGATAAATGCTGCTGTTTTGAATGTTCATCAGAGATTCTCAGAGAATATTTAACTGTTTTCAGTATTGGTAGTAATAAGTATTATTAACACCAAATCAGCATACTGGAATGATTTCTGATGTGTCATTGAAGACTGGAGTAACGACTGCTGAAAATTTAGCTTTGCAATCGCAGTAATAAATTACATTTTAGAATAGAAAGCAGTTATTAGGGGCCAAGCACCTATTGTATCTGTTAATTTTCTTCTTCTTCTTCCGCTCGGGAAGTCTATGGCAGCCTATAGAACCGCTTGCGGGAAAGTTATGAAATTTGGCACACAGATAGAGGACAGTCTCAATATTAACCATAGCAAATTTGGAATGTCTATCTCTAGCACCACCAACAGGCCAAATGGCACTCATATTTCTGCTAATAACTTTTGAACCATGAGTCTAAAAGCAAAAAAAAAAAAAATTGTCCCCTGATTCCATGGCTCGTGCCAAGTCGAATGCAAATCGAATGCAGATCGAATGCAGATTTTTCGCAACGGTTTGTCAAATTTTCACCAAAATTGACTCAGTTCATCTTCAGAGTATTCTGGCAAAAGTTGTCAAAAGCTTTCTGATATACCAAACCATTTCTGTAAAGCACGTTAACAAATTTGACGATGTTTGTGCAAAAATGGACATGAGGCTATGTCTTCACAACACGAATTCTGACCAAACTTGGTATGTGTTATAACAAGCATGACTTGCGGGCACATGAGTAGTTTCAGCATCTCCTACTGGTCAGAAAATATTTTACAAATTGACATTCCAGCTTATAACTGAAGAGTTCAGCTTCAACTCTAATCAAACACACCTGAACCAGCTAATCAAGGTGTTCATGACTACTAAAAATTACAGACCCGTGTTGAAGCAGGGTTGGAACTTACGTCTGCTGGAAGGTAGCTTTTCAGGAGCAGGGTTTGAGAACCCTGCTCTTTACTGAGTAAGTAAAGACAGCTCCTCAACTCATTTTAACTCTGTTGTGCTTGGCCCCTTTTTACTGTATTTTTGATCAGATGAATGCAGCCTTGGTTAAGCATGAAGGAAAAAAGCATTAAAAAACATTAAACCATTAAAATATTTTACTGACCTCAGATGTTTGAACGGTAGTGTATTAAATGATAAGCTTTTAGCTACCAATAGGTATTTAGAACTTTTAATTTCACCTTTAAATTCAGTGCAAAAACTTAAAGTCCTCATATTCCATTTGTGCTTGCCAATGAGTGACGTAATGAATTTAAGGGTCTGTACTCAGTGAGTGAACAAGTGAGAGAACGGAAAAAGATTATGTGCAGGTTTGTACTGCACATACAGCTTTGTAAGTTTCATTATCTATGTGGTGATTGTGCATGTGAGAGAGTGTGGTGCACATACATTATATATATACATCAATACAAAGTATCTATCTCTCTTTTTCCTCCGTTCCTCTCTACCAGATTATTCAGCCGTTTCCTCGCTATTCTCTCACTCATTGGGCTGCTATAATGCATAATTGACAGACATACACATACACACTCACTGCAGCTTCATGGATAGCAAATCCTGCAGGTGTTCTAGAACTTTCTCCTGCTCTCTCTCCCCCTCAGGAGCTTGAGGCTCCAAGTAGCTCCAGGTAGCTGTTGGCACCATGATATGAGGCATTACTTGACAGGCGGCTCGCCGGATAAAAGTGCAGCTCTTCCCTCTTGATCACAGCTGAGCAGAGATCTGTGTGTGTGTGTGTGTGTGTGTGTGTGTGTGTGTGTGTGTGTGTGTGTGTGCATGTGTGTTTGTGTGAAAGCAGGTCAGCCCCTGTGATAGACCACTACATGCTTTACTTAGCCTACCCTTATTCCACAAGCTGCAGCTGTACACCAACAATAACGTCTAAGACTCAAGGCTGGAAACTCACTCTAGTGTTGCTTTCTCATGCAATGAAAGTGCTTTTACATCTTACATGTTGTGAAACCCATTTTTGAACAGGGTCCTCCATGTCACATCACATTCATAATGATGTAATCCCATTTCCCATTCAAAATGCAGAAGGAAAAGAATGAAATAATTACTGTTTAACTTTGTCTTAACAGCTAAAATTTATTTAGTTTGAGCATTTATTTTATCATTTTATTATTATTATTATTATTATTATTATTTTTGTTTAAGACATATTTTGGATATGTTTTTAGCTTTCTCACTATTTTTTAAATGGATTGATGTGGCATTGTGTAAACTGCACTGTAACTAAAGGCAATGTGAGTGTGTATGTGTGTGACAAACATCAGTTGATGATGTTTATTGCCTTTGTACTGTACAGTCCAGACAGAATTCCTCCACCAATCAGATTTTGTTTGGTTATGACATCATGTCCTGGGAAGGGGTTTGAAGGGGTCAGTGCTAAGAATTGCTTCATAAAGAATACTCTCTTTAAAATACTTATTGCCTTTTCTTATTTATTTTGTAACTGTATTCGCATGTGAATATGGGAAGGTTTGTTTACGTGTGCGTCTGTGCAGATGAGAATGAGTGTCTTGCCTTCCACACATGCCTGCGGGGGGGGGGGGATAAAGTAAATTCTCTTGTATCTTTGTAAGAACTTTCTTCACTTTCTTGGTACGCGTCTCTCTGAACCTCCCCCCTCTCTCTTCCGATGTGATCTGAGCTTTGATCTTTGAAGACCAGACCTGACCTTATATAAGCCACCATCTCTGTACGCAGAGCCATGATGAGCTGTGATCTTCTTCTCCTTGTCAGTTAACATGACAAATAAAAACTGCACACAGTCATCCACAATATTAATAAAAATCCTCTTTTATGATACAAAAGATATTAATGAGTTATATGTGCAAGCCTACATGCTTCTAATTGTCTTAAAACAATTTCTCTTTTTTAAAACTGAACTTAGTCTGGATAGATAGATAGATGGGTAGTTAGATTATCAATACTGTATAATATAAAATCTTACAATCTTTGTAATTATTATTAGCTCTGTTCCAATGCAAGTTGCAACTTTGTGAAAATAAATAAATAAATAAATATTGCAAAAACAATCGCGTAAAGTTGGGAAAACAAAACCATCAACTTCCAGAGGAATTGGCATAAAATAAAAGAAATGGAAGTTAGCCACTGGGTTCTTTTAGAAGCAAATTATTCAGTAACATGACTTGTTGAGGTAAGATCACATTACTTTTTTTCTGCATCTAGGAATTTATTCAGAATTTATATGCGTTTATTCAGGAATTTATTTACCTTAGGCAAGCGTATAAATATTTTTAAGCACATTTTGGAAATTTGATTTGCATCTTGGTGTTTCCATCCTGCATTTTTTAATGCAATATTCCAAAATTCATGATAAAACTTACTTGAATGAAAACCTGTTGCCTACTGATGTTTTTATTTCTTTTCAGAAACATTTTTGACATTTTTATGACACTTCTGTTGCTTAATAAAGTCTAAAAATGATAAAAGTATAAAAATGATTAGTTAGGAAATTACATTAAAGTCACATTTAGTGAAATTTTGTTGAAATATTGAAAAAAAAAAAAAAAAACAGTTTTTAATGTATGAAGCATAGCTCACTCAAATGTCACTTTTAAACCAAGCAGCTTTTTGTTGGTAAATGCGCCAAAATTCATTAACCAACTTGAATCTGTTGCAAAATCTGCATGTGGAAATCTTTCGCGAAATTCCACATTGCTTGGATTTCTATTGCAATGACTGGATTTCTTCTGCAAAATTTTTGCCAAACAGCAGTGAATGTGACTGCACCTTTAGTGTCATCCCAACCAGGCTAAAATTAACCCCCACCCCCCCAAAAATTGTCAATAATTAGTTTTCCTTTGTGGAACATAAAAGAAGATATATTTAGGAAAAAAAAAATAAAAAATCTGTTTTGTCCAAAACAATGGAAGTCAGTAGTTGCCAAAACTGTAGGGTCACCAACATTCTTGAAAATATCTTCTTTTGTGTTTCTCAAAAGCAAGAAACTCACACAGGTTTGGAACAGCATGAGAGTGAGTGAATAATGACAATTTTCATTTTTGTGTGAACTATCCCTTTAAAAAAACATTATTGAAACACAAGCATATAATAACCAAAAATAACCTTTGATGTTGGAATTCAACCCTTATTCTCCTCGTCCTCGCTTACCCTGGAGCCGCGTGTGTATGTGTGCCCGCTGGGGCGAGAAAGAGATTGCCGGATATCTTGTGTTTTATGCATATGCTGTGTGAGCGAGATAGCTGGAGTGCATTGTATCTAGTGTTATCGGTATGCTGGCGGAGAGCTTTCAGCCTCATCTTGGGAGTGTTTTCAGCGGCTGTAGATGATCCATCTCTGGGGTGTGCTGATGTCTGCGCATCGATCAACACTGAGCCGTGTTTATGTCACTCAAAAGCCGCGCGGGTATGAAGAGTTCTGCCACGGCACTGCAGAATCCGAGTCCTCTCTTATCCTCTCACTATAGCATCAATGCTCAGATTAACACCGCACGTGTGCGCGTGCGAGCGAAGAAAGTGTTAGTAGCTGGATTTGAAGCTGAGGCACACACGCTCATACATTCACGTTTGCACACATAACGTACTGCACATGATAGAAGAGGCAATGTTCTCTCTTTCATCATTAGCCCGGCGTGCCGCAGGGGGCACCAGCGCATCGGCTTGATCTCTCAATAAAAAAAAATAAAATAAAATAAAAATAAAACAAGGACAGGGGAAAGACAGAGAGAGAGATAGAGAGCACCTTTTCATCCTCAAAGCAAATCCTGTCAGATCTCCTTTTTTTCCCCTGCACACATTACCGCACTGGAACCGAACGACAAATACCCAGAATCCACGGGGGCATACTCCAACTTCACATGACATAGCACTCGTCTCTCATCATTATTGACATTAGCGTTAATATCAATTTGTCTTGCAGGACTTCGCTGCTGCTTTTATAGATAAAACCATTGCAAGCGAATGCTGCATACGGCGCTGAGGCGATTAAAGATGCTTGTTTTTGCCAGTTATTTTTGTCGGTTCAAAGGCCTTTGGATTCTCTGCAGCTGTTTGTGTCGTTCACTATGCACCTGAAACAAGCTCTGAGTTCTCGAATAGTAAAATCATTTTAAAGTAAATAAAAATAAAAAGTTAATAATAACAGATGCATATGTTTATTTCAAACTTGATCATTATGAGATGTCACAGTTGGAAACCTTTCTGTGGGAAAGCAGAAGCAATCCGCTTGTGCCTTTTGTTTTCCAGAAATGTTTCTGAAATGTAATTTGTGTCTAATTTCATTTGAAAGTTGGAAAAGCAAGACCAGGCACAAGCACATTTGGATGTTTTCATTTTGCTGTAATTGTCATGAATCTGGTCCATGGACTTACATCTGATTGCCACCAGAGGTCACTCTTCCGTTACATTGACTCTCACACTACACAGACTGTTACATGTCACTCCGGACTACATTTCCCAGCAGCCATTTCACTAATCACACGCTCACACCTGAGACCCATCACACAATCACACACCCTACATAAGCTTTGGACTTCCTCGTTCTAACGAGTAATAGCTGTAATAGCTGTGATACGGAGCCTTTCCGTGTTTCCTTAGTCTTAGTCTAGTTTATCCTGGTTATTACCTGAGTCATTTGTGTTCTGATCCTAGCCTGTGTATCTCGTTTATTGTCTGTTCTCTGCCTGCCCTGAAGTTTATAGCCTGCCTTGGATATATATCCCTCTCGTCTCGTTGTTTGGACTCTGTTTGCCCCTGCTTGGACCATTACTCGTGTACCTCATTACCCCTCTTGTCAAGCCCTCTGGATATTGTTCGTCGATCAAAGACCACGCCTGTTTACTTGAGTACTCATCTGTTTTGCTGTCAAGATACCTGTTTGCCATTTGTTCGACCCTGCCTGTGTTTTGACCATGTCTATTAATAAAAGCTTGCATATGGATCTGCACATCTTTCATCCTGTTTGCCCTGTTACAAAATACTCAGCCCCACAAGGATCCAGCAGCTTTTCCGAGGAACATTGGCCAAGTATGGACACTGCAAGGATTTTGTTAGCCCTTAAACAAGGCCCGTGAACGCTGGAGAGCTACATCTGGGAATTTTTAGCAATCTCAAACTATTCTGATCTACCGGACTGTCTTTTGATAGAGTTTTTTTGTGATGGTCTGAATCAACCGCTACGATCTGAGCTTAGATGCGAGGGTCCGCGTTTGTCACTCGCTCAGTTTATGGATTATGCTTTGTTGACTGTTGACTCTTTGTTTACTGTGGGTTTTGCGGAGGAAGACGTGATTGAAATGGTGGCCGCACCGGAGCGTGCTCACATAATGGCAGCGACAGCGGAGCCCGTTCGCAAAATGGCTGCCACAACAACGCTCCGTCACGTCTCAGCTGATCTTCCAGAGTCTCGTCACGTCACAGCTGATCTTCCAGAGTCTCGTCATCTCTCCGCTGATCTTTCAGAGTCTCGTCATGTCTCAGCTGATCTTCCAGAGTCTCGTCACGTCACAGCTGATCTTCCAGAGTCTCGTCACATCTCCGCTGATCTTCCAGAGTCTCGTCACATCTCAGCTGATCTTCCAGAGTCTCGTCACATCTCAACTGATCTCCCATTGTCACATCACGTCACAGCTGATCGCCAAGAGTCTTGTCATGTCCTGTCTGTTGCACCCAGATCGTCAAGGTCAGTCTTTCGGTATCCCAGTCTGATGTCTAGTGTGAGGGATGTACCGCTGGTGTCTACACGCACAGCTGGCATCCCCAAACTCACTCACTCTAAACCTCCTGTTCCTGAACTAATTCCCCTGTCCGAAGTGCTTCCCACGATGAGAATCTCTTTATGTTGCGTTTGGGCTGCGTACACCACCACAGAACTGCCCGAGGTGGCGGCGTCCACTGAGATATCTCCAGAGGTGGCAGCTGATGCTGCAGAACCTCTTGGGGTAGTGACACTCGCTGCTGTGTTCTCCGAGGCGAGGGCACCCGCTGCAGCTTCTCCAGAGGTGGTGGCACATACTGCAGAACCTCCCGAAGTGGCGGGGCTCGCTTCAGCTCCTTGTATGGTGGTGGCACCCAGCAATGTTCTCTCAGCCTGTCATGTTGCGGTCGTAGAGACTGTTACTGCTGTTGAACCTCCAGAGGTGTCAGTGGTATCCACTCACCAACTCTCGTCCTGTCCTGTCACGGCTATTGAGGCCGCCTATGAACTCTCTGCCTGTCCTGTCATGGCTATGGAGGCCGCGTGTGAAATCTCTGCCTGTCCTGTCACGGCTATGGAGGCCGTCAGTGAACTCTTGCATTGCTCTGAACCGGCCAATGAGGCCATCTCCAAACTCTCATCCTGTTCTGAATCAGCCATGGAGGCTGATTGTGATCTGTCTGTCCATTTAGATGCTGATTTTTAACTCTCTGTCTTGCCAGTTACTGTCAATCAGTCTGATCATGAACTGTCAGTCTGTCCAGGATCAACGTATGAATCAGTTTTTGAATTGTCTGTCTGTCCTATTTTCCCCAAGGAGTCTGATGTTGAACCGTCTGTCTGTCCAGTTCCAAACAAGGAACCTGTTATCTGCCCCATTAGTTCAGTTATGAGCCCAGAAACTATAAATGCACTCCATGTTTGTTCTGTTAACCCTGTCACTGCCATAGAGACCATTCATGAACTGTCTGTCTTGCCTGTCTCCGTCAAGGAATATAAACCTGAGCTGTCTGTCTGTCTTAATGCTTCTGTTGAGTCTGAATTTGAACTATCTGTCGGTCCTGGTTTAGTCTTTGAGGCTGTTGTTGAACAGTCCGTTTGTCCAGTTTCTATTAACGGGTCTCAGTGTGAATTGTTGGTCTATCAAGTTTCAGTCACTGAAATGTCTACCAGTCCAACTTCAGTTAATACTTCTAATTATGAACTGTCTGTCTATCCAGCCTCAGTCACTGAACTGTCTGCCAATCCAGTACCAGTCAATGCGTTCAATTGTGAATTGTCTTTCGGTTTAAATTCTGCAGTCAAATCTGATGCTGAATTATCTGTCTGTCCAGTTTCAGCCTATGAGCTTGCTTATGAACTGTCTGCCCGCTCAGTTTTCACCAGGGAAAATATTGATGGACTTCTTGTGTTCCCCGCCTTGGTCCTTGAGACCGTATATGCTCTCTCTGTTTTTTGTGTCTCAGTTTTCCCTAGGCTCCAATTGCTGCCATGGTGTTCTCCTGATCCATCGTGGTGCTCTCCTGATCCGCCGCGGTGCTCTCCTGATCCGTCGTGGTGTTTTCCTGATCCGTCGTGGTGCTCTCCTGATCTGTCATGGTGCTCTCCTGATCCGTCGTGGTGCTCTCCTGATCTGTCATGGTGCTCTCCTGTTCCGTCGTGGTGCTCTCCTGTTCCGCCGTGGTGCTGTCCTGCTCTGTCTTGGTGCTCTTCTGTTCTGCCCTGGTGGGCTCCTGCTCCATCTGCTCCGCCGTGGAGGTCTTCTGCCCTGTCTTCTCCGCACTGGTGGGCTCCTGCTCTGTCTGCTCCGCCGTGGAGGTCTTCTGGCCCGTCTGCTCCGCTGTGGTGGTCGGCTGTCTGGCTCTGGTGGCCTTCTGCTCCATCTGCTCCACCGTGGTGGTCTTCTGCTTCGCCATGGTGGTCTTCTGTCCTTCTCTGGTGGTCCTCCTGGATTGTGTATTGTTTAGAGCGTATGGAAGCCGCTCCTTGGGGGGGGGCTCTGTCATGAATCTGGTCCATGGACTTACATCTGCTTGCCACAAGAGGTCACTCTTCCGTTACATTGACTCTCACACTACACAGACTGTTACATGTCACTCTGGGCTACATTTCCCAGCAGTCATTTCACTAATCACACACTCACACCTGAGACCCATCACACAATCACACACCATAGGCGTAAATCCCGGGGGGGGGCGGGGGGACAAGACCCCCCCATCTGAGGGTTGTCACCCCTAAAAATATCATTACAAGCAACTCTGTGTCTTGAAAATAATATAATGGACATATACTTAAAATAATTGTGTAAGTAGTAAAACAAAATAAACGCAAAAAAGCGTTTTAAGTTCAGAAATGTTTTGATTCCCCCCTCCCTTGCCTCACAGTGGTTTGGTCCACTGCTTCGATACACTCAGGATACGAGCCCGGTGGGAGCAGTGTTGCCAAGTCCGCGGTTTTCCCGTGGAATTGGGCTACTTTTACGCTCTTTCCGCGGGATGTTTTTCATGTCCGCGGGTTGGAGCAACCCCAATAACGTGATATTTAGCCCCTGGAAAGCGACATTTTTCAGGGGAACCCCAGCAAACAACGTGTGTATTTTACCCCACCGGAACGCGATTTTTACCGGAAATCCCCCCTGAAAAGCAATTGAGCTAGTTTTGGGCTAATTTTGAGTAGCAATTGGGCAGGTTTTGCTGTGAAAACCTGGCAACCCTGGGTGGGAGAGAGCAAAGTTCCTTAGTAGTTATGTGTAAGTAATTAGGCTATCAAGGCTATTTTATTCTCTTTAAACATCGTGTGAAATTATTCTTTTTCTTTAATACAGATGATGCTGGATCATTAATAAATTAGTCATGACAAAAAAATAGGCAGAAAAAAAGAAGGCTGGGGATTGTATAGATGCAGAAGTTTTCCTCTTCATTAGTGCAATGTCAGGACTAATAAGCTGATGGCTTGTGGCCAGTATGAACTCTGTCTGCTTTGTACAGTAGAGAGAGAGAAAAAGATGCACTTTGTTGTTCTAATCCTCTGAATCTACCTTTATTTTTCTGTAAACAAATATGCCGCTTACAAAGCTCTCAAAGCCACTAATGTGGTGTGGTTGAACAATGGTGTCAGAAAATAATTAAACAACAGCAAAAAAAAAAAAAAACTGCATAATTTGCTATGCGTTTTATGGTTTCTAACCACATAGCTGCCAGTTACATAGCTTCCCTTTGAGAAATTAATCCTTGTTGTTTGGAAGAGATATTTATTTAGATCAGTGTTACTGTGATGGATGTGAATTTCCAAATGTTACGACACAACAGAGCTTGTGGTTTAGAAGGCTGAAACAGATGGATCTTTACTCTTTTGACCTTCATTTATCTGGATTCTTGAGCATTCTGCAACTTGTTATACCTGAGTAGCTAATTGAGTAATTAAGCTAATTAGTGTGATTAGTTGACCAGACAGTGCACTCAACTGGGATGGCTGAATTTCATCAGCGTCTGAGTTCCTAACAAATCCACCCTGCAGTTAAGATCAACGAGCTGGAAATAAAGCAAGCTGCTGATTTTGCTACAGTATGTGTGTGTTTGGCTTCTTGATGGGTGTCTAACTGCTTGTTTGCCTGTCTGTGTTGGAATAGTTCACGAAAAAATGAAAATTAGCCGAAAACGTACTCAACCTCAGGCCATCCAAGATGTAGGGTTTGTTTCTTCATCAGAACAAATTTGAAGAAAATGTCTTACAAAGGGAAAAGCTGCTTGTCTGTAAGAAACAAATCCCTCATTAAGATGTTTTAACTTTAAACCTAGCTTCTGTGTGTATTTCTCTCCTGTATCAGATGAGGCAACTTTTTGCACTGGAGAAAGCAATATTATGGCTAGAGGACTCTTATATTAAAGGGAGGTTAAAACATTCTAATGGTGAATTTGTTAAACATGCAGCTTTTTGCTTCACAAGATGTTAATTGTTGACAGTCATGTGGGTTACTTATGGGTTATTGTAATGTTTTTATCAGCTGTTTGGACTTTCATTCTGACAGCACCCATTCACTGCAGAGGATCCATTGGTGAGAAAATGATGTAAGTCTAAATTTCTCCAAATCTGCTGAAATCAGATGAAGAAACAAACTCTACATCTACATCTCGGATGGGAGAAAAATGAAAATGTTCATTTTTAAGTGAACTATTCCTTTAAAAATTAAGCAGAGTGGCTACCAATTTGAAATAGTCACATTGTATAAAGTATATTTGTATAAAGTATATTTGAAATAATCAAGGCGGTCTTTAATTGCAACAGATAGAGGTTTTTAAGCCAATCATTTGAGCCGTAAATGCCATGTGACTGATCAGCCACAGAAAAAAAAATGACATAATGACAATGCTGATTGACTGATGCCACAGTCCCAAGCTATTTACTAATGACTGTCCCGTCGGTACATGAGCTGTGACGCCAAAGGCAGCAGACAGGGATAAATATAAGCCCATTTCATGCTTTTAAGATCATTCCAAAGAAAATGGGCACTGACAAAATCTACTATAATATAATTAAATATTTACATAATACACTGCCATTTTTTAACGTCAATAAGGAGAGATGCTTTTTGGCAGGAAAATGTAGTTATAACATCTACTAGCAGATCTAACTGGACCATGCCAAGCAGCAAATGTCTGACCCCTTGGAAATATGAAATATATATCATATAAATATAATGGACATTAAGATTGTGAAATAAAATTTGCTGTTTTTAATCAGTATTTTTAATCACACTCACCTTATTAATATTAATATCTTTAATTTTAAGCTATAACATAGGCTGATTATTCTTATAGACTGCAACAAAAGTGTTTCAGCCAGAATAAAGAATATGAAAAGTGCTCAGAGTTGCTCCAGAAAACAGAGAAAAAGAGAAACATGTTGCTGGAGACAGGCTTATTGAAAATGCAAATTCATTCTCTGCCAGCAGGAGGCGCTTTTGGAGCAGCAGAAACAGTGGTTTCCCCAGTAACGACTATATACAAAGCATTATGAATGCTACTTTATCAGATAAAATGAAAATGCCTGAAGACAGTCGGTTGCCCTCAAAGATACATCCATATAACACCTGCGCCCGTGTTTTGATTTTGAAATGTGCATTGATCATGTTTATTCAACGAAGTCAACCGCCACAAATAAAAATATGTATGGGAAACACTGTAAATGTATACTGAAATATCGGAAATGTGTTTAAAAATCATATCACCGTTATTGGAAAAAATATGTTGTGATATATATTGATATTGATTTATTGTCCAGCCCTAGTTTTTTTTTTTTTTAATCAAATGTAAATTAATGTCCCTGCAGTCACATTTTCTTGTTTAAACAAACATTACTTCACTATCAGAAAAAGAAAAAGAAAAAAACAACTGTATTTTATATTTTTAAGTTAGTGTTTTTAAGCATTTTAAATTTATTCCAAAATAATAACTCAAGGCAGTAACAATTTAAAAAAATATATTTTATTTGTGAACCCATGTTCAGCTATTCTTTTTAATAGTTAACTTTTAACTATATTTTTTATTTTTCAGAGAAAAAGGGATTTATTTTAAATTTCACCAAGCTGATTTCTCACTAAAAACTCCCACAGTTCATGTTTTCAGGCCATTTTAAATCTTATTTTGTCGAAACAAAGTGGTTATATCTAAGTGTGTTAGTTGTTTAGTTACTTTTAAAATTAGTCTTTCCATTAACACCATTATATTGTTCATTCAGACTGATTCACGAACGTGGAGCACGTACGAACACAAGAACACAAGACATGAACCAATCACAGCCGGACATAACCAGTCGTGTCCAGTCATATCGCGATGGAAGCATTGCCTCCTCTCCTGTGACTTCCCCCGTTCGTTCTCAGTTACCCCCCACCAAAATCACTGCATGCTTTAGCGAGTCTGTTAAAACTCAATGGGCTCAGGGGAGGCAAGAGAGACACAGACTTCCGCTGTAACTTTACCTGCTAGTGTCGCTGTTGGACAGTGTTTCTTTAGAAAAACGACCGTATTTATACATTTATACACTAAACATGATTGTATTTATACACTTTTTAAGATATATTTTTTTAATATTTGCATTGTTTTATTTTTGTACTACCATTTTTTTTTTTCTCATCCAATATTTTGCGGAGGCACTGCCTCCCTTCCCTCCTTGGAGGAAACGTGCCTGGTTAGTACATGTAGGTAAACCAATCTTAAGTCATTTACATATAAAAGTGTTTAAGGTAAAGCATCAAAAATAGGCAACCCAATTTTAATACTGAAAGGATGAAAAATGGCGTAAAACTAAATGACTGCTTTTGGTGTAAGAAACCTTGACTAGTGGAACTCAGGGAGAAAAAATAAATGAAATACTGCAAAAAAATCTAAAATTTGGCCCGTTTAATCTGTTTCCAAGAAAAGCGTGCAGGTGCACGCATCTAATCAAGTGTATAAATGTACTTCTTAGATTTGAATCTGCACATTCATGAAAACCTTTCAGATGAGAATCACTACAGAAAGCCTACAAAAGCTTTAAGGAAAATCCTGTAAAAAGGAAGCTATTAATATCCTCCTGCCATTCCTCAGACTCATTTAGACAGCCTCATCATCCTCATATTTGTCAAAAGTCACACAGGAGGTGTCAGTGACTCACTGATGATTTAATGAATGCAGTGCTTTTTTGGAAAATAGGCTGCCATGTTTCAGGTTAGTTTAACACTACTTTTGTGCCTGAAGCAAAAGTGCCTGTGTTATCAATGCTCTCTGGATTTAAACTGCCTCAAACTTTATCAGCAAACAAAGAGGAAGAAATTAGCTCTGAAATGCTGGGGCTTATAGGAGTATTATGCAGTCAGAATTAAAAAGGCTCAGTCAGCAAAAAATTTAAATATTGGCAAATAATATGCGAATATGTGAATTATTTTATAATGATCCACACTGATGAATTCAGTAATGCTGGTTTTGTGTGTACTGGGGTATTTTACTGTTGGAATGCACTGTGACAGCATCTCTAACACAGATCATATGTGCAATTTTTCTATGTGTGTAGCATAGTCATTTTAACACAATTATGGCCCCCAAAGAGGTAATGAAGGATTTTTATGGCTTTTCTAAAGGTATTTGAGTTGTGAATGTCTCCAACTCTGAACTACCTTCTCTCCGTCCCTAACAAGCCTCCAGATAGTCAGTGACTATTGCCTTTGTTCCATTTTATCACAGCCCCTCTGCTTTTTAGCAACTAATCAGCAAAAAAAAAAAAAAAAAAACAGTCTCTCTCTCTCTCTTGTTCTATGTGAGAAAGGTGTGTTCCCAGAGTACTGCGGGCGTGGTAGAGTGCTTTATGGCGGTAATGTATTTCCACTCAGCATTGCCATAGTTCATTTTTACGAGCAGGAGTGGGGCATTGTAAAGCAGGCAGAGATAGCACTGTGAAATATTCCTCCCTGTGTTCACAGCATGACCGCTGCCCTTGTAATTTCAGCTGCATTCTACCAAAATGAAACAACGAAGTACACACACAAACACACAGAATGTAAGAGAAATCTGATATTTTTAAACTAAATTTATAAATGATTCATTGAATTATTCACTCAACCGATTTGTTCAGAAAGCACTTGCTGTGTTTGAAATCGCTTCTTATAATTTTATTTAGTGCACTATTTGAAGGAACAGCCATTTGTAGTGGTGTCCAAAATCATAATGAACATTATCAAGTGCACTAATTCAATCCCATAATGCACCTTAGTAACAAGTGTGCAACCCGTGTACTGTATTCAACAGCTGTCTGCTAGAGAATATATATGCACTGTGTGGGTCACACAGAATGAATTCCTGCATCTCGCCAAAAGATGCCATTTACAGTTTTTTCAACACACTCAGTGTATAAATTTGCATAGTCATTTTCATTCACTTCTTAAAGCGGACTATGTTAATGGACTGTAAAGGGAATAGTGAAAACACTACAGAATTTTTAAAAACAACAGATTTTGAAACATTACTGTAGGTATCATATATTTTCAGTCTTTACAGAGTAAGTTACAGGGGAAAAACTGGACAGAATACACTATACGACTGAGGATCACACACAGACTTTGAGCTTATTCCAAAAACAACAATGCAACATTGAACATGTTTGATATATATACAGGTTTTTGCCCATCAAAAATAAAAATCTGTGAACTCAAGTCTGTATTTGTTTGCAGTTATTTTCGATGGCAAGAAAAAAAAAGTATAATTAGTGAGAGTGCTGTTTCTGTGATTTTCTACAGTAAAACGGCTCTGAGATGAGAAATAAGTGAGAAGTTTTGTGTCTTTCTTATTATGCGACATTGTTTGGATGTTTGTTCTAGCAAGGTGATGATAAAAAAAAAGCTCCCCTTTAAAGATGACAGGTGTGAAAAGGCTAAACATGATGCATATCTGTGATTTGCCTCATGGCCACATTTGTAACATGATACTGAAAGCCTGCCATACTTTGGCACCGCATACCAACAGATATGCTGCTCACGTGTTTAGAGGTGAAAATGATTTTGTCCTCTTTTCCCATCACCTTTTCATTCTGTCTGCACAAATCATTTGTTGACTAGTTTGTCCTTTTATTCTTCATTTTTATAGATGTCTTGTTACACTACAGAAGCCCAGTAATGCAATGAATCATCTAGTATTAACCCACCCAAAAATGAAAATTCTGTCATCATTTACTCACCCTCATGTCCTTACAAAAAACACAAAAGACAAATTTTGTCACTTTTTTTTTTCTCTGCAACTGCAATAAATAGGGACTGGGGCTCCCTGCTGGGGAAAAAACAAAACAAAAAAACCCTCTAAGAATTTGTAATGGTTTAAACGGTTATAATGGGAATTGTATTGGTTTTAATAGAAACTGTAATTGCCCCTGTGGGTCTCTAGAGATAATTTGTTGCCTTCTATTCATGGCATGCTAAAACTACTAAATCCTAATGGAATATGACCCAAAACACACCACTGGACAGGGTTGCCAGATCTGTGTAACAAAAACCAGCCCAAGGGCCAATCAAAAATCGCCTAAAACAAGCCCAAACACCCTATCCCAATATTAAAACTCAACATCTGCCATTCCCATACCTAAAATACATATTTTATACTGTAGTCACTGTTGTGCATTGTACACAATTTCAATTTGAAAATGACTAGTAGAAATCATAAACTGTATGTGTAATGTGTTTTATTAGTAATAGTATGTAAAATATTTTAATACATACATTTTAATGAATTACAATTTATGCAATATGTCAAACTTTAAATCGCATGAAAAAAAAGTAGCCCAATTCCACTTAAAAACCACAAACTTGGCAACAGTGCTACTGGAAACCATTAGATAATGATTTTAATGGTTAACAGTTGATGGTTTGTAAGGTTTGCAATGGTATTTGTAGTGGAAACCATTAGAACTTCTGTGATGGTTTCTTCAAGCTTAAAGAAGGGCACACCATAGAAGTATCATAAAACTTGACTTGTGCACTATATTCACAGTTTTCTGAAATAATATGCAAGCATTGTTTGAGGAACATATTGTAACTCATTCACTGATAATATTCTCCTCCAATAAGCTGTTATATGGAAATTTGTTTCGGGCACTTGATAAATTCTGACTGACTTAGATTGTATCTCACATTTCTGACTTTTTTCTTGCAATTTCTTAAAAAGAGTTTGAATTGTGAGATAAAAAGTTGCAATTAATTTATTTAGAAACAAGCTTCCATAGTTAGCTGCTATCCTCAGTGAGATGAATCAGGTTGATCCGTGAATGAATCATTCAAGCTGCTTTTGTGAACTGGATCAACTGATTCATTGACAATATCTAACTCAAGAAAGATTTGGTCATATAACGCAGTATATACTAGAACAAAACTTTTGGTCTAAAATTTTGAACTTTTTAGAACTTTTTGAAAAATTTTGGACTGTTCCACACACAAAGCTTATTAAATGGCTTTAGACGTTTTAGAATAAAGGAAATGAGTTATATGGCTCTCTTTTACGATACTTTTATGGTGCTTTTAACTTTTTTGAAGCTTTCATTGTAAATCCTTCTTTTGTATTCCACAGATTAAGCAGGTCACACAGGTTTTGTACAACATGAGGATCAATAAATAATAAGTGAATTTTCATTTTAGGATGAACTTTCCCTTTAAATGCAAGAATTTCTCCTCTCCACATAACAATATAGATGACTATAGATAAGTGCACAGGCCCTTCACTTTGTTAAGCCTATATTCTGCATTATGATGCTATTACAGCATGAAGCTGGCATTGATTTATCACTGTAGACATTAGAAACTGAAGCTCTGAAATCATTGCTGCAGCATGTGCCTCTATCTGAAATTAAGATATAAAACATGCTGACCTCCACACCCTCCCTCTCAATGACAGCAACACACACACACACCCCTATAAGTCTCCATACACATACCTGTCCAATGACACCGTTTTGCTCTCTAACAATCTTGCTAATTATAATTGTTAATTAATTTTCTCACAGTGTCCCCATCAGGAGACTAATAACCTACATTTTACATAATTAGACCTTCAACCTTTTACTCACTCCCCCGTTCCCTCCCTCTTCCGCTCATCCTCTCCTTCCCTTCGCATCACCTCCTGGACTCTGTCTCACTCCTGTTCTCTGGATGTTAGTGGGTTAGTGTTATGTCCTAACACCGTTCCTTGCACCCTCGTCCCAATATAACAGCACTGTGGCCAGACCCCTCACTGTCGCCTTTCCCTCTGGTCTTTCTCCCTCTTTTAACGTCAGTGTTTGACGGCCATCTTGTCTGCCTCCTCTCTGTCTCACATACACTGTGACCTGGTTTCTGATGCAGCTGTGAGAGCTACAGAGATAGCCACCTGTGTGCAGAAGCATCATGCACCTATTTGTTTTCAGGGGGCACCAGGGGTACTTCTGACTCGCTTTTGCTCTAGGCAAGATAAGACATGACAACTTTTTGTATTTGTGTGGGATGTGTTAGTCTAGAGGTATATTTTTTTGTATAGTGTGCAAGGTGACCTATAGGTTCAGATCCTCACACAATACTGTATGTTATTGTTTTTTTTATTAAACTAGAAAAATTACAAGTGAACCCTTGAGCCATTTTTATTTTAGTTTTATATTTTAATTTTATAATAATTTACCTGTCTATCATATATTGTTTTACATGCAAGCATTTTGGGTGACATGAACCTTGTCTATTTATTTATTTCTTTTTAAAATTAAAATGATTGTGCTTTACTTTTGTTGGGGGTCAGTAAGATTTCTAAAATGTGATTGAAATAAGTCTATTATGTTCTTAAAGGCTGCATTTATTTGATCAAAAATTCAGTAAAACAGTTTTATTGTGAATGTCATTACAATATTATTATAACATAGATATTATTACAATTTTCTATTTTATTTTCTATTTTATTTAAAAATGTAATTTATTCCTGTGATGGCAAAACTGAATTTTTAGCAGCATTACTACAGTCTTCAGTGTCACATGATCCTTTAGAAATCATTCTAATATGCTGATTTGGTGCTTCAGAAACATTTCTTAACATTTTCATTGTTGAAAAAAGTTGTGGTGTGTGATATTTTTGTGGAAACCATGAAAAAAAAAGGATTCTTATATTGAGTTAAAAATAACAGAATTTAGTTGATTTGTGTGTGTGTGTGTGTGTGTGTGTGTGTGTGTGTGTGTGTATGTGTGTAATAATAATCTTTCTTGTCACTTTTGATCAACTTAATGCATGTGTTCTGCCACCCCAATGCGCCTTGCATACGTTGACAGACAGATAACTCCTCTACCAATCACCACACTGAAGCAGATACTCAGTTCACTTCGTTTAATGGATGACTGGAAGTAGGGTAAAACTGAAAAGAACAAATTAAATTTAAGTACACTGAAATGGAATATTTTACATATGCATCACTAGTGTAACATAAGCATGTATGAAATAACAGTGCATAAGTTTGTATTCATGTATATGAAAAAGTATTGTAACACCTGAAATCTTTCACATTCCAAACTGTATACTGAATGAATTGCATCATATTAACTGATTAATGATACGTAACTGCAACATAGGTCACACATCTGTGTATGACACAATTAACACATGGTGACACACACCTGTATAAAGATTCACATGAAAGTTTGCACTTAACAAAAAATACTATCAAATATAGTTGAATTACTCTTTAATGTAAACTTACATACCAACGATACTTCCGAAAGACAAGAAATGTAGCAGATGACTTAAGATGAAAGGAACCACAATAACAGGCTGCTCTCTTCCATGCAATAGACTGAAGCTGGCCCTATATTGATGACATCATCAGAGAGTTGTAACTCTTAAAGGAGCCAGCACCTTTTACACTAATGTCACACATGACAACACACTCCCCGTCTGGTATCACTGGATACCAAACCTACTACTAATGTATTAAGAGAGGAATAAACCAGTCTCTGAATTAGTCTGAAGGAATGAGCATCACCACTTCAGTTATAGGTCTGATGAACAATTTTGGTTCTTCTTTATCCATGACCTTGATCTCCACCTTTCGTACCCTTCCATCTGCACTTGGGAACACTCTAGTGATGCGCCCCAGAGGCCACTGGTTACGTTTGGTGTGATGGTCTTTCATAAGAACTACACTGCCCTCCGTAACGTCTTGCCTTTTCATTTGCCACTTCTTCCTAGGTTGCAACGTAGAGAGATATTGTTTTCGCCACCTGTCCCAGAAGGTAGACGCCATATTTTGGACCTGTTTCCACTGCTTTCTGTAAAGGTCAGCATGATCGAATTCTCCTGGTGGACAAGGACAAGGACCGTACTTATGAGTGAGTAACGTTGAGGGGGCGAGTATGCGAGGATCCTCCGGGTCCATAGAAACCGGTACCAGTGGTCTGGAATTTATTATTGCCGTCGCCTCCGCCATGAATGTTGTGAGAACCTCGTGTGTGATTCTTGATGGTCCCAGCTGCAGCATCATTGAGTCCAAAATCTTCCGAGTTATCCCAATCATTCGCTCCCACACTCCACCCATGTGGGAAGCGTGGGGAGGGTTGAAGATCCATGAACATCCTTGTTCTGCAAGGAACCTTATGACCTTTGTTTCATCCAAGTTGGAAGGGATGTCCAGTTCTCTGCACGCTCCTACAAAATTTGTCCCTCGATCCGAGCGTATCTGCTTTACTGGACCACGAATGGCAAAGAAGCGTCTCAAGGCGTTTATGAAACAAGATGTGTCCATAGACTCCAGTACCTCGATATGGACAGCTCTGATGGTTAAACAGGTGAACAACACCGCCCATCTCTTGCTGTTCGCGAGTCCTCCTCGAGTACGGCGGGCAGAAATGGTCCAAGGACCAAATACATCAGTCCCTACATAAGTAAACGGGGGTTCGGTGTTGACTCTGTCCATTGGCAGATCGGCCATCTTCTGTGTTTCACTTCGTCCACGCAATTTTCGGCAAATCACACATCCAAAGATAAGGGAACATATGCATCTTTTGGCTCCCACGATCCAAAAGCCTGCCATACGTATGGCACCTTCAGTGAAATGTCTCCCTTGGTGTTGAGATTGCTCGTGATAATGTCTCACGATCAAGATTGCAATGTGGTGTCGTCGTGGAATGATGATGGGATTGCTTTCATCAAATCCAGTGACCACTCGAGACATACGACCGCCGACTCTCATAAGTCCGTTCTCATCTATGAGGGGATTCAGTGTGAAGAGAGGACTGCTCTTTGGAATATTCTTGTTATCTTTGATACATCTGAATTCCTCAGCGAAAACTTCCTGTTGCACAGCACGAATGATGGCATTTTTGGCTTGGCTCAATTCATCTACACTGTATGGTGTCGAACAACAATGCCATCCTTTGCAAACTTTTCCATCTTTGACCAGCTCTGCTTTATAGGTCTGTACAATGTGTATTAGACACGCAATAGCATGAATGAGTTCCTTCCAATTGGAGAAGCGCTTGAAGCGTTCTGAGCCTAGCTGACTGTCCTTCGTTAAGGTGACAAATGCTGACACTTCAGGTTGGACTTCAACATCTGTCATAGGATCAACAAGGTCAAACGGGCCTGAGGAGAAGTATGTCTGGTTTGGGCATGACAAAAATGGCGGACCGGTAAACCATGTCGTGTCTTTTAGATAGGCTGCAGGAACAGATCTTGTCGCGTGGTCTGCAGGATTCTGATCGCTCGCCACATAATGCCATTGCCGCGGGTGTGTACTTCTTCTGATTCTTAGAACTCGGTTATTTACGAAAACGTGGAACCTACGCTTCTCATTATGAATATAACCAAGGACCACTCTGCTGTCTGAAAAGAAGTTCACATTGTCAAACTCTGTATCCATTTCGGACATTATAAGGTCAGCCATCTGCACAGCCAACACTGCACTGCAGAGCTCAAGACGTGGTATAGTCAGCTCTGGCCGGGGAGCTAGCTTTGCTTTTCCCAAGATGAAACTTATCTTGCAGTTCCCATCTGGACTTGAACTTCTAAGATAAGCTACTGCAGCTATAGCCAAGACAGAAGCATCTGCAAAGATACAAAGCTCTCTCTGTGAAGCTTCAGAAGAGAAACCTTTTGTATAATGTCTTGGGATCTGGAGATGTTGAAGATGTTGAAGAGAGTCCTTCCATTGCAGCCAAGGTCCCATCTTTACTGGAGGCAAAGGCGCATCCCAGTCACATGTCTCAGTTGTGAGTTCTCTTATCAGAGCTTTTCCACGAATGACAACTGGAGCTGCGAACCCAAAGGGGTCGTATAAACCATTCACAGTTGAGAGGACTCCACGACGTGTGAATGGCTTTGTATCACATGACAACTGGAATGTGAACGTGTCGGTAAGGAGATTCCAATTAACTCCAAGGGTACGCTGTACTGGCACTGCAACCTTGCCTAGGTCCATGATTCTTAGATCACTAGCTTGTTCCTCCAAAGGAAACGCATCCATAACCTCCTTGCTGTTCGAAGCAATTTTGTGGAGCTTCAGGTTGGAACGTGCCAAGGCTGCTTGGGTCCTCTTGAGGAGATCAATTGCAGCTGCTGCAGACGGTAGTGATCTTAAACCATCGTCCACGTAGAAATCCCTTTCTACAAACCTTCCAACATCTACTCCAAACTCTGACTCAGCCTCTTTTGCTGCTTGTCTGAGGCCATAAATCGCAACCGCAGGAGAAGGACTGTTCCCGAAGATATGGACCTTCATCCTGTACTCGATGACGCTCTTCTCTGGGTCGTTATCTTCATACCAGAAGAACCTGAGAAAGTTCCTGTCCTCTGGCTTGACAAGGAAGCAATGGAACATTTGTTGAACATCCGTAGTGAATGCTACCACTTCCTTTCTAAAGCGCAAGAGCACCCCAAGAAGTCCGTTGTTGAGATCTGGGCCCTTCAAAAGTACATCATTTAGGGAAACCCCATCGTACTGACAGCTTGAATCGAACACGACCCGGATCTGATCTGGCTTCTTTGGGTGATAAACTCCAAAAAGCGGCAAGTACCAACACTCATCATGCTGCTTAAGTGGTGGAGCAATCTCTGCATGACCTTTCGCCAGTATCTTTCCCATGAATGCGAAGAAATGTTCTTTCATGATAGGTTTCTTGGAAAAAGACCGCTGTAGAGATCTGAAGCGATCTAGAGCCTGCGTCTTGTTGTTTGGTAGGCGTCGCCTCTGAGGTTTAAATGGAAGGGGGGACACCCAACTATTTCTTTCATCTTTGTAGAAGCCTTCCTTCATTATACGGAGGAAAGTCAGATCTTCGACAGACAGAGCTAGCTTGTCGTCATCCTTTGTTCTCTTGAAGACATCCCATTCTACATGGTGTTCACCTTCCCATTCAGGCTTCATCACAACAGCCGTAGCTAGAAGACCAGAAGGTTTATCACAAACATTTTCTTTGATGTGATAAGTGTTGGGACATGGTATGAAAAGTGATTGGCGACCACTATCCAAGGTGTTGGTGAAGAGAACATTGACTCTATCAGGCTTGTGCACCTTGCCTAAGCATACGTTGCCCACTATTACCCAACCAAGATCTAACTTCAGAGCGTAAGGGGCTTCGCGAGGTCCATTTATGTGCTTCATCACTTTATGCACCTTTATGATGTCTCTTCCCAGCAGCATCATGATTGGAGCATCCGGGTCAATTTCCGGGATCTGTCCTGCAATATCCTTCAGATGTGGATGATGAAGGGCAACTTGAGGGGTGGGTATCTCAGAGCGATCATCTGGGATGTCGTCACACTCTATTAAGGTAGGTAGAGAATGAATGACTCGACCATCAACTGATGCTACTTGAAACCCATGTGCTCTCCTCCCTGTCTTTTGGGAGACCCCAGTACAAGTTTTGAGGTAATAGGAAGAACTGTCACAATCCACATTGAAAACGTCAAAGAATTTTGATCTCACTAAAGATCGATTGCTTTGGTCATCGATGATGGCGTAAACCCTGATTGCCTTCTCCCTTTGGCCACTTGGAAACACTGAGACGAGGCAAATTTTGGAGCATGTTTTCCCACTCAAATCACTACCGCAGACTTCTGTACATTTGGTAGACACATCATCTTCAGAAGAGTCTTTCTTCTCCCCGCCATACTCTTTAGTGAGTGTTTGAGCTTTAGCAGGCTTATCCACAGGTTTTGGATGCAATAGAGAATGGTGTGCTTCACTACCACATTCAGTACATTTGACAACTTTTCCACAGTTCCTTGCAAAATGTGTTGTTGAGGATACACATTTAAAGCAAATCCCATTCTGCTTTAAAAAGGCCTTTCGATCTTCAATGGATTTCTCTCTGAACCCACGACATTTATTGAAAGGATGTGGTTTTTTATGTATAGGACAGAACCTTGTTAAGTCCATCTTTGCTCCTTGAGTTTCACCAGTCGACGAACTTTGAGGGGAGACATCAGTTTTGTGAACTGAGATGGATGCTCTGTTAGTGTTCCTGGGATGTTCTGGCCTTAAATGATCAGCTTGAAGGGGAAGGGCAAAGCTAGGATCATTCCGCATTCTGGCTTGTTCTACAACAAAGTTGACAAGTACAGAAAATGGAGGAAAAGGAACTCTGTGTTGTTGTTTGAAAGTATAGCCCAGAGTCATCCACTTATCTTGCAGGTTGAAAGGTAGCTTTTGCACTATGCTGGCTATGCCACGAGCTGTGTCCAAGTACGCGAGACCCAGAAGCACTCCCTCAGATTTTGCTACTAGAAGCTCCATAAGAAGGTCTCCTAACTCCCTGAGTTTCTTCCATTCTTTATTCGAAATCTTTGGGAAAGTCTCCAGTCTCCTGAGTAATGAGCTTTCAACAACCTCAGGTGCACCAAAACAATCGTCTAACCGTTCCCAAATCATCAAGAGACCTCTGTCAGGGTTTGCCACATGCACAGCTCTGATGCGTTTCACTTGCTCCCTAGAATCTGTTCCTAACCACTTGACCAAGAGATCCATTTCCTCTTTAGCTGTGAGATTGAGATCCTTAGTGGCAGTAAAGAATGACGCTTTCCACGATCTGTAATTTTCAGGGTGGTCGTCGAATTGTAAGAGACCTGTGGAAACAATTTCTCTTCTCGCCATGAATCTAACGAGGTCAGACATGTTCCGATTTGCATCAATGTTTGTATAAGGAGTGCTTGTGTGAAATCGTACATGAGGTGGAGTTGGAGCACATGACTTGATCTGAGGATAACTGTGTGCATTTATAGCCATATCTTGTGACTGCATGTTAGAATTCAAGTGAGCATGCACTGGCACGTGGCTGAGATGATCAGGTGGTCTCACATGAGCAAAGTAAGTATCTTGTCTGTTCTTGACAGAGGGAGATGGCTTTACACTCTGTGGCAGCCTAGGGTGATACTTATCAGGGTAGGGAGCATTCCTGACAGCTTCCTCGGATTGCTTATCCAGGATATGTGCTTGATTGTCGATGACATTCTCTGAGACTTCCCCACGTTTAAAGGCTTCACCTAAATCAGGTGCCTCTAACCCATATGGTGGCAGTTTTGGCTTTTTCTCTTGAAACGACTCAGTCGGTGGGGGTAGTGGCCACCGAACTTCTGAAAAAACAGGGGTATCGAGCTGTTTGTTAGCTTGCAGTCTAGCTTGTTCTTGTACGTACTCTTTAGTTCTTCGAGTAGTGGCATGAGAACCTGAAGCGCTTTGACTGCTGGATTTGCGGCTTGATACTTTGTCACTGCTTAGTGCTGTCGACAGTGCTTCAGCTTTGGCCACTGCCACAGCAGCTTCCCTTTCTACATCCAGCACCGCTAACTGTGCTTCTAAACATGCTCTCTCCGCATCCAAACGTGCCTTTTGCATCTTTATCTGCATTTCCTTTTCTGCATATTTAACTTTAGCTTTGGCTTCTTCAGCTTCAGCAAGGGCAATAGCAACAGCAGGATTAACAGTCGAGCCCTTTGAGTATTTGGAAGACACTGACTGATTAGACCAAGTCACTAGACTGCTTCGAGCTGGTAGCTTTGAATCTTCCATAATGTAGAGCAAGCCGATCTTTGAGTTGCTTGATTTTTCCCTTCTTTTGACTCAGTCACATTGAAAGAAACACTCTGACCTTCCTTGCTGTAGATCTGTCTGTGAGAAAGACGTTGTTTTACTGTTCTGCCACCCCAATGCGCCTTGCATACGTTGACAGACAGATAACTCCTCTACCAATCACCACACTGAAGCAGATACTCAGTTCACTTCGTTTAATGGATGACTGGAAGTAGGGTAAAACTGAAAAGAACAAATTAAATTTAAGTACACTGAAATGGAATATTTTACATATGCATCACTAGTGTAACATAAGCATGTATGAAATAACAGTGCATAAGTTTGTATTCATGTATATGAAAAAGTATTGTAACACCTGAAATCTTTCACATTCCAAACTGTATACTGAATGAATTGCATCATATTAACTGATTAATGATACGTAACTGCAACATAGGTCACACATCTGTGTATGACACAATTAACACATGGTGACACACACCTGTATAAAGATTCACATGAAAGTTTGCACTTAACAAAAAATACTATCAAATATAGTTGAATTACTCTTTAATGTAAACTTACATACCAACGATACTTCCGAAAGACAAGAAATGTAGCAGATGACTTAAGATGAAAGGAACCACAATAACAGGCTGCTCTCTTCCATGCAATAGACTGAAGCTGGCCCTATATTGATGACATCATCAGAGAGTTGTAACTCTTAAAGGAGCCAGCACCTTTTACACTAATGTCACACATGACAACACAGCATGCTTTCTGAAGAAAACTATTATGTGTGTGTGTGTGTATATATTTATATATATATATACATATGTATATATATATATATATATATATATATATATATATATATATATACATATATATATATATAATTTATTTTTAATATATTTGTATGGGACCTATAATTTGTGAGTGACATAAATGCAAACATTTTATATTAGAGTTTATAATCATTTTCTTTATTTATTTATTTATTTATTTATTTATTTGTGAACCTGGCTTATAAATCTGACAGGGTCCCATGCTCAGTTTGAATGAACATGACTCTTCTGCCTGCATAAGGAGATTAAGCACCATTACATGCTGTTTAATGCTTTATGTTACTCTTTTCAGGAATGCTGAACTTCCTGTCTCATTCTCAATGGTTCACTGGAGCTGTCGATCAGGCCTCAGAGTCCTTACATATGAGCAATATGGCTGCCAAGACACCCGTCTGTCCAAACACTCTTATAGAGTGAGACTGGCAGTGTTACAGACTGAAGCTGATTATTGATCACTGATAAGATTTCTTTGCTTTCAACGCTTGTCCGCACTGGAGGAGCTACTGGCTGACCGAGCTGCTGGCCAACATCTCCCTCTCTTTCTCTCTGTCCTCTTTCCTCATCCTCCCATCATCTGTCTCTCTTTTACTCTCTAGAGAGGGGTAACCCAGATTTCAAAAATGAATTGCTGCCTATTTCTCTTCATCTACTCCCTCCTTTTCCCTCTCTCTCTCTCTCTCTCTCTCTTTCTCTCTCTCTCTCTCTCTCTCTCTCTCTCTCTCTCTCTGTCTCTGTCTCACTTCATTTCATCCCCTCTTTCTGTTGGTAAAAACAGAATCAATCTTGGAAAGTGAAAATCGCCTCTTTTCCTCACCCCTCTATACTCTATTGGATAAAGGAATATACAGCCGTACACTCCTCCTTCTTCTCTCTTTCCAGGAAAGCTGCTGTATCATCCTTCCCTTCATTCTTAATTTCCTTTTTGGGCTTTGATTCTTTTTCAGGTGCATTTCATCTCTTGTAGACCTGTACGGTGAGGTTGTCTCTTTTTTTTTCTTTTACTTTTTTTATGAGCCAAGGATTGATTGCATAGAATAACAAGAGTCTTGAGAAGAAGTGAGAGGAAGAGAGAGGGGAGGAAGAGGAGAAACCATACTGCCACACTTACAGGTACTTACATCTTTCTTTCTTTCTTTCTTTCTTTCTTTCTTTCTTTCTTTCTTTCTTTCTTTCTTTCTTTCATAAATGTAGTCTGTGTCACTCATTGGTGGATGTCCTAAATTCTTTGTCTTTCCTTTCTTCAGTCTCCAGCTCTGTAGATCTGCTCTTTAATTAATGTGACGATCATTTGTTCGGTGTTGTCTCCTGTTTAATTTGATCCTGTGTGTCATCATTCATTTCAGCTTTTCTTGATACATTCTCTTTTATTAATGTGAGTCTGATCGATCCTAAAGCACTCCACTTCTGACTGACCTCAAACCAGCCAAAAAACAGCAGTCAGTTTATATCACAGATGTTTAGATGTATGCCTTGTTTATTGCTCTTGTCATTTTAATAATAAAACAAATGATATATACAGCATTTATAGTATTACTTTAGTGGTAATATAAAATATAACACCAGAACTGTATAATAATATAATTATATTTAATACAAATACACTTATATAAGCACATCTAATATTTACACTTATTGTTTTGCTATTTTAATAAGAATTCCACAACTGAACACTACTAAACTGAAGCTATAAAATGAAAAAAAAATATATATATATATATAATAAAATTAAAATCAAGATTTAAAATTATATTATATTATATTACATTATATTACATTACATTGCATTACATTATATGTTTAATAAATTGTACAAAAAAGAATGTGGGGAGACAATGAGCTTGCAGAAATTGTGGAAGAGCAGGTGGTGGGAATCTGGTTGACATGGAGAATGTAGGGTGTGTGTGTGTGTGTGTGTGTGTGTGTGTGCGTGTGTGTGCGTGTGTGCGTGTGTGTGTGTGTGTGCGTGTGTGTGTGTGTGTGTGTGTGTGTGTGTGTTTGAAGTAGGGCAGAAGGTACACTAATCGCTATGCATTTTGAAGTCCCAGTGGAAGTTTCTCTTAGAGTGTGTATTAACCTCTATTTCACTCTCTGTTTCTCACCCTCCCTTTCCTCCTCCTGGGAATCTCTTCCTTTCATTTCCTCAACATCACAAACTGAACTGCCATCACATCCCATTGAATGGCTTCCTTTACGTTCCATGTAACCTCTTACGCTTGATCTGTTTTACCAGACGTATTGCTTCTCCCCGTTTATAAATCCTCTTGTTGGTCCTTAACCCCTCGCTTACATAACCTGTCCATCCTTCTCCCAGTATTCTTCTCTGTGTCTTGTTCTCTCCAACCCATTGGCAGCATGTCTACCCCGGTCTCTCCGTCTCCATCTCTGTCTCCCCTGGCCCTGTCCTCCCCATCTCCCTCCTCCTCCCCACTCCCCTCTCCTCTTTCTCCTCCCCCCAGGCTGCCAGTCTTCCAGAGGAAGGGAGCACTCAAGCACAAAAGGGTCATTGAAGTGAAGGACCACCAGTTCACAGCCCGATTCTTCAAGCAGCCTACTTTCTGCAGCCATTGCACTGACTTCATCTGGTACTTCACACCTTTAACACTGTTGGCCACATCTATAACTCCTAACATTATTATGCTGTAAACCGACACTTCTACCTTAACCTTTACACTGGACTGGATTTATGTATTGATTTAGTCCTAAAATCTTAATGTCCATATCGTGATTCATATCATAACTCACTTTCAATGCTGTACTGGCCTTGTCATGTACTTTGTAGTTTATACTGAATTGTTATAATCTGAAGCCTCTTCAAATACAGTTAGCCATAACACTGTATCGTTATTTATTCATGAAAAGACTACTTTTTAAAGTGATGAGCATTTTTTTTCTTTCAAATCTTTTTTTGTACTACACTGTTTAAAACTTTTGGCTCTGTAAGATTTTTTAAAATATTTTTTATAGAGCTTTTTATGCTCCCCCAGACCACATTTATTTAATCAAAAATACAGTAAAACTAGTAAAGTTATGAAATATTTTTAACATTTCAAATAGCTGTTTTCTAATATAATATGTTTTTTATAGGTACGTAATTTATTTCTGTGATGGTAAAGCTGATTTTTCAGCATCATTTCTACAGTCTTTAGTGTCACATGATCCTTCAGAAATCATTTCTAATATGCTGATTTGGTTCTCTTAAACAATTATTATCATTATAAGTGTTGAAAAATGTTGTGCTACTAAATATTTATGTGGAGAATATGATACAATTTTTGCAACATTCTTTGAACATTTTTGAAATATAGTTTTTGTAACAATGTCACTTTTGATCAATTTGATTCATCAATGCTGAATAAAAGTATTAATTTCTTTAAAAATATATATCTAACCGAACCCAAACTTTTGAATGCTGGTGTATGTACAAAAATGCAATTTTAAAAATTGCTATCTTCCAATAAGGCATATTTCCAAATAAACCATACCTAAATTTAAGCCTAAATAAAACTTAATCAGGTTTATACTTGGGAAAAAAATACCAATGTGGTAAGAATAAGTAATATACTTAATTCAACATATGCTGCTGTTAATTGTGTAAATATAGTAATTTATCTATAAATATTTATATAATTTACTAGAAAACAAGACTAAAGAACTCAGTTGACATTTACAATGAGTACACTTTCGATGACATACACAGAGAGGGCTGTAGAACACTGTCCCGCACGTGTGTTACATGACTACGCTTGTTCTCAGTTTCCTCCATGCCTCATAAAACTCATGCCCTGAGGGGCCTCTTAAATTATGCAGTCCTCTCTGTTTGAGCTGCCATTTAACTACAAGCTCCACAGAACCCGCATAGAACTGTGGCCAGCCATATGGCCCATGCATTGCCCACTTATAGACCTCATGTTCATTAGTACAACACAAATAGCTTCTGATAGATGCATCTGTTTCTCATTCCGTCCATTCATTTCAATTCATTGAATTTTTATTGCTATGTCTATTGGAGTACAGCATTTCCAAAGTATTGTAAAGTACATTTGAAAAATTTTTAGCTTTATAATTTTCACGAATACAAAGTACTCCTAACTTACTATCTGTCAGTGGTATGAGTACCATCAAAATGTTTAAGTAGATTTTTAAGGAGAAAGACTGAAATGAAATGTCATTACTATTCCAAATACTGTAGCTGTTTTCTGTTTTAATAATGTTTTAAAGTATAATTTATTTCTTTGATGGCAAAGCTGCTGTTAGTCCGGTCTTTAGTGTCACATTATCCTGCAGAAATCATTCTAATATGAATATATACATGTAAATATTTTCAAAATGTATACTGTATGTGTGTGTGTGTGTGTGTGTGTGTGTGTGTGTGTGTTTATATATACATAATAAATATATACAGTACACACACATATATTATGTAAGCAAACACTTTTATTTTGGATGCGATTAATCGTTTGCCAGCTCTATTGAAAACAGTTGTGATGCTTGATATTTTTATGGAAATCATGATACATTTCTAGCATTCTTTAATGCATACAAAGTTCAAATGAACAACATTTATTTGAAATATAATTTTCTGTATATTTTTTATATAAGTATAGGGTGAATTCAGGTCAATTCAACCATTTTTTGACATTGAGATGACTGTGTGACTGTGGACAAATTCACCCAGACTAACCCTACAGTAGATAAATCACTGCTGAATCCTATTAACTTGAATCCTTTTTTCCATCTCTCTGTCTCTTCGCCCTTGTCCTGTCTCAACCTATATTTCTGAGTATGTGTTGATGTTGATTGGTCTGAAGGATGCTCTTAAAGAGTCGTATATACACTCAGATGCATTTCAGAGCAGATCATGCCCAAAGTGTTGGTGCCAAAGTATCTTATTTTAGCACTTGAGGGATTTATGCTAAGTTGTGTTTTGCATAGCAAAGATATCAGGAGCAGAGCAACCTGTTATTATGGTGAACGGAATAGCACTTAAATTGCCGTCAGATGAGGATCTTGAAATTACCTTATCTGTCACAGCCTCAGCAGCTTATGTCTTCTGTTTGCCCTCTGTGCTTATACACATACACAACACCACAGCTCTCTACGATCTCCTCTTTTCACAAATCTGTGCAATTATACACAATATAATTAGACACATGATGTGAGTTGTTGTTTATGTTTTACAGGGGAATTGGAAAGCAAGGATACCAGTGTCAAGGTAATAATCTTGAATGTGTAACATATTTTACCATATTTAAATTCATTCCACAGATTTATTTATCGTAAAGTTTTTTCAGATCTTTCTGCCTATCTATGGCAGTGTTTCTGCTTTTCATAAGCCATTCGTTTTGTTGGCTATTTATAAAATAAGTATCGTTAATTGTTATCATGCATGAAGATCCAAGGATATAACTAAATATTCAATATTTAAATAGGGCCAAATTTAAAGTGTAGGCCTCAATTTGATCTGAATATTGGAGGAATACATGTCCCCCTCGGTGTCTATAGTGGTTATGGCCCTGTGAAGATCCAAAAGTGTTTTGCTGAAGCAATTCATCTTTGACGATAGATAAGCTGAGACAGCAATATCTGAGCAAAGCCATTTTTTGACCCAAGTTCAAGTCCCAGCTTGTGGTTGTTTCTGATCCTGTTCCCCTCTCTCTTTCTCACTTCACTTTTTGTCCGTTCTCTGTACTGTCCTGTAGTCAAAAATGCCAAAAAAGGGTTATAACTTTAAGTCAGCATGAACAATTCACCCTTTCTAAGTGCATGTTATTGATCTTATTGTAAACGTTTCATCCATGTGTGTTTAATTTTTTTAATTTTGTACCTCATCATTTTTAATTAGGATATTTTTAGTATGGATAGAACAAAGTCCCTGCCCTGCATTTTTTCCCCCCGATAATCCATTTCAGTCAGATGCATGTCACAAAACTGAATAAAAGATCTGACGCTACTTCAGTTACATCACAACTTTAAAAATACCTGTAGCAATATAATATACTCCCTCGATTTAATCCCACTATAACAGTGTATTTTTGCTGCTTTATGATTTTTATCAGGAACTGACATTTAGGGCCAGATTTACTAACAGCTTGCACCACTGCAAACCCTGTCTACTGCAAACTACTATCAGCAAGCAGTGAAACATAAGCGATGGAAAGGTGTGGAGACAGTTATTTTTTCAGCTGACCTGATTGCATATGCGTTTGTAGGAGTTTCTCTTTCAGAAGCAAATTATAAGGAAGGAGAGTGTTTAAGTGAATCATGCGAGGTGATTTAGGTTTCAGGGTTCCTACGCAGTTTGGAAAAGTATGGAATTTTATCTGAGTAATTTCCAGGTAATTTCCAGGTTTCATTTTCTTCATAGTAAGATGGCAGTGATGCACAAAGGAAATAGGTTATATATACTGTATATACACAGAAGATAAAACTAGAAATTGTAATGCATAAGCATGCAAGAAAAATTCCAATACACATTTCTAGAGGGCACAAAAAAGATTTGAAGATGTGAAGTTTTTTAGGGGCTCTGTATGTTGTCACTTTGAGAAAATCAATGAATAAACCCCTGAAAAAATAAAAATATTTACAGGTGACTGTACTATATACCAAATATAAAGATTAAAAAAATGCTCCTATGAACCATTTATGTTAAGCATGGTCTGAAAATGGTCAAAAAAGTCAAAAAAGTCTGAAAAAGTATGAAATTTTGAGATGGAAAATGTGTAGGAATCCTGAGGTTTGTGATAGTCAGTTTACTGGTATTTGCTCTATTATTTAACTCCCAAAAGAAGCTTGTCTTCACCCATTTTGCACCAATGTGATTATCATCAGCTCTGCTTGTTTGCGACCCTATGCTAATTTGCGCTGCTCTTAGTAGATTGCATTGCTCATTATGGAAATGAACTGGCTGCGTCTGTTTTCTTTAATTTGAGGATTGTCAGTAGATCACCTGCAGAACTTTCCACTCTCATTGGCAATTTTATGGGATTGCGTTCTCGTGCTAATTTGGCCTATTTAGTAAATCTTGCCCATAATATTTCTGATTAAATTCTGAAAAATGAATTTCATTGTAAATGAATAATCTCCTATAAGCCATTAGCATATAAAATATTAATGTAGTGTGCTACCATTTTCCTTAATAAACCTTGATGACTTGCATATGACACAACAGAATTGCTTTACTAGATATGGTATATGTTTCTTTCAGTCTGCAGTTTTGTGGTGCACAAACGCTGCCATGAATTTGTCACTTTTACTTGTCCCGGAGCCATCACTGCTCCCAAAGCAGAGGTATGTATGTACTGTTAATGTATACAGTATGTCATCTTTTTGCCATTTAGCATTATTATTTTTTTGTTTTTGTCCTTTCACTCTATATTATTTATCTTTTCCTTTCATTGTGTTGCTTGATCATCATATAACTCTTCTTTTCATGCTTGATGTTCTGCTATGATCACCGCAGTTCATCTTTTATTCCACTGTACCATCTGTACCCCATCCATCTCTCACCTCTTCATTTTCACATTTTTGCATGGCAAGCCATTTATTTTTTGGCTGAGTAAGCCAATATGGAAGTAGGTCTCACCGTCACACTCATCTTTTCCTTTTCTTGACGAGCCTTTTATTGCTCTCTCTTGCATTCCTTCTTTAAAAGAGGAGGCTTTAAAGGAAAAAGAATATCAATTTTCTCTCTCTCTTGCTCTCTCTTATTCGTGCTACACTACGATAAAACGTGCAGGGGATGTGATATGATGGTGCTACACTGCTACTCACACTCACGTAGTGCAGAGTGAGTGTAAGAATATGTGTGAAAGAGAAAAGCAAGGAAGAGGCTGTATCGTAACACACTTCCATTGTTCCAAATCCTAGTTAGCAGCCTATGTAGGCAGCTCTTTTCATCAAAGGTATCATGGACCGCATCCAAAGGCTGTTTCAAAAGGCAGACAACTTAATATTGCTGCCTGCAAATATACTTTTTTTTGACATCACATCCCCACATCTTTTGTGGGGAATGCATTGCGACAGTGATTACGATGAAGTAAGATAAATGTTGATTATAAACCTACTGTATATTTCATTCAGTACAAAAGTGATGAAAAATAGTTTGCATAATTAAAAATGGATTATTTTACCCAGTATATGTGTCTGTGCTAAATAATATAACATAACATAATAAATACAAAATACATAAAAATCCCCTGCCTAAACTCAGTAATGCTTATCTTTATTTATTTATTTTTTTTGTTTGTTTATTTATGCCAATTCATTTGAAATTAGGTAAAAGGCAGACTTGCAAATAAAATTTTTAAAATTATATTATATTATTAATATTATTATAATAATAAATATATAATATAATATAATATAATATAATATAATATAATATAATATAATTTATATTATATTATATTATATTATATTATATTATATTATATTAAAATTTATTCAACTAATTTAACTTCTCAGTTTCTTTGTGCATATACCGCTTGTTAGCATTTACAGCAAAATCCTGTCAGTCTTGCAAGGATTTATAAATAACTATAAATCATAATACAATTGTTCAATTTCCTTAATTATTAGAATAACCTTTTAATGAATTCATCTGTGGGAGTCTCTTGCTGTATGCTTTGTGTTCATTCCCAGAATGAAAAACTAATCCAAGATGCTGGGTGGTATATTTCATTCAGTATTATTCATAAAAATGTTTATTTAAATAAAAGATTTACAGTATGTATTTTATGCTTATTAGAATATCACACTGTTAGCTTAGCAATATGCTAACGTGAAAAACTATTGAAATGAACACAAATTAAGTGTGTAAAGCATTGTTTAGCAGCATGGCATGTAGAGCATTCCAGATCAGCCACTTGTTAAGATGCTGTCTTAAAAGCCAGCTCCCTATGTAGGCAGTGATGCAACATACTAGTTTCTGAACAGAGCTGCAGTCTTTATTTCACCCTTAAAGACTGAGATTTTTTTCATAAGCAGCTAAATAAAATGGTTGTAAAATGGGGCTCTGCATGTGCGACTAGGCCGTAAGGAAGGGTAGACAATGATGCCCGTGTGAGAAGCAGATGAGGCAGACTGACAGAGAGCAAGAGAAGTGAAGAGGAAGATTGTCAGAGGATGAAAAAAAGGAGCAGGCAGCATGCATAGAGTGAGAATGAAGGGGAGAGAGAGAAACCAGGGTGGGGTGGAGAGGGTTTAGGCATTTAGGAGGATTCAGTTTTCACAGCTGAGCTGAACTCATATATTCATCCACCATTCATCCTCAAAATAGCCCTAGCTAATTGGCTCCCAGTGAAAAAAGTCACTTCAAAATGAAGCCTTTCCTCTGGAAAAGAGAGAGAGAGAGAGAGAGAGAGAGAGAGAGAGAGAGAGAGTGAGAGAGAGAGAGAGAGAGAGAGAGAGAGAGAGAGAGAGAGAGAACCAGAGGGAAGGTAGAGTATCTGTGTTTGTTTGTGCATATGCTTGCTGTGTCTGTGCATAAAGATTGTCCTATTTATAGAGCAAAGAACAGTACGAGAGGGTTTCTTATCAGACACATAATTTAAATCTCTTTTTCCTTCTCTCATGGCCAACCCATTTCCTAGAACTGGGTGCACATGGCGTCCCTCTGTGTTAATTATGAAATCACATGAAGTGCTTTTGCTGGTGGACTAAACAATTAAATAAATAAGTACAATGTTTTTGTCTGTTCCTCTCTCCAGGATCTCAAGAGCAAACACAAGTTTAAAGTACATACATACTCCAGTCCAACCTTCTGTGATCACTGTGGGTCTCTGCTGTATGGCCTCATACATCAGGGCATGAAATGTGCCAGTGAGTCTATTTATATTGAGATCCAAATGAAGTTCATCTATTCTAGACTGTAGACTCACATGCTGTGGACTTAGAACAATTTAGTTATAGTATATTTACCTGGATTTTCACAGTAGTTTTCATGACTTATTGTGCAAATATAATATAATACAATATATAATACAATATATAATATAATATAATATAATATAATATAATATAATATAATATAATTAAGGCTAAATTCTTTGCATGTTCAGTTTTGATTAAGTAAAAAAAAAAGTGCAAATAAAATAGTATTGCTTTAAGTTTTTTAAATTATTTATATATACTGTATTTATAGTATTATTTTAGTGATAATGCAAAATATAACACCAGCAGTACTGTATAATAATAATAATAATAATATATATGTGTATATATATATATATATATATATATATATATATATATATATATATATATAAACATTTTAATCATTTTAATTACAATTCCACATTTGAACACTACTAAACTGAAACTATAGTACAGTAACAAAACAATATAGAAAATTATAGTATCGTATAGTATAGTTCATTGACTATTAAGATCACATTAGCTAAACTTGAAGTTTTTGAGCAATTACTTGGTAATTAATTTACTTGAATTAGTGCGAGTTAGGGTTTCCAGTGTAGTCCTGCCAGCTATGCAAGGATATATATAAATGACTGTAAATTTTAATATGTTTTCATTTCAATTTCAGTTACATTAAATATTATTATAATAACTTTCAATGAATTGTCTGTGGAAGTCTCTTGCTTGTACACAATATGGTGAAGAACAACATTCATATAGTTCACTCATAGAGTTTTTATAACATTTTTACCCTGTTTAAATTTCTGTTGTATCAATTCTTAGATCTAAATTAGCATAGCATAATCATCAAGATTGCTGTCATTAAATCAACACAATTTTATGTAATTATATGTAACTGTAGAGTAATGCTTTTCAGGCTTTTAATAGATATCGCATACTGTATATTAGATTGAATTAATTCCCTTTAACTCTGATTTAATCCATGTAATAACAACCATGTCATCTAATATAATTTGCATGACACTCAGAAAACAATAAAGCAGGCGGTGGCAGCTGACAGCACTTACTGTTTCAGCATGTTGTCTCGTAACATACAGTGTACTGTTGTGGCTGTTAACACTGTTTGTATTAGATATAAAAGGTTTATAGTATTAGGCAGACTGCTCCTTATAACTGTAGTTTTTGGACTGGAAGGAGACTATACATACATTATATGTATTTTTTTCCTCACACTCTTTCCCTCTCTTTTATTTTTGTGGTATGTGTGTGTTTGTGTGTGTCTGTGTGAGAGAGGTTGTGACATGAATGTACACAAGCGCTGTGAGAACAGCGTCCCCAGCCTGTGCGGACAGGACCACACTGAGAAAAGAGGACGGATTCGCCTGACCGTGCGTGGAGAGAAAGAGGACATATATGTCACAGGTGAACGTAACTGTAAACTGATGAACCCTATTAGACTTTTCGGTAACACTTTAGTACAGGGACCAATTCTCACTATTAACTAGTTGCTTATTAACATGCCTATTATTAGCATTTTGGCTGTTTATTAGTCCTTATAAAGCACATATTCTGCATGACCATATTCTACATACCTAATCCTACTCAATACTTAAACTTAACAACTACCATATATGCTACTAACTTAGGAGTTTATTAAGGCAAAAGTCGTAGTTAATGGTTTGTTAATTGTGAGAATTGGACCTTAAAATAAAGTGCAACCGTCTTCTCAAATAGCACAATCATGAATGCAGTTAACTTTAGTATCCCTTGATATTTTTGTAGGAACCTACATGTTTTACTTGTTATTATATGCTACATGTTTTTATTTTTGTGCTATGCCACATAAGATGTCTTGACATGTTTGACTTTTGATATTAAATTGTTTTTTTGTTGTTGTTTTTTTATGTTACATTCCTCAAAATGACACAATAAACAATATCATTTAGACTCTTTCCAGAGCATTATGGGAAGAATTAGTAAGAAAAGTTTCTTTTTTTAACTCTTTCAGTAAAAAAGTTTTCTGTTTTACACAAAATATACTTTTGACTGCTTTTGTCAAACACAACCATTCAACCCTGTTTCCCATGATATTGTAAAAAAAAAATTAAAATACCAAACAAATAGTTTTCTTTAATAAAAATATAAGTCTATCAACATCTATAAACTATCAGTTGTTTATAAACCAGATAAACCCTATCATAATTATATAGCTTGTATTAATTATATATTGTAGCTTTCTTAGTTATGTTGGGTTATATTAATAAATTGCATATATTTTATGGTTATTTAATATTTATTACTAGAAAATTACAATGTAAAAGAAATCTGTAGGATTACACCTGAATTTATGCCCCAAGTTTTAGTAAAAGGATTGCAAAAAAAAAAAAAAAAATCCCTTATAAAATGAATAGAAAATAAAACATCTGCCCTTGTTTTATGTCCTATTTGTAGAAAGTGCTAAGTAATGTTTATTAAGATTCCCCTATTTATACCCCAGTGAAGAATTACTCCTTTGCTCACAGAGAGAATTTGCTGTTTAAGGAAGCCCACTGGAGATGCATTATGAGCCACATGGCACAGCTCAGCTTTCCTCCAGCAGAGGGAAATGTGTGCATATAGCATCATCAGTACATGAGGAAAAAGCTAATTATATACACACACAATCTGTTGTATTACAATGCATTAGCTGCACTGTGTCAACTTAACTAAGCCTGTGGCTCTTAGATCAGCGCCACCATAGAGAGACTAATGAGTAGTGAGAAGACTGCTAATGCTCTACAGAGAATGTGAGCATTTAAAATGCACCGCTGTTCTTTTAAAGGCAACCAGCAGCATGTCATTCTAACAGGTCAATTTAACAATACAGCTGAAAGCACATTCACTGTACGAAGCGTAGCAGCACAACCACAGAGATATTCACTTTGTTCTATTGCATGGTATAATTCATGCAATATTCAGTACTGGTATGTATGAACACACATAATCAGTTCTCGATGTGTAATGTATGTTTTAGTGCATGAAGCACATAACCTGATACCCATGGATCCTAACGGCCTGTCGGACCCTTATGTGAAGCTCAAACTCATTCCTGATCCAAAAAGCCAGAGCAAACAGAAAACCAAAACCATCCGTTCTACACTCAACCCTATCTGGAACGAGAGCTTCACCTTGTGAGTCTTATTTGTGTTTCTTTGTTTGTATGTGCATATGATGCAGAAGTTGTTGCTGTGGTTTTCTGAGTGGATGCTAGGTTATCTCTCTCTGTCCTCCTGTCTGTGTGTAGTTCAGTGCGTGGGAGGCAGTGGGACAGGCGTTTGTCTGTAGAGGTCTGGGACTGGGATCGGACCTCACGGAATGACTTCATGGGTGCTCTGTCGTTTGGCGTTAGTGAGATATTCAGACGTTCAGTCAGCGGCTGGTTCAAACTACTCAACCAGGATGAGGGAGAGTATTATAACATCCCTGTACCTGACCCAGACCTGCAGGTACTCTCTCATATCATCCACTCTTTTTAATGTTATTATACTTATTTGTACTAATTCCTGCTGACTTTTTTTGTGAATTGTCACATTTATGATCTGCGATGGCATTTTGGTGCCATGTTAAAATATTTGGAGAATAAAGTCGAAATATTTGGAGAATAAAGCTGAAATATTTCAAGGATAAAGTCAAAATACCATTGTATTCGCCTCAGTTTAAGCAGCATATGAATCAATTATCTTTACGATTACAATGAGACATTTGTTTCATTAAATTAGGCTATACTCTTTTTTCCATGCCTTCTGATGTTCCTTCAAGTTTATATCATGCTATAATTTGAAATAAAGAGGAAAAACATTTATAATTTGTATTTCATGATAAAATTTACAGAATTTGAATGCTGAGCTGTGTCATATTAAAAGCAACAAAGCACAAAGTTTATGCCGATTACTGATGCGCTACAAATAATGAATGGATTTGGAGAGGTGGAATATCATTTCCAATCATTTGCTGTATTATACCTTGAATAAAACAGCTCGTAGTCACTTAACGTTATATACCTTAGAAAAGACAATAAGTTGGAGCCCACTTTAAACTTTGATTGTTTTATTGTTGTTTTTAATTAAATACAGTACATGTAAGGAATGAAAAGTTGGACACCACAGACGTTTTTGCGTAATAGGTGGTGGAATATTTAAAAAGAAAACAGTATAATTTAATGAATTGATTCATATGAATCTGTCACGCCACATTAAAGAGTTTGAAAAACACATTATTGTAAGACACGTTTGTATTTCACTATAAAACTGACAGATTTTAAAAGCTGAGACTTCTTTTTATATTAAAAGTACCAAAAGCACAAAGCTTGTTGCTATTATTGGGTGGCTGGTGCACTACAAATAATGAATGCAATCGAAGACGTGAAAAGGCAGCTTCTTCCGGTGCTCCAAATCTGGGCCATTTACATGCGCATTATAGATTATACTCTCAACATATTATCACTTTAATTGCTACAATTTAATTCTCGTAATTTCGACTTTTCAAAACATTTCGACTTTATTCTCGTAATTTTGACATTATTCTCAAACTATTTTGAATTTGTTCTCGCCATTTTGACTTTTTCTCAAAATATTTAAACTTTATTCTCAAAATATTTCGACTTTATTCTCATTATTTCAAAGTTATTCTTGTAATTATGACTTTAATCTCGTAATTTTTTTTTTTTTTCGCCATCGTAATGATCTGACTAGATTTACTCGTTTTTAAACAAAAGTTGATTATTTCATTTTTGGTAACATTGTTGGTAGCACCTTTGTGAGTGTGTTTGTGTGTGCATGTTTTTGTGGTTTATGAGGACACAAATTTGTATAATGACATGGGTATGATAGAGGTATTACAACATGAAGGTGAATTATGAGGACACTTTTTGTGTCCCCGTAATTCAAAGGCTTATAAATCATACAGAATGAATTTTTTGAAAATCTAAAAATGCAGAATGTTTTCTGTAAGGGGTAGGTTTAAGTGTAGGGTTGGTGTTGGGCTATAGAAAATACAGTTTGTACAGTATAAAATCCATTACGCCTATGGAGAGTCCCCATAAACCATAAAAACCAACGTGTTTGTGTGTCTGTGTGCGTGTGCACGTGTGTGTTGTCCTGGTATTCCCTACATTATGGGGATCACAACTACAGCCTATCAACTATAGTAATACCAGTAAATTTTGATGTTGTGGGAGCATTTTACAGCATATAAATCATAGAGAATGATCATTTTTGACCATCTAAAATTGCCGAAAGTTTTGAGTGATGGGTAAGGTTAGGGGTAGGGTAAGGGTAAAGAGATAAAAATCATTATGCCTATGTCCCCATAAAAAATGGAGACCCACCATGTGTGTGACATTTGTGTTCTGACCAGCTATACAGCTCATTTTTATACAAAGTTTTTAAACACTTTGTAATAACATTTTATATGTTAACACTAATATATTTACTAAAAAACAATGAATAATACAGCATTTATTTATTGAGATTAATGTTAATTTATACATTATACTAATACATTTTAATACTAAATTAACAATAGTTATTGTGTTATTAACTAAGATGAATTAACAACAAACAATAGTATATTTGTAAATTAACATAAACCTTGATTAAAAAGTACTGTAAAAAATTGTTCATTGTTAGCTCATGAAAATGAAGTGAAAAATCACCCTATCTATTTTTCTAAAAATAGAAAAATAAGGTTAGGGGTTATTTTTCTAAAAATAGAAAAATATATAATATATTTTTGGCGTTTTTTTGCTTTTTGCCTTCCTCTTTATGATGATAGTACAGTTAGTTGACAGGAAGCGAAGTGGGAGAGAGAGGGGGATGGGTCCATGAGCCGGGACTCAAACTCGGGATGCTGAAACGCAACTGCTTCTACGCAATCTACTTTTTTTTTTAAATTAATTAATAAATTCTCTCTGGTGATATATGCAGGACTCCTCTGATCCTCACAAACCTCACCTCTTTCTTACAATTAACTGCAAGTTCACACTCAGATCTGCCTCCATCCAGTCAATAACCAATAGATACTGTAGATCCAAGTTTTTGATAATCTGTATCACTCAGAGCTACATTACAAAATTAAAAGAAAAATATCCATGGCTACTTCTGTGAATTTTACCAAATTTAAATTGCCTTCATATTAGCTTCTTTTTTTTTTATTACCTACCATAAGCACTACTGTAGGGAGTGTAGCCTGCAACTTTTGAGTTGCCTTCCAAAAGTTGTGGTAAAAACAGAAGAGTTATTGGCTGAAATCTTCAAGTGACTATCCGTAAAGCATCATCATTGTGCCCTTGAGCAAAGCACTTTACTCCATTTTGCTCCAGGGGAGATTATCCCTGTAATAGATGTACTGTAAGTCACTTTAGATAAAAGTGTCAACATGCAATATTCAGCCAAGAGAGTGTTGTAGAAGCCTAGGGCCATCTCAGGTCCACAAATAAACACATTCAGCTAAAATCAAATGTTCTTTTTGACATCATGCAGTCACAAACAGCCACATCTACAAATTCTGTAAATGTCATCTTAGTCCGACCACATTCTATGAGCACTATAATTATGTCACTATCATAGCATATCCACAGGAGGGCAGTGTAGTTCTTTATTGAAACAAACTATTCTTGTGCTCTCTCTCTCTCTCTCTCTCTCTCTCTCTCTCATCCCATCTTTCTCCTCATTTCTGAAGGTACCAGATGCTGCTCTCATGCCCTCTGTTCCTCCTGCTCCTGTTACTGTGACGACGCCTGTTCCTTCTGTGACCCCTCCTGCTCTGAGTCCGACTCCCACTGCACTGCACACGGGCAAATGCCAAGTCGGGCTGCACGATTTCAACTTCCTCATGGTTCTGGGCAAAGGGAGTTTTGGCAAGGTGCTTGAAATTACATACTTTTTTCATACACACATACACATATAGTGGGATCGAGGAGGCCACAATGAAAATATGGGATTCAAAATCAAATTTAAACCTGGAAATCGGATTCAGGATTTTGAAAAATGAGAAACAATGAAATTCTGTGATGTAAAATGAATAGTGTATGCTGTCACTAAAGCAAATAAACACCTAATTTTTCAAGTCAACTTTTCACTGACATTTGGACCCTGCTGTATGTGTAATGAATGAATGAATGAATGATGCATTTATATAGCACTTTATTGTGTATTGTCATACACCCAAAGCACTTTACAATCATCTCTCCTCAACCACCACCAATAATAATATTAATAGTAATAAATCATTGTATTTGTCCTCCTGGTTGTCAGTGGAACAGAAATCTTTAAAGGAAACTCTCTAGACTCAGACAGAACTCCCACAGTCCGCCCACTCTGTTCACTGACCGTCTGATGCATATTGAACACCAAAATGGCAAGCGCAGACTATGATCAACAAGTTTCAGTCTGTTTGGCTGGCTTCACGCAACTTCCAAGAGTAAAGACACCATTTTTTATAATTAGTCTGTCAGTAAACAAATTATGTTTACAAGGTAATGAGTTGATACAGTGATTGCTTTGAAGGACAAAATAATGAGTCTGGCAGCTTAGAGACATCAAGTCTATGACAAATATATAGATTAGTCCCTTTCAAGTTTAAACTAGATTAGTTACAGTACAGTGCATTGGAGTGAATTTATTAATCATCAAGTGTTGTCTATACGCTCAGCTCGCACATGTGCTTTGAATTTTTTTTTTTTTTTTTTACACTAATTAGTTTGTTTTAATTTAGTTTGTCCAACACTGGCCCAGGCTGTTGTTTCACTGTCAAGACAGAACAACACCTACAAACTACTGGAGACATCAACAATAATAGCTGGTGACATTTGACAAGCTCTTGTGTCAGGGAAAATGAAAATTCTGTCATCATTTACTCACCCTCATGTCATTTCAAACCTGTGTGACTTGTGCTAGTAACCAAAATGTTATGGTTTCCATTGACTTCCATTGAATGCAAAACATTTCTCAAATTATCTTCTCTTAAGTCATACAGGTTTGAAACGACATGAGGGTGAGTAAATGATTCCAGAATTTTCATTTTTCTATGAATTATCCCTTTAAGACATACCCGCAACTGTAGTTTTAATGGGTACAAATACATTTTTATCGGTCATGACTTCTGGAGAGAAATAGCACAAACACTAGACAAGGGTGAAACTTGTGTATGTGTTGAATTAAATTGAGTATACTTTGAAAAACTGTTGCTGCATCCGAAATTGGATCTTGTATAGTAGGTACTGGAGTTGGGGTACTTAAACTTTGGACTTGGACTTCAAACTCTGACTTGAAACTGGACTTTGACTGCAGTTATGAATGAGCTTGGACTGGGATGCACTCAGGTGGACTTGTACTCGAACTGGACACAGACTCAGGACATTTAGGATTTTACAGAGTAAAGATGAAAGGTAACATGAAAGATAAAAAAGTAACAACATAAAATTAAGATAAAGTGACCTTAATAAATGTCTCCCACTCAAACTCTATTGGTTAAGGACTAGGACTCAGACCAAACACTAGTATGTACTACATTTGTTTTAGGTACTTTTTGCCTACTGTTTTATGAACGCTATGAATTTGGACATGCTACTCGACTCGCATACTGTTTTTTATTAATTATTTTTGTCCACAGGGTGGCAACACTGGCCCAGATTGTTTTTGATTGTTTCACTAAGAAACAGCAGAGACGGAACACAAACAATAAACTACTGGATAACGTAACAACAATAGATGGCTTTGTTGACAAGCACTTGTATGAAGGGGGTTAAGAGATAAGTATACTTGTGTCAAAGTATACTTTGGCCTTCAGCCTAAGTAGATGGGTTTGGGACAAAACAGGCTGCAAGGCAGACCAGATTTTTATGCCGAAAGTCAGGCTACATGAGACCACACTCACTCATCAACAAACACGTCTACTTCCATGTTCCCTGTAGATGCAATAAGGAGTGCGAAGGGTACAATGTCCTTGGAACTGAATTAGGCCCTTGTCTCATTCGTTCTTGGGCTGCTGCTGCTGATTCAGGCAGAAGGGGAAACGCTAAAGCTTTGGTCCCAGATGCAAGAAGAGAGGGCTGATTCCCCTATCTAAAATTTGCAGCTGTGGCTCTGCCTCACTTCCTCTAGGAGGCAGAAGCTCTGACTCAAGGCCCAGTGAGATGCAGACCTTATTCACCTTAAAATACCTGGAGCTATGTAGGCACACGGTCATTTGGTTGTTCGGCCAGTCTTGTTATGTGATAAATAAAGCAGAAATTGTGATACGTGTAAGAAACTCCTGGTGATTGCAAAACCAAGAGCAGCCATGGGATTGTTGGAATATTTCAGAATGATTGCTTTGTTTTGGTCAAACAAAATGCTTCTGTCTGTGCTGAGCAGAATCTAAATGCTGTTGTCGTGTGTCAGCACAGAGCACACAAGTGAAGGACTCTGAGCTGTTTGATCCCTGAGGAGGAATGAAATGGGAGTGTGTGTGTGTGTGTGTGTGTGTGTGTGTGTGTGTGTGTGAAAGAGAGAGAACTGGTATATATGGTTTATGAGGACACAAATGTGTATAATTACATGGGTACTACAACGTAAACATGGTTTATGAAGACACGTCCTGTGTCCCCGTAAACCAAAAGGCTTAAAAATCATACTAAATGGTGTTTTTTTTTTTGTTTTTTTAAATGCATAAAGTTTCCTGTAAGGGATAGGGTTAGGTGTAGAGTTGGTGTAGGGCAATAGCACATACAGTTTTTACAGTATAAAAACCATTACGCCTAAGGAGAGTCCCCGTAAACCACAAATGCGAGTTTGTGAGTGTGTGAGTGTGTGTGTGTGTGTGTGTGTGTGCACTCTCTTGTTTGAGCGTGTGGAGGAATGTTTGTTGCCTTTGTGGTTGTGTTCATGTACAGTATATAAAATCATTTTAAAGTAGATGTTGTGTGTGCATGAGTATATCTGGTGTGCATATGCATGTGCGCACATTTGTGTGTGTGTGTCCTCACAAGATATTTGGTTATATAAGAGGCCAGGGTTATACTCAGTAGACAGCACATCCTCCAGGGCGTAGAACCGTGCTAAAGAAAGGATAGAAATGAGGGAAGAGATTAAAGAGAAGAGCAGAGGAGAGAGACCTGGGACCCAGAGATAGAAAAATGACACAAAGCAGAAAAAAAGACAGGAATAGAACAGGATCACACGAGTAAATGAAATGAATTTCTGTACATTTTTTTTTTTTGATTTGAGGTAATGTTCCCTTATGAATGTTAAACTCGCTTTGAATTATGTTTTCTGCTCTTGCTTTGTGTTTGCCCAATCGAGTCGCTGCTGTAGGAATGTGAGCAGAAGATGATGAATTCTTAATTATTAATGTTCAAGAAGTGTTAGCGCATGGTTTCCTTGTCATCCCGCAGGTCCTGTTGGCAGAGGAGAGGGGCAGCGAGCGCTTGTTTGCGGTGAAGGTGTTGAAGAAGGACGTGCTGTTTCAGGATGAGGACACAGAGAGCGCCATGGTGGAGAGAAGAGTGCTGGGCCTCGTGGGGCGACCTCACTTCCTGACCTCCCTCTACTGCGCCTTTCAAACCGAGGTCTGTGTGTTCATCGATGTGTGTGTGAGAGTGTGTAAACGGTTAATGATTAAAAGAGAGTGGGAGCCTGGGGATGAGGTTTATACATGCATATGCACATTTGTAAATTATGAAATATATATGGACTGAAATGTCATTCGGCCCTTAGTGATGGAACAGATGCACTCTTCACCTTCAGGGTCATTTTTAATTAACTTTTCTGACTTTGCACAGCTGGAACACGAGTACTAACATTTTGTGGGTCCTTCATGTCCACATGTGGTCTCCCAGGGCAGAAACTGGATATTTTTAAATATGAACACAGTAATTTTTTGTTTTTGTTGTGTTTGTTGATAATATACTGACACCTAGTGGCGTGGATCCAGCATCACACTAAAGTTTTCAGGTTCTGATACCATTCTGCAGGTGATAGTGTCTGCTAACACAGGATTACCAAAACAATCAAAGCATGTCGGATTTACCATAACTAGTAAATTGTAAAAAGCGTTTATATCTTTACAAAACTCGTAATTACAATTTATAAACTCTCTGACCACATAATTGCAGCAACGTGATGCTGAACCAATGATGGCAGCTTCAAGAGTATAATGTAGTAACTACTAAAATGTAATATATAATATAAAATGTAATATTTCTGTTCTGTTTTGCCTGTTATTAACGTATTAATAATTGCAAGATTAATCTGAAAATAAACAAAAGACATACAATATAGTTTAATATAGCCAGCACAGATTTAGATAAGTAGTGTCTAATCTCCTGCTAAATAAACTAAATAAAGTGTATTAAAGCATCTGTGTAAAATCTGTTACTTGTTAAACTGTGGTCTTGTCAAATTATGTCTGGATTTTCTAGTAATTACAAAATGCCATGAACTCACCGAAATATTCATCTGGTCATGTGATGTAAAAATGGATGCCACTATGAGTTAACCCACTCCATGTAAAATAAACAGCTTTTATTAGGCTTCTAATATGCCTAGATTGTTCATCACTCGCGCGTTCATCAACCTCTACTGAGGTTTGTATGCCAGATTAATGACTGTATCAGTTATGGAGTAAATCTGTTTAATCATAGTAAAAATGAAAGTATCACCGTAAGTATTCTTCTTTTACCTCATTAAAAGGTTGTTTACATTGGCCTAGATAGGCACCAATAGATTCAATTAATTTGCCCTGAGCAAGGCTGTTAGCAGTCTTGAGAGGGAGACAAATCACAAGAACAGATTGCTTTTACAATATTGACTAACAGGGTTTACAAAATGTCAACATGAACAATGGGTGAACAAAATAACAGAAGCTTCTGACAATGTAATAATTATATTCTTGGAATGCTGTCATGTGAGTCCTAAACTGGCAACCTGGAACAACCTGCGTAATAAAAGGTGATTCGACGATCATTTCACTCTGACATGATAAATAAATTTTGTAACTAATGAATCTGGAGGGCCTTTTTGCAATGTTAGTTGCCTCATTTTGCTTTGAAAAATGACTTTTCATAGAGCTAATTGTCTGACCTCTTTCAGCAGACACGTATTGCAAAGTGGCAATCAGCCTAATGAAATACATTGGCAGCTGCAGTACTGAAAGAGAGAAAAAGAGGTGTGTGTGTGTGTGTGTGTGTGTGTGTGTATGTCTGGCTTTAATGGTTTGTGAAGGTTTGAATTACTCTTGTTAAATCACTTGATTTTTTCCCCCCGTCGATTGAATTTGTAACAAACACTCAATGTGACTGTGTTTGGTAATGACTTCTTTGTGTATGTAAACTGTGATTTATTGTATCAAGTGCATGAAATAGAGTTTCCTGTCAAAGCTATCAGTTGCCCAGTCGAAAAATGCAGCGTCCCACTGATCAGAAGTTCAAGTCTTACAGACACCAGATGCTGTAGTCAGATGCGTCTGGAGATAAAGTGGGCTGTTATCTTGCCTTGGCTGTAGGTGACAAATACTGAAGCAACAGAGAAAACTTGCTGGTCTCAGTTTACAACACAGAGTTCACACAATTCATTGTGCAGGCTGTGTAAAGTACAGTTAGTTTCATAGTACAGTTAGTTTTGTTAGTTTATTGTTTTCAAAAAGAAGTCTCTCATATATTAATGAAGGCTGCATTTATTTGATCAAAAATACATTACAACAGTAATATTGTTAAATATTATTACAATTGAAAATATCTGTATTTTAAAAGGTAATGTATTCCTGTGATGGCAACGCTGACTTTTCATTATTATTCCAGTCTTCAATGTCACATGATCCTTCAGAATTCATTCTAATATGCTGATTTGCTGCTAAAGGAACATTTCTTATTTTTAATGTTGAAAACGGTTGAGGCTGGAGGGTTATAATCAAAGTACTCTGGTTTCAGTCAAACAAAGTGCATCAATTTTTAATAAACTAAGATTTTTTTATGTTTATTCTACTGTCAGTTCAGTTAAATGTAAAAACTAAGTATTTTGATAGATACTTTAATTTTAAGTAAGTATAATTTCTGTAAAAATGTTATATTTATGGCATTGTGATCACAAGGTCTTGTTTCTATTCATGAACTTACAAACATTTGTCTTATAATTTGACTGATTGCTTATCGACTGTGGCATTTGCTGTATTATTTACTTGTATAGCATGAGAACAAGCAAACTGATTGATTATTCATTTTTGATTCCTATAAGTATTGTAAAGTTGCATATCTGCTAATTGCTGATAATCAGTTTTGTGTTGTAGGATCGTCTGTATTACGTCATGGAGTACGTGAACGGTGGTGATCTTATGTTTCACATCCAAATCGTCGGCAAGTTTAAAGAACCGCATGCGGCGTAAGTTTAGCACTTCTCTTCTGTAATAATTCGCTCAAAAATGAACGTGCTGAAAATGTACTCACCCTCAGGCCATGCAAGGTGTAGATGAGTTAATTCTTCATCAAAACAGATTTGGAGAAATTTACTATTACATCACTTGCTCACAAGTGGATCTTTGGCAGCGAATGGGTGCCGTCAGAACGAGAGTCCAAACAACTGCTAAAAACATTACAATAATCCACAACTATTGCTTGCTTTTTCACTTTTTATACTAAGTACCCCCTCTGTTCTGTTTCTAAATTCACCTGTTTGGCATCATTCTCTCATTCTGTCCTGCAGTGGAAGAATGTGTGTTTTATGGAGTTAATGAGAGATTTTCATGTTGACAGGTTCTATGCTGCTGAGATCGCGGTGGGTTTGTTCTTCCTGCACAACAAAGGCATCATATACAGGTACAAGACATGATGACAGTCTCCTTCCACAAACTCACCATATGTTACAGTCACTTAATATTCTCTCTCTTTCTCTGGTCTGCAGAGATCTAAAGCTGGACAATGTCCTGCTGGACAGTGAAGGACACATAAAGATAGCGGACTTTGGGATGTGTAGGGAAGGCATGATGGAAGGGGACACCACTCGGACCTTCTGTGGCACACCTGATTACATCGCACCTGAGGTTTCCTTTACTCCATCTCCATCCTTCTGCTCCCGTCTGATTCATCTTCTCTTCTTCATGACCTCGGTTCTGTGTTTACATGAACACTCGGTGGATGTGCGAAGTCAGCACATGTCTGCGTGTATGTGCATCTACATGTCTCTGTGTGATTTCATTTAGGTTCACTGCGGTGTTTACTACACGGCGACATGACGGACATCCCGCTCGAGTGATGTATGTGCTAAATCGTCAATGTTTGTGTTTTGCTGTGTGATGGAAAGGCGATGTGAATGTGGGTCTACTGAAGCCCAGTATGCGTCAGCGCTGTATTAACCCAGCAGTTAAACTGGCTCACATTGATCACATTATGTAAAAAAAAAAAGAAAAAGCCATTGATCTTTGTGTCCCTCTCATTTTGAAAAGATGCAATATGTGTCCCTGCAGGCAAGGAAATTAATCTCTCTTTCTCACGCTGTGACACACACACTCACGGCTGACACAGAGACACTGGCATATTTATTGTGTAATTATCTTTAATATGATTTTCATGAGCTTATCTGCACATTGAGAGGGCTATAATAGCATCCATCTAACTCTGTAATGGGAATATTTCTAATTTATATGATTTTGAGAATATAACATTATGAAATTACGAAGCATTTAGCAAGGATGGGCAAAATCCAAGATCCATTTAAAAATCAGCCTCCTTTAAGTTTAGAAGTTGGAATGTGAGTTTAATTGGTCACATTCCACAGGATGTTGAATTGAAATGATGGGAAGTGGAATTTACTGAATTGCAGTTCAAAGAAATTCAACAGTCATGAACAGAGGAACAAAAGGACAAGAACAAACTTACATAGAGCTCTACTTAAAGTTTCCATCTTATCATCCTGCTTCATGTTGTTTGGCTCCATTTTGAAGAGTATTCTGTGAAGTATCTTTAATAAATATGTTATTAAAATGTGTAATTTATTGAATATATTTAAATGCCTACTGTACACTACTATTCAGAAGTTTGGGGTCGGTACGTTTTTTTTGTGTTTTTGAAAGAAGTCTCTTTTGCTCATAAAAAATGCAGTAAAAGCAGTAATATTTTGAAATATTATTACAGTTTGAAATAACCGTTTTTAATTTTAATATACTTTAAAATGTAGTTAATTCCTGAGTCAAAGCTGAATTTTCAGTAGCCATTACTCCAGTCTTCAGTGTCACATGATCCTTCAGAAATCATTGTAATATACTGATTTGCTGCTCTAGAAACATTTTTGCTGCTTTTTTTTTTTTTTTGATGCATTTATTTGAAAATTAAACTTTTGTAATATTATAAATGCCTTTACTCTCACTTTTGATCATTTTAATGCATCCTTCTTACTGACCCAAAACTTTTGAATGGTCGTGTAGGTATTTTGTTATATTCAAATTAAAATAGCAAATTTTAATTATATACATATTTTAAAAAATTCAGTATATATAAATGCAAATATAATAATAATAATAATATAAATTCAATTGTATCAAATTCAAAAATTATCTAATGTTTTCATAAATATCACATATTTTTTCTACATGATAGCATGTTTAATGATAGCATGTTTCATATTAAATGCTGTTAAATTGAATTTCATTTTACTACCTTAAATTCAAATTATAATTCTGCATCCTGTTTGCTACCTCAATACAAATTAAAGCATTAAGTTGGAATTCAAAAGGCATTCTCAATTAACACTTTGGGAAATCTATACCCAAAATAAATAAATAAAAAAATTTAAAAAAAGGTTATAACAGATTTGTGTTGTTTTCAGATTGTGGCGTATCAGCCGTATGGTAAAGCAGTGGACTGGTGGTCGTATGGAGTCCTGCTCTATGAGATGCTGGCTGGGCAGGTAATTTTTCATCCTCTGCTTCCCTGAGCCTTTAATTTTGTCCTTTTCTCAATAGATCTTCATCCCCGGCGCCCTCTCCCTCTGTCTCTCTCTTTTCATCAGCCTCCTTTTGATGGCATAGATGAGGAGGAGCTGTTTCAGTCCATCATGGAACAGAGCGTTTCATATCCGAAGAGTCTCTCTCGGGAGGCTGTGGCCATCTGCAAAGGGGTAATCTACTTCCTGTTCTTTCATCTCTGCTACCTACATACTTTGCTCACAGTGCATGCACAGGGCAATCTATCCCATCTTTAATACTAACACAACTTCTCAAAAATTTGACTTAAATTAGCATACAATTGAATTTCCACCCTTTCTGTCTCTCTGTTTTTCTGACATTCTTTCTCCATCTGTTTCTCTTGCAGCTCCTCACCAAGAACCCTGCTAAGCGTTTGGGTGGAGGAGAGGATGCAGAGAGAGAGCTGCGGGAGCATCCTTTTTTCCGCTGGATAGACTGGGACCGACTGGAGAGACTGGAGATACAGCCTCCCTTCAAACCCAGAAGTGTCAGTATCACCTGTCACAACACCTGTCTCTGTGTGTGGGTCAGGCTTTACCCCAGAAATGCCCCACAATGATAGAAAATCTTCTGGATTATTAAACATACTAAATAATGTCTTTAAGAAAATGTAAAAATATAAAAAGCTTGGTGCGATGATTTGGTTTTGGGGTAGAGGAAACAAAACAAAACAAAACAAAAAAAAAAACATTATCTAAATAAAAACAGTAGAAGAAAATGGAAACTCCACACCATGAAAGAAAAAAAAGTTTATTAAATAATAAGTAAAAGGATGGGTGGATTGGTAGATAGACATGATTGATTGATTGATTGATTGATTGATTGATTGACTGATTATGTTACATGACAAAAATTGGGGATAAATTATTCATTCATTCATTCATTCAGTAATTAAAAAGATAGAAAAAGTTGTTTTAAACTCCAAATTGGTTTTCTTAAAGGGGTAGAATTTGCTTGGGTTAAAAAAATAATAAATTATAATTAAATGATAGATAGATAGATAGATAGATAGATAGATAGATGAATTAATGATGGATACATTTATATAAATGTATATTTATATATAATAAAATATATAAATCATAAATAAATGCTAGATAGATAATTATATAAAATAAATAAACTATATGCTTATATATTGCTATATTATATATATATATATATATATATATATGTTTTTTTTTTTTTTGTTTTTTTTTGTTTTTTTTACAGCAAACACATTAGCTTTCCATTTGCTTATCTGTAGTACAGTAATTATAATTAACTTTACATAGAACCAACAGAAGTTGTGGTATGTCCTCATTTTCTTATGGAGATAAATGTTGTACTGTGTGTGTGTGTGTGTGTGTGTGTGTACCTGTTTTTCTATTCAGGTGGGGACTTAAACCTGAATACACACAGACTCATAGGGACTCGTGTCACGATGGGGACCTAAATTGAGGTCCCCACGGGTAAAGAAGCTTATAAATCACGCAGAATTAAATTTTTTGAAAATCTAAAAATGCAAAAAGTCTCCTGTGAGGGCTAAGTTTAGGTGTAGGATTGGTGTAGGGCAATAGAATATACGGTCTGTACAGTAGAAAAACCATTACGCCTATGGAAGTCCCCACAACGATAGCGAAACAAGTGTGAGTGTGTGTGTGTGTGTGTGTGTGTGTGTGTGTTTGCTTTTATTATTTTAAACTTATAACCATGTAACTGGTTTAATGCACTCTGCCTACTTCTCCTTATTATTTTCATTCTGCATGTGTGCATGCATATTTACTGGTGTTGTTTTGTAAAGATGGAAGAACCAAAATAATTCTGACCCTCATTGCCTGTAGCTCTTTGCCCATATTACTCATGCTAATCTATGTGGATATTATGCTGTGTGACTGTATATGAGCACAGCAAATAAGTAGAGGTGCTCTGAGTTCACAGCACTGAGCTGATGTCAACAGCATCCACTTAATTTGCTTGGTATTTAATAGAAATAAACGTAACCCAGCTGATTCTATTTGTCATTCCCACAGGGAGGTAGAAAAGGAGAGAACTTTGATAAGTTTTTCACATCCACCCCCTCCGCCCTCACGCCCTCTGACCCGGATGTTCTCGCCGCTATAAGTCAAGAGGAATTCCAAGACTTCACCTACATAAACCCGGAATTCCCCCCCTCACCCCTAACAGCTGTCTGAGAAAACCTCAATCAATCCACACCAACCGTCTTTTGACTTTTTCTGCTCCTGTTCATGATTTAAACTATGGTGACCAAAAAAAAAAAAAGAATGTGTAATTTGGCTTCAGCTTGCTTACAATAGGAGTCTGTCTCAATTAGACCAGCAATCACCTTCTGCAACAACACCACACTGATTTTAATCATCTTAACGGTAAAGCAAACTAAGCATTAATAATATTTAGCCGGTCCACTCTGAGAGTATCAACCTGAATTATTTAAGGGTCATGCATTCATGCCATTATCTCATTGGACAATAGGATCTTATTGGATATCCCTTTGGATGCTAGTAGTTGCCATGACCTAATTATAACTGAGTGCACTATAGAAACCAGCACAAACATGATTTCCCCCATGTTTTAAAGTTCACTTCAAGCTGATTATTTAATCTTAGATTAAACTAATGTGTTTCTGCTTGTCTTTGTGTAAGATCCTGTTTGCTCTGGTTTTGTTTAGGTAACTAAATAATTTCAGACAGGTGAGCAAATACTGGTAATCCTTTCATCTAACAACTGGTATAGAAACTCAGTATTATGATTTAGGAGTCACACACATGACAGCTAAATGCAAAAAAAAAAAGAGAAAGATTAATGCTTCAGCATATAAACTACTTGTTTGTGACATGAATGTTAGAGCTGATACTGTATATCTCTGTAGATGCATCAGAATTCAATCCAAATATGATTCTATACAGACTATAAATGTTTGCATCATCTTAGCATTTTACAAAAATAAGTCTTTGGGATCCATGTTATTAAAACAAATGACTTTATGAAAAACACAGATTTAGATATTTATGATTTATTCCATATATGTATATGCATATCTATATAAAGTATGTGCAGTGTATTATAAAGTATGTTAATGTTTATTAAAAATTACAGAAATTTTCTATGAACATGTTAAACAATATCATCAGTATAAAATAAAAATGTCCATGTAATAATCATACTGTTTTGCAACCTCTAGAGTGCAGAAAATGTGGTTCCAAATTATATCAACCAAAATTTTGTTTATAGTGCATAGGATTGATTAAATTTAAGTGTTAATTTTTTATATTACCAATCTGGTCTCAAAACAGCTTTCGAAATCTGAGAATTATGGATGAATTTATTGAGTGTTATTTGTGTGAAGCTGGTATGAATATGGCTATTTAGACACTGTGAGGTCTCAAGATCAGCATGCACTTGTCTTGCATAGTGAAAAATCATGATGCCTGACCTGGAAAGTCCCGAGTCTGCACCTTGTGTCCAAAATGTCCATCTAATGCAACTTGAAAGTTGCGCTGACGACAAAATACTGCCAACAGAAAAGTGGGAACATTTCATGCATTATGTGGGAAAGACAGTTTAGGAGGAGTGAAAGGTTAGGTAAAAAAAGACGTGTGAATGTGGAATTTAGATGACTGAAATTTATTTATTTAAAAAAAAAAAAATCACCCCTGGAATTTGTAACAAGGCAAAACTTATTGATCACTGCCTGATCCTGTTTGACATTTCCCAGCCTTTTATTTCATCGCTGTCTTGCTGATCTTGTGGTTATGAAAATGGGATACTTTGTAAATCAGTTCTGCTCCTGGAGATCGACTGTACATTTCTGCAGATTGGTTCCAGCTACAGCACACCTGCCAAACGTTCAGTTGAACTCAACCAATTAACAGCGGTGCTTGTTTTTAGGTTGGAACTAAGCTCTGTAGGTAGATCTACAAAAGCTACTTAAAATATTAATGTACTAATTAGTGAAAACTCCATGTATTGATGTAATTATGCTACATACTATGTCTCTATTTGTTTCCAATCACAATAAACAATTCAACCTCAGTATCAAAGATCATTTGGTTAAATGTGCATGATAGATAGATAGATAGATAGATAGATAGATAGAACCATTGCATTATAATTTTGTATTGTTTTGTGTTTTCAAATTGTGAAAATAAAATAGATGACTTAATCTGAGCACTTCTGTGTGTGTGTGTGTTCACTCCATCCCTCACCTGTTTGGCCTTGTCTCACTGGTCACGTCTCTGGCGTCTATGTTCGTGCTGATGAGACGGCAGACCTTTACTCTCATCTCTCAATCTCAAGACTTTCTCTCTCCACTCATCGCTCCATCAGTGCTGTCCCAGTGGGCTTGAGTGATATAACAGGATACCCTTAGATACCCTGCCTATTAAAAACTACCCTAACCTCCTTACTGTAACTGTCTTCATCTCCGTCACTCCTCTTTTTTTTAATGCCCCACTCTGACTTTCTTTTTAGTTCTGTGACCTCATCTTCTTTCTTGAACTGAACATTTCCAGCATCTGAAATTTAAAAAGGTGTGTTCATAGAAATGCTTGCTTGTTGTGTGTTGTTGAATATAATGTAGAATTTAGTCTCTCTGTGTCTCTCTCTTTCCCTTTTTCACTTCTTGAGGTCAGAGTGTACTATGCTATTGATATCATGACTAAAAATACTTTATCATGAGGCTAAGGCCACTATAAAATATAATGAGACTAACAGGGAGAAGAAACTGAGAAAGGATAAGATGAGTCTTGATTCTGACATGGATGACGACAAAAGTGAGCATTTATCCATGCTGTTTCTCTAAATTTAAAGTGTAAGTGTGTTTGCATATTCATACGCATGCAATCTCTTTAATATTTTAGTTTCTCCCAGACAGACTTTTGCATTTTCTTAAAAAGAACCCAGTAATCATACATGCATCTTGTTTAGAGTTTCAGAAGAGACAAATTTATGATGCTGCACATTTTTTGTTAATTCCAACAAAGATTCAGTGGCATCATGTAGCCTACTGTAAATCTTGGATGCTGCTGCAAAGACTGAATTATGACAAATCGTTAGGGGAAATTGCACTAATTACTAATGTAAGGAGAAAATGAGTGCTCTGTCTTCTTTTTCTAACTCACTCATTTACTGTAAATTATGTCACTCTTTGCCAGACTGTCTTCTCACAATACACTATTGAACAATCTGTCTTTCCCTCCATACTTAAACTAATCTACTGACATTCTCTGTCTCTTGTACATGAGGGTGATTGTTAGAATTTGACAGGTCTACACTTTTACAGACACAACAAATTAATTCACACACTTACAGCCATATAGGCATTACAATATAATGCACAGTATGCACAGTATTTGCTTAGAGATTTTCTAAAAATTAAATGTAAGGCTGTAAAAAAATTTTAAGTTGTAAATGAAACAAATTATTCTATTACAAAATACAATTTCAGACTAATTTAAATTTCAAATTCAATGTTACTTGTCGTTTCTGTGCAATTATTTGTGAAGTTTACTAGCAATATCTGAATGAACCAACTTTTTTTTCATTGCATTATTAAATGATTAGCTTTTTAACTAATTATTAGCTAAGATTAAGTTAAAGTGAGCAAAAATATGACTGCAAAGGTAATCTAAATGCAAAAACATGAAAGTGAAAATCAGCATGGATATCCTATACTGGCTGTTATATTATCAAACTGATATTTGTAAGCCATAAATGTTTTATTGAAATATCAACCGTCTTTTCCCTGTCAAAAGCAGACACCAGACATAAGCTTCATACAATCTTTCCATCCATCCATTCATCCAAAATTCAAAAGTACGTTTTCCATTGCGCACTACTAACCCAAGCCCTACTACATATTCATACGCACAACGTCTGCGTTGCTTTTTGCTCTGTTTCGTTTTGCTGGGATAAAAAGAGGGACGGTAAGCGTGAAGATGTGAGGGAGGAGAAGATAACGGGGTATCAGTGGGAAATACGCACGTAAGCGAGAGAAAGAAAGAGGGAGGGAGAGACGAGAGAGGGAGAGAGAGACAGAGCGCGGATATTTTGCCAGGCACCCCTGGTGTGAGGCTTGTGCCTGCATACTTGTCAGCTCCACGCGCACGGGCAGGGTGAGTGCACGCTTCTTCAGTCTGCTTTCATTGTTCTTTACTGCTCTCAACTAATGCGTGACTGAGCCAAAACACATTTGAACTTTTGTCAGCTGTTATAGACACAAGTTAAAGAAAACGAACGGATATGCGTTTATAGCTGCGTGTCGACTGAGTACAGACGCGTATCCATAATCCCAGCAGGTCTGTAAGCGAGGCGCATGTTGTGTAGATACGTGAGGGGAAGATTTATCGTTGTTTGTGGTCCGTTGTGAATTGTAAACGTCCAGGGTCATTCAGGAGACTGGCATGCGGTGATTCTGCTAACATTTGCAGCTGTTGAGCATTTTTGTGTTGGGCAGAAGTGAGTGAATGGTAGCTGAGGTAGTTGAGACTGTAACTGGCTCAGTCAAGTGCCCCAGGAGGCGCGCGCTGGCATGTAGGTGGGAACTCCATCATTACTGGGCCAAGGTCTTTCCATACATTAGCCTATATCTGGCTTGGCACTCTTTCTCTTCTCTCTGTCCCCGTTCCTCACTGTACTGTATGTCTTTTGTTCACAATGTATTTATTGTAATACATTCAGATAACTACTAAATATCGTAGTGTTCCTTTAAACAAAAATATGCAAACATATTTAAAGACACAGTTCACCCAAAATGAGCGTTCTATTTACTCACCCTTACATCGTTTCAAATCTGGAGACTACTTGCTTGTTTTATGGAACATAAAAGATCTTGTTGAACTGTATTTGTCCATGCAATGAAAGTCAGTGGGGTCCAAAAAACACTGGATCTCAATGATTTAGATTTTATGGTCAAAAAGACATTTTTCAAGATATTTTCTTAACTGTTAACTGTTCCTTTAATATTTTGGATCAGTCCTACTTAGTGTAAGCCACACCATACTGCGTTTGAATAGTGCACACTTTAAAGGGATAGTTCACACCAAAATGAAATTTCTGTCATAAAATATTATGGAAGTCAATGGCTACCAGCAACTGTTTGGTCACCAACATTCTTCAAAATCTTCTTTTGTGTTCAACAGAAGAAAGAAATTCATACAGGTTTGGAACAGCATGAGAGTAAATGATGAAAAAAAAAAAATCCTTTTTGGATGAACTATCCCTTTAAGTACACACTTTGTGTTTCACCAAGCTCAAGGGAGTTACCTCAAGTTATGCCAGTGCACAAAGATTTCCTTCAGCAAAGGTCAAGATCAGACCAAATCGGATGTGCAGACCCCACAAAAAATGTAAAAACATAAAAAAGGAAATCTGTGGGTGAATATGCAAGTTTGAGGTGGAACTTGGGCGGACTGATTTTGTCATGGAGAAGTAACCTCTCTTCTACATCAGCACACGCGGCCTTGAGGGAGCAGAAGAGCTGCGGGCGAAAGAGTTCAGTGAAAAAAAGCCTCTCAGTGTAGACGGTCAAGCTGGAGTTTGACATTGTTGGTCTCTGCCTCTGTTGTGTTTGCTTCAGAGCACTCAGCACTAGCACTTTTCCTCCACAGCGTTCACGCTGTGCCTTTTTTTGGTGCATTGCAAAATCTGTCCATCATTTGCTGAGGTTCATCTTCTGTTGACTGCTGGTGTTAGGGCTTGTGTCATTCTTTGCGGCAGGATGAAAGGTAAAAGGTCGAACTCTCCGATATTCACACAGACTCTAAAAGTCTTGTCTAGACTTCTGAGATTCATTTTGGAAGCCAAGAGTCTCCGTCTCTTTTTTCTCTTTCTTACGCTTTCTTTTTCTCCCTCTCTTGTTGCTCAGGGTGCTGCTCTGAATCACCAGCTCGGAGAGACATACAGGAAATGACAGCATGAAAAAGCACACTCACACACACACATTCTCTCACACATACTCTATACAACCTCTTCAAAAATATCCATCATAAAAGTCGCCATAGCAGCAGCAGCTGAGTGACTGCGGAGACAGGAAACTGATTCTTTCAACCTCACGCATGTAACCGAATGACAGCATTCATTTCATTAATCACATGTCAAATCGCAATCTTTAAATATGTAGAGAGGATGAAAGCGTTCCTGTATCAGTTCGGCACAGATGCAGAGACAATGACAGAGAGCAATATGCACATTTCGCTTTGAAAAGACCTTTCAAGTTGTCGTTAGCGCTGTCATCCATTCACAACCGAGACAAAAAGCATCCCTCATTAATTAAGAATCGATCAGAGCTCTGCCCTGGGAGAATCAGAGAGGTACACAGGGTCAGAAAGAGGATGTAATCTTAGTTTTACAACACATTTCACATAGAGAACACTAGTTCATATAGTGTGTACTCTGACATTTACATACTGCCATTTTTAGTTAGTTGCCCCATATATGGCCTCTCCTCATTCCAGTGTCTTTTCTTGCCCTGACTCTGTTCTTTTACAGTCTGTACCTTTCCTTCTCATTTTTAAAGAAGTGTTGTTATGTTAACTAAAACTACTAAAAATAATTTAAATGAAGGTCCAATAAATATATATTATATTCCATATGATATTCCATACACTCTAAAAAAAAATGCAGGGTTAAATACAACCCAGCGCTTGGTGAAATATGGACAAACCCAGCGCTGTTTTGACCCAACAAGGTTAAATGTTTAACCCAAGCTTCTGGGTGGTTTTATTTAACTCAACTAGCCTATTGTTTAAAATTACTGTATGGCCGTCTTAAAATTAACCCAAAATAGGTTGTAAATTAAAATCAGACACATAATTACTAGAGGCGTCAGCAATAATCAAAAGGTGAACATTTATTAATAAGCAATTAAAAAAAAAATGTTTATTTAATTATCATTTATTCAACTTTTATTGAACGTATTAATAAATGTTAATTTAATTCCAACCTATTTTGGGTTAATTTTAAGCAAGAAATATAGTCATTTTAAGCAAAAGTCGAGTTAAATAAAACTACCTGAAGGTTAGGTTAAACATTTAACCCAACCGCTGGGTCAAAACAACCGAGTCGCTGGGTTTGTCCATATTTCACCCAGCATTTTTTAGATTTTTTTTTTTAGATTTGATTAAAAATTACCTTTAGAAATGTTTTCTTGGCAACTAACTGACATAAAATAAATTTATGTTACTTACTAAAATTAAAAGCACTAAAATGACTAAAACTAAAATGATCAATTAATTAAAGCTAAATGGAAACATTATAAAACTAATAAAAATGAGAAAAGCACAAAACAAAATGACTAAAACTTAAACTAAAATGAAAACTGAAGTTAGTTAGCAAAATATTAATAAATACTCAAGAATAAAACAAATACTAAAATAACACAGTTTCAAAGCATTTAATGAACTGTTAATTCAAATTCACTTACTCGCCTTCGTGCCAAACTTGTGTGACATTCCATCTTCTGTAGAGCACTAAAGGTTTTTTTTTTATTTTTTTGGTCCATGCAGCTACAGTTAATTGAAGACTCAAGCTTTCAGACTTCAAAAAGGATGCAAAAGCATCATAAACATAGTCTTATGATCTATATTTGAAATTATAATTCTGAAAATAATCCAACTTGTGATCGTTTTCTAATGACAATCATCAGCTTCACAAAACCATTCTGAATGATTTGACTCATCTGGTTATTGAGTTCAACTCACTTGATGCAATTATTCATTCCCTAACGGCTCACTGGACGGGAAGGTTATTATTAAATAATGACTTAAATATCTGTCAGTTCTTCACAAATTCTGTTGTACGGCTCCACTCACAATACAGTCATATTTGTCATTATTATAATATTTTTATGTTGCCTCAGTCCATTTAATTGTAGAAAAGAATGATTCCTTTAAAATTTCTTCTTTTGTGTTCAGCAGAAAAATGAAAGCCGTAGAGGTTTGGAACGACATTTGAGTGAGTAATTAATGAAAGAATTGTCATTTTTGGATGAACTAATCCAATAGCAGCTTTTATCAGATTCTGTTCTCCCACAGTGCATCACTCTGCAGGGCATGACAATGTGAATTAGTGAGCAGGACCGGTGTGTGTTTACTCATGTCTACATCTGTTTCTTTCTCGGTACGGATGAGGTCTGTGTCTCACAGTAAAGCTATGACTCATGACTCTGTAGGCGCTTGTGTGTGATGTGTGTGTTGTGCCATCTGAATCACTGCCAATAATCTTTCACGTTCTGCTTCAATGAATGGCAACCGTTAAGCCTGGTGAACTTTGACCTTTCGTGTGATTGGCTGATTAACACCACAGTGGGACAGGAACTGTCTCTCGTGATCTTTTACACTCCTTTTATCTGTTTTCTCTTGGCATTTGTTCTGGTGAACTGAAGAGTAGCAGTGACTGTGTAGAAGTGTGTAGATTTGATGGTTTTTCTGCTGTGATTTGGAGCTTGAGTGCTGACGGTTGATATGTATGTGTGTGTGTGTGTGTGTGTGTGTGTGTGTGCAGATGAGCTCTTGCAGCAGCAGGGCTCTGACTCTGCTCTCCACAGTGTTTGGGGCGTGCGGACTGCTGTTGGTGGGGGTTGCCGTGGCGACGGATTATTGGCTGCTGGTGGAGGAGGGAATCGTACTGCAGCAGAACCAAACTGTCGATGTCAAGATGGCATTACATTCAGGCCTCTGGAGAGTGTGTTTCATAGCAGGTGCGGCACACACACATATTATACATTTAGTACTTAGATAGGTCTTAGGACAAGCTCTTAGATAGTACTTTATGATACAACCTTTGGATGTCAAGGATGCCCAAACATGCTGATCTGCCTCTATACACACACACACACACACACACACACACACACAAAAATAAATAAATAAATAAAAAATTATATATATATATATATATATATATATATATATATATATATATTAGGGGTGTCCCCAAATAGTCGACGATTCAATGCTTCGATTCGAGGAGCCTGATTCGACTCCCAATCTCACAGTCGAATATTCGCGGGGTGTTATGATCATAACATTTTGGCTATATGGGGGTCCTCAGTGTCTGATTTCACATCGAACTACCGGTTTTCTCCCAATACGTTAATATACAGCCTATTACGATAATGCTGTAAATAATAATCTTAAAAGAAAGAAGCTTTAAATAAATATTTAAATGTACATGAATAAATCCAACTTCCCCTATAGATAAAAGTTTCGCTTTCTAATCCGTCACCGACAGAGGAGCATCTTGGCGGCAGGGATTTAAATCTTTAACAAGACTCAAACTGACACAGGCAGAGTGAAATACTTCATTTTTTTCGATCAGGTAGGGTACAAGTGATTTCAAAACGTTTCAGTCGGTTTATTTATATTGTGTATATATTATTTATCTCGTATAAGATGCATTTGGTTGAGTTACGCTACAGCAGAGCTGTAGATAGAGAGAGAGTTGCGACAACTCCGTTGACTCCAATGGACCAGTTTTTTTCAGCAATGGCGGATCGTGGAGTCGCTCAATAGTTCCTGGAAGTTCGCACTAATACTATCAGCGCCATAGAGAGACAGCAGAAGAGACCGCTGTGATGAACTTTTAAAAGGTAAGATATTATAATTATACATTAGAATAAAATAATTATCAGCACAGCTAATCAAATTTCCCTGTGCATTAAAACAGATTATTATTAGATTATTACTCACTTAATTAGTAGATTTATGGGATGTTATTCATTGTCTTCATGCAGTTTCATTTATCGTTGTGTAATTAAGGCTTTTAAATGTGATTTCTGCTGGTGGGGAGTTATTTAATAGACTTGGATTTATTGCAAAGGATGCTGATGGACCTAAGTGAGAATGAAAAGTTTAAATTAGGCGAGCAGTTTTTATTTCAGAATCATGCTAGGCTAAATTTCCAAAAACGTATTACATACCACTACTATATTATAGAAATAATCACAGTAAACCTGTACATTATTATTTTATACTTAAACGTCTTAGCTACTTTAGAAGTACTGTGTTGAAGGAGCAGATGCCACAGGACTGAAATGTGATGGAGCATCACTTAACCATTTCTCCTGTGTTTTTCTCCTTCTCTATCTTACTCAGTACAAGAACCACCTGAAGATTCCCTGTAATGAGACATCACCCTCACAATGAGTCTCTTCACTGTGTTTGGCAAGTCTCTCCCTGTTCTTTGTGTCTTTGTGAAAAAGTGCCAGTTCCCAAGTATGATTACGTCACTTTTTGTTGGTGTAATCTATAGATTGCTCCTGCTGACTATATCCAGCCTCTTATGAAGACTTCAGATGACCCAACACCTGTGAAGAGATGACGCCAGCCCTTGAGAGGACTTCAGATGAAGATGACTCTGAATAAACATACAAAACTGCAAAATTTTCCTTGCATTGTAATCAACATGATCACAAAATCAGGTCATGAGAACCCTCAATAAACTGTAAATCTGTCTCTAAAATTGCACTATTATCCCCCTCCATATCATATTTAAGACTATGCAAACATTGTCTTTTTGAATCTTGCATATTTTGCACAATGACATTACATACCTCAATGCAACATTGCCACCTCAACCTTGCACCCGCGCACTTTTCATTTTTATTTAAATTTATTTTTATTTTTTTGTTTTTACTTTTATTGTATTGTATTGTACTGCTTTGTGAATTTGTTGTAATCATTATTCTACATTTCTGTTTCTTAAATTTCTATCTTGTTTGCCCCTTTATTATTATTAATTTTCTTTTCTATTATTATTGTACTGCTGTAGACTGCCTAAGTCTTACAAAAAGCATTTCAATGTACATTCTGTCACTGACACTTGTTCTCATGACAAATAAACTTGAAACTTATGTAACCATTGCTTTAATTTGTATATTGTTTCTGTATACATTTCATTGTTTCTGAATACATGACATTACTTAACTGCATGATTTGTATAGCCTCATTTTAGAACATTTCTGCCATATGAACATTACTTTGACACAGTTACACTTGTTAACAGTACTCTTATTTGTAATATAGAAACATTCATGCTTTAGAATGCTGTGGAAAAAGTTCATTTATTTCAGTAATTAAACTCAAATTGTGAAACTCGTGTATTAAATAAATTCAATGCACACAGACTGAAGTAGTTTAAGTCTTTGGTTCTTTTAATTGTGATGATTTTGGCTCACATTTAACAAAAACCCACCAATTCACTATCTCAACAAATTAGAATATGGCGACATACCAATCAGCTAATCAACTCAAAACACCTGCAAAGGTTTCCTGAGCCTTCAAAATGGTCTCTCAGTTTGGTTCACTAGGCTACACAATCATGGAGAAGACTGCTGATCTAACAGTTGTCCAGAAGACAATCATTGACACCCTTCACAAGGAGAGTAAGCAACACACATTCATTGCCAAAGAAGCTGGCTGTTCACAGAGTGCTGTATCCAAGCATGTTAACAGAAAGTTGAGTGGAAGGAAAAAGTGTGGAAGAAAAAGATGCACAACCAACTGAGAGAACTGCAGCCTTATGAGGATTGTCAAGCAAAATCGATTCAAGAATTTGGGGTCAAGGCATCAAGAGCCACCACACACAGACGTGTCAAGGAATTTGACTACAGTTGTCGTATTCCTCTTGTTAAGCCACTCCTGAACCACAGACAACGTCAGAGGCATCTTACCTGGGCTAAGGAGAAGAAGAACTGGATTGTTGCCCAGTGGTCCAAAGTCCTCTTTTCAGATGAGAGCAAGTTTTGTATTTCATTTGGAAACCAAGGTCCTAGAGTCTGGAGGAAGGGTGGAAAAGCTCATAGCCCAAGTTGCTTGAAGTCCAGTGTTAAGTTTCCACAGTCTGTGATGATTTGGGGTGCAATGTCATCTGCTGGTGTTGGTCCATTGTGTTTTTTGAAAACCAAAGTCACTGCACACGTTTACCAAGAAATTTTGGAGCACTTCAACCTTCCTTCTGCTCACCAGCTTTTTAAAGATGCTGATTTCATTTTCCAGCAGGATTTGGCACCTGCCCACACTGCCAAAAGCACCAAAAGTTGGTTAAATGACCATGGTGTTGGTGTGCTTGACTGGCCAGCAAACTCACCAGACCTGAACCAAGAGGAAAATGAGAAACCAAGAGGAAAATGAGAAACAAGAGACCAAAAAATGCAGATGAGCTGAAGGCCACTGTCAAGGAAACCTGGGCTTCCATACCATCTCAGCAGTGCCACAAACTGATCACCTCCATGCCACGCCGAATTGAGGCAGTAATTAAAGCAAAAGGAGCCCCTACCAAGTATTGAGTGCATATACAGTAAATGAACATACTTTCCAGAAGGCCAACAATTCACTAAAAATGTTTTTTTTTTTATTGGTCTTATGAAGTATTCTAATTTGTTGAGATAGTGAATTGGTGGGTTTTTGTTAAATGTGAGCCAAAATCATCACAATTAAAAGAATCAAATGCTTAAACTACTTCAGTCTGTGTGCACTGAATTTATTTAATACACGAGTTTCACAATTTGAGTTGAATTACTGAAATAAATGAACTTTTCCACGACATTCTAATTTATTGAGATGCACCTGTACATAGCATTATGATGAGAACAATATTATAATAAAACGCTGTGATTTTTTAGTGTTTAGTTGTGTTTCTGCCTGTTATTGCGTGAAGAACGCGTCCACAAAAGGAGTTCATTCAGAGCCGCGCAGACGCGTTCATGTGCATTCAGGGCATTTTGTGCTGATAGCCTATAATATTAACGTTATGTTAAATAAATAACGAAGCGTATTCTATGTGAGATAAATGAGTTGAATCCCATTGATTAAAAACCTGCTATCAGATGCTTCATTCTACTGATCATCTTCAGCGCGCGCAACTCAAAACAGAAATGCAGGACGTATAACTACGGTCATATACATAACGTTATAATGAGAGCACTACTGTAAAAAAAAATATATATATATAAAATAAAATAAAATGTTGTGAATTCTTAAGGGTTTCGCTGACGTTTAATGTTAACTATCGTTTAATCAAAACATAAAACGTTATTTAGCCTACCCCGTTTGTATCTGCAAGGCGTCCCTTACACATTTTCTCTGTGTATTTATGACTGTTGAATGTCTGACTTGACTCTTGGTAATGTATTTTGCCCCACCCCCAAACATATGATTCGACCCAAACATATCACTCGACTATCGGCATGATTCGAAAATTCGACTATGAAAATCCTTAGTCGGGGACACCCCTAATATATACATATACATATTATATGTAATTCTGTACATGTCCGTTCAAAGGTTAGGCTCAATAAGAATTTGTGTTTATTTATTTAATTTTTTTTTTTATCCTTATTCAGCATAGATATATTACATTGGTCAAAATCAAGAGTAAAGCGCATTTATAATGTTACAAAAAAATTCTATTTCAAATGAATCCTGTTCTTTTGAGCTTTCTATTCATTAATGAATCCTGTAAAAAGCATCACATAAATGTTTTCAACACTGATAATAATAAAAATGTTTCTTTAGCAGCACATCAGAAAATCAGATTGATTTCTGAAGGATCATGAGACACTGAAGTCTGGAGTAATGGCTGCTGAAAATTCCATCAAAATATCATTAGTAATTAATTACATTTAGAATTCAAATAGAATAGAAAACAGTTATTTAAACTTTGTAATAATATTTCACAGTATTACTGTTTTTACTATATTTTTGATGAGCATAAAAGACTTCTTTCAAAAACATGATATAAATTTTACCCACCCCATCTTGCCCACCCCAAACTTTTGAACGGTAGTGTAAATATTAAAAATATATTGTATATTTTCATGTATAAAGAACTATTCATAAGTTGTGGGAAAAGTAGTGTGAAAAAGACAATGTGTCGTGCAAAATTAAATAATTTTATAATTTATCATTCTACTGATGTCAAGTAAAATTATTAAAGTATTATTTTATTAATTATTATATATATATATATATATATATATATATATATATACTTTGTATTAGAGTAAAAGTGCATCTACCTACTTAGAATTATTACTTTTATTCTGTTGTTTGTTTCATACTATTAAAATACTGTCTGTCGAATAAAATAATCATGAATATTTCCATGATTTCTGAACATTCCTTTAAACAAAAAAGACAAAACTGGTGATAATAATAATATAATATAATAATATTGAATGTGTGTTCATATATATTATGTAGTTCCTGTATTTTTATTTACATAAATATATTTTATTATATCCTCTGTCTCACTGTTTTAGGTTCAGAGAAAGGTAGATGTGTGGCCTCTGAGTATTTCACAGAGCCAGAGATTGAAATCACCACAGAAAACACTGCAAATATCCTCAGTGAGTGAACATACTTCAAAATCAAAGTAACATATTGTCCACATTTACACGCACGCACAGCTCTCAAACAAATGTATTTACTGTTCTGGCAGAGATGGTGCGGACAGCTACGCCCTTCCCTATGGTGTCCCTGCTCTTCGTTTTCATGGCCTTCGTCATCAGTAATGTGGGCCACATCCGTCCGCAGCGCACCATCCTGGCCTTCATTTCTGAATCTTCTTCATCCTCTCAGGTAGTGGGAAACCTTTCCTTCTGTAAAGTGGAAACACCTGGTGCAGTGTTTTGTGACCCTTTATGAGTTATATCGAAAATGTTCTCTTTCTTAGACATTTTATATTTATATATAATATATTATAGAACACTTTTAGGATAGATGTTGTGCCATCTATAATTATGTCATCACAAATGGGCCTGGAGGAACATTCTTTTGAATTAAGTGTCTCTTCCTAAAATTCTCTTACTGTTAAAAACAGTTCATAACATATTTAAAACAGATCCCTTTTTTCAGGAAGATTAAATGTGTGAGGATGTTGTGTTCTGTACTCACCAGAATGCAGCAGTACCATCTGTAATTACGTTAATGATGTCTCCTCCAATCATAAACCTGTGTCTGAGCATGAAATTGCTCCATCTGTTTATTATTTAGCAGTTTTTTTTTGAACCAGTGGATGCAGTGATAAAGTTTCTTTGGAGGAAGTACTGTATTTTTATTGCATTAGTTATTCTGTAAAATAGCACATCTATCATACGAGTAGGATATTTTAACCCTCTGTCACATGAAAGCTCTCATTACACGATTGCATATCTTTTGCTCTTATTATTTCTCATGTAATGTTCTAACACAGAGCAAAAACACATTCATTTATTCATCTAGGCACAACTGCCTGATGTGTCCTATATCATGTAAATGTGAAGATTAAACTCATCAGTCAATGGTGCCAGATTTATTTTTCAATAGATACCTTAAATATCTGAGCATGCAGTTCAGTGCTGCACCAGCAGAGGTCAGCAAGATTATAAAATATAAAACACGTTCAATTAGATGGAATCAGACAGAGACCTTAGTAGCCATTGCAGCACAAATTTGTCTAAATATAAAGAGCTCATATGAATGACATTTAATGATTGAATTATTATTGTTTGTAAAATAACCATATAGTTACACTGTTCAAGAGTAGGATGTCTTATCTATTTTTTTTAATCCTGAAACCTAAACATTTACATACAGAATTCGAATTTCCACAATAAAAATGTGGATTTAGCTATATTTTAGGTATATTTTAAATATTTAATATTTAAAAATATGTTCATTTCTAGGTCCCTAAAACCAGCACATTTGTGACACTGAAGCACAAGATGCTCTTTGGATTAAATATTTAAACTTTAAAGTCACTTTTCACTTATATATAGCCTATTTAATATTTACAAAATGTGTTCATTTCTAGGTCCCTAATCAAACCAGACAAACCAGTTTGTGACATTGAAGCACAAGATGGACTTTGGATCATTCTCAAATCATGCTGGGAGAAAATGATCTACTTGTGGACAAACTCGTGGGGTTCATGCACCTTGAGTGCTGCTGTCATTACATATAAAAAATGTATGAAAAAGAGAATTTTAATAACATTATTAGAATTATAGAATTAATAGAATTATTAGAATGACATTAAAAAAGCCACTAAATAAATGCATTTCCCTCATGAACTGGGTTTGAACTCCACTGTAAACATGCATGAAATAGCACTATAATACATATCAGTCTGCAGTGAGAGTCTAACCCTAACCTGAATGTAGAACTTATTTGTATGCAGATGCCACTGTTGTTTACTGCATCGCTGCCTCAACCTTGCACACGGCCAGAAAAGACCTTCAACTTTATCGAAAACACCTCTCTCCTCTTGCAGCACAAACTTCCTGACAGACCGCCTTTTTACTTGTCCTTTTCTCTCTGTGTTCTCTATCAGCCTGCTGCTGAATATGTAATGGGCATTTCAGACTGCTCGGGGCTTATAAAAGTGCTTTAGTTGAAAGAAGCCATTAAAAAGTAAAGATCAAGTGCGCTGATAGTGCCGTTAGATGGAGCGGCTGTGAAATGTAGCTGATGTTTGCAGGAATGATGTGTTTTTGTTTTGTGTATGTGGGTGAGAGAATCGGTCATTCGGCTGTTGCGATAAATATTACAGGCATTTCTCGGTTTGTGCACATTGTGTGAGCTTTTCTCACCCTGTTTTTACAGTTTTGCCATCATTCTCTGTCCAAACTCGCACACATACTCACATTCCTCTTCTATGCACAATCTACTTGCCTCTGCTTGTTACAGGCATAGTTCACCTAAAAATTAAGTTGATGAAAATTTACTCTCTCTCTCGGGCCATCTTAGATGTAGATGAGTTTGTTTCTTCATCTGAACAAGATGAGAATTTAGCATTAAATCACTTGCTCAGTATGGATCCCTGCAGTGAATGGGTGCCGTCAAAATGAGAGCCCAAACATCTGATAAAAACATCACAATAATCCACAAATAATCCACACGACTCACTCAAAACAAATCTATCAACTTCATATAAATTCTCTATCCATAATATTTCTTTTTCTAGTGAAAAAGTCCAATATAGTTCTTAACAAATATGTCGGTGGATTTTGATGTAAGAGGACAACAGGGGATGGACTCACTGGAAGAAACATTATTATGGATTATGGACTCTTATTTTGGCTGAAAGCGATGGTTTAAAGTTAAAACACATTAATGAGGGATTTGTTTATTACAAACATGCAGCTTTTGCCTTCATAAGGCATTAATTGATGGACTGGAGTAGTGTTGATTACTTGTGAATTATTGTGATGTTTTTATCAGCTGTTTGGACTCTCATTCTGACGGCACCCATTCACTGCAGAGGATCCAGTGGTGAGCAAGTGATGTAATGCTGAATTTCTCCAAATATGTTCCAATGAAAAAACAACTCTTTTACATCTTGGATGGCCTAAAGGTGATTAATTTTAAAGCAAGTTTTGTTTTTGGCTATTCTTTGAACTTGCAATGTAAGGTATAATAAATCCTGGTCCAAACCTCTACTCAATTCAGTTTAATTCATACTATCTCAACAGCCGTTTATGAGCACTATTTATTACAAATATAAGCTAAGCTATTAAAAACTCACGGTGTACAGTCTCTGGGCTCGCAGCGTCCTGGACACCAATATTTTAACGATTCATTAAAGTCTGACCACCAGTAATTTCAATATGGATATAAAGGTTAGAATTATGATTTTTAGTAATATTCCAGCACACAGTAGGTGTACAGTATGTTAGAATCGTTGTTTGCTTTTGGCATCTAAAAGAGCGTTTGGACCCGGAAATGGTCACGCGTGACGTCAAACTTACCAAGCAGATTTCTCTCCTCTGTCCTCCATGCATCTCTCCTAGCCTGCTGCGCCTGCAGTAGGGAGAGTTTGGGGATGTGATTTATTTAGATGGAGCTGATGTCCTCTCATCAGTGGCCGGGCAAAGCCATGGAGTGTGTACAGTACTTGTGTGTGTCTGTTGAGTTGGCTGAAGGTCCTCAGGGGCCCGACAGGAAGTGCATCACAGTGCAGTTATTTAACTATATTGTTTAGCTCTGTTGTTCTAGTTTTTGTGAAGCTGCATTTAATATTTGTGATTCAGCAGGTGGCATCTTGGTGGTCTGTTGATTTTTCTTCAATTATTTGTTCTCTCTCTCTCTCTTTCTCTCAGGGTTGAGTCTGGTGGTTGGGTTGGTGCTGTATATCTCCAGTATCAATGATGAAGTAATGAACAGGCCGCGGGAGCCAGAGCAGTTCTTCAACTACCGCTACGGCTGGTCCTTTGCATTTGCTGCCAGCTCCTTCCTGCTCAAAGAGGTCAGAGGATTAAATTTCAGTCCAAAATATCAGTGCCTATTTTGGTTGTCATTTTTTGCTCAGAGTAAATTCAAGCCCCTTGGCCTTGAATGGCCAAGATGTAGTCATATTTCGTGTGAAAGCTTCAATGACTTGAACGTATCCATTCTTCTAGGCCCGAGGGGCTTAACAAATGATGCTACTGTAATTATGTCACTTGATGCTGCTGAAGCAGATGCTTTTAACATGACCCTGCTCTGACATACACTTCAGTCGAAGGCAGGAGCTTCGAATGTGCTCTTTATATATTATGAATGTGAAGCTTCAGATGTACTCCATTTTATTTGCTATTCAGCGTCTGAATACTGTATCTAGAGCACTTAATCATATTGTTTCATATTGACTGCAATAGGAAAACTTTAAGTAACCTGAGCTCTAGGTCAGGTCAGGAGGTCAGTTTAAGAGATTTTCAACATGTATGTATTTATTTCTGTTTCTTCACATGATAACCACCTAAGACTGGGTTTTTAGGTTTTAATGGCAAGAACCCTCACAATAAAGTGAACATTTGGAATGTGTCAGTCATGACATCACATCTCTTCTCTCTCTCACTTTCTCTGTTAAAATCTTTCTCTCATTCTCTCTCATTCTCTCAGGGAGCTGGTGTGATGTCAGTGTATCTCTTTATGAAGCGTTATGCTGAAGAGGAGGCGTATCGGCCTCACCCGGCTCTCTATCGCCCCCCGCCTTTCTGAGGGCAGCGACTACAGCGGCCAGTACCTGCACCCAGAGACCTGGCCTCCCCCCCAGCGCGCTCGGAGCGCCTCCGAGATCTCCAGCGACATCTCCATCCAGCTCACGCAGAACCCCCAGCCCCCGCCGAAGATCAGCGGCCAGCAGAGCACATCATCTCCCGGAATCAACGCTGCGTCCAGCCCCACCTCTGGAGCTGGATACCAGCTGCAATCACCAGGTTCTGCAGCTCCATTCTCCCACAACCATCCCCTCCACCCTGGGGCGCACGGGGCAGCTGCAGCATCCCAGACCCTGCCTCTGTCTGCGGCGCCCGCTGCAGTGCCGCCCCCGCACTATCACACACATATGCGCATGAGCGCCTCACCATGCTAAACGCAGACAGAAGAGAAAGTTTATAGAGTGTTTGTTTTTACTGAGATAATGCTTAAACCATGAGAAACAGAAATATGATGTAAGGCAAGATGTAGTTTTTTTTTTATATGAGAAAAGGAAGTTTTTCTGTTTGTAACAAAAGGCCTCTTTTTAAGACTGAATGTTGTGAAATTGTAGCATATTAAACTGCAATGGATCGAATGAGGATTCATGCAGAACACTTGACAATCGCACACAACAGAACTGACAATTCATGTATTTAGACATGCACATTAGAACACATAAGAGAACTATTGCCTTCTATAGGTGATAGAAATATATATATTACTGAACTTAAGTTATTTCTCATCATGGAATCTGTGAATTGTTAGTTTTAGTGTTAATATTATCATTAAATGCTAAAGTGGGAATTACTTGTTATTGAACAAATTTTAAATGATGACGATATTGTTTGTTTTTTCAAAGAGTTGAGAAATATTGAATATTTCTTGTATAAATACTGTGTACTGTTGTGTTTTGGCTGTGATTTGGTTCACTGCCTTTCTGCAGAATGTTGACAAATTTAGTGGGGGAAAAAACAATATTAAAATCATTTAAATGTTCTTATTTTGTAAGACTCTTTTCTGAATATCATATGTAGGTCCACAGAATAAGCACTTGCCTGACAGCATATTTTAAATTGTCAGCGCTCACAGCGCTCTCTAGTGGTTAAGAAACTGTATTGAAACATCAGCTTTAAGCGCTGTCCGTGGTGCTGAAATCGTTCAAGGCAAAAAAATAAATAAAAATTGTGTAGAAAAAAAAACTGTAATCATACAACATTATTGTGAATGAGTATAACAAATCACGGCTACAAATTAATTTACAAAAAATAAATTAATTAAAATTAATTTAAGCTACAAAATTAATCAGTTGACCAGATTAAAACTGTTAGACTATGAAACGACAATGCCTATTACACCAGAGACTAACCATAAAGTGTTCTTGGTTTTTTGTTGTGTTTGTATCTGTCTCTTGACTAGGGGTGTGAGATGAAGTGTAAAGCACTACAGTATGTATTGATCTTAAAACTTAAAGGGTTAGATTTAAGAGTTAGACTTAAATGGATATTTTTCTTACAAAAACGCATCAATTCGCTACAGGAGGCCTTTATTCACCCCACAGAGCCGTGTGAGGCACGTTTTATTATGGATGGATGCCCTTTATTTGACTACTTTTGGACTGTTGAAAAAAAAAAACACCCGCCTTCTGCCATTCTAACGCTTGGAAGAGCAAGGAAAATGTTTTATATAACTCCGATTGGATTCGTCTGAAAGAAGAAAGTCATATACACCTAGGATGCTTTGAGGGTGAGTAAAACGGGCTAATTTTTATTTTTGGGTGAACTAACCCTTTAAGTGTATAATGTCTATGCCACTAGCGGCACCAAACGGAATTGCAGAAATAATGATCATTGTCAAACAGGTTGAACACACCCCTTGTCTTCCATTGGTCGAACACACACATAGCCCCGCCCCAAACTGACGGCTTTGGTTGATCTGTGTCGGACTGTTTGACATAGAATATTTTATCCTGCCACAAAGACAAAGAGTTAACATTTTCGGAAAATAACGTACGAATTAGTTATCCCTGCACTACACTGGATTATTAAATGTATTTCAACATCAAAAAGCACATGCTTGAGGATTAAAGAACAGCAATGTGAATGTGTGTATATTTGCGTGTGTATTTTCTGCACTGGGACTGTTAAGTGCTTCTCTGCTCTGCGGTTCATCGTTCCATTGCCTCAGGGACGCGTGCAGTCCAATTGATCAAAACTGTCTCTCCATCTCGCTCTCTCTATTTCTATCTCTGCCTGTTTGTGTTTGAGTAGGATGTCATAACTGTCGCATTTCAGTAATTCCTTTCTCCAAGGTGCTGCACTTGCGTGTGCACCAATCCTACTAATATAGTAACTCAAACAGCTAATAGTGTGTGTGTGTGTGTGTGTGTGTGTGTGTGTGTGTGTGTGTGTACTTATATGAGGGGGTGGGGGAGTCTGCCTGTGTGTGTCAGTCAAGAGTTGGATATAGCTCTCTTTTCACCAACATTACTGCATGAAAGAGCTGTCACCCAGCATTAGCCATTCCCTGCTCCGTGTGTGTGAGTGAGAGAGGAAATGAATATGAATATCGGTCGAGAAAACCTTTGAAGGTCGTAGTTCACTGTACTACTGTGCAGATGTCCGAGTTTGGTCATTTGACAGTCTGCTTAATGAGGAACATATCTCACGCTTACACGAGCCCTGACCAATGACAGGCCACAAAAATAAATAAATAAATAAATAAATAAATAAACCTCACTTGGTCCAAAACTGGGACTAGTCTTTTCACATGATTACCCATCACGCTTTCACGTTTTACTCGACCTAAGATTATTTTACATACGCCCGGGAGTCACACACACATTGCATGTTTATTGATCTTTAAAACGACTGAAAGCATAAGAAATAGACTCTCACCCGCTCTAAGCCAATTTTGAAGCATCTGTCGCATTCAACCTGCCATTTTTTACTTCCCTGCCTCCATACACCCCCCTCTCCGTCTCTCTCTCTCTCTCTCTGCGGAACTCAGTGCTCTTTCTCAGGCTGGAAAACACTGCATTTCTTTAGCAGTGCGGTACTAACATCATCTCCCAGATGCCTGTTTCTCTCATCTTCTGCAAAAACCACTGAGGACAATATGTTAAGCATGTTGCTTTGTGTTTCCATGGTGGGGATTTTACATTCTACTGCTAATGATATTTTCTATCCCATAAACCTAAACCTCAGACAAATCTTGATGCATTTTAACACTTTACATTTACAGGATGCTATTTGGGATGTTTAATAAACATTTTTGTACACACATTCTGAATAATATCAGCAACTAGGTTATATTATGATTATGTAAATGTAAATGTATTAAGCTAAATATAAATGTAAATGTAAACGTATTAAGCTAATATTCTGGTTTCTAGAAATCTGAATAAACAGATGGCTTATGCCTGAATAAGTCAGAATATTTTGGCAACTATTGGTGATATTAGATAGACACACAATAAAAGTTATATTTCTAAGTTGTAAATAAAACAAAGATTGTTGAAGAACATTTTAGAAGAAAATGCTATTTCAGTCTTTCTACTAAAAAATCACGTTTAATTCAATGTTACTTGGTGTTTCTTTGTAATTTACTAGAAGTTACTAAGTGAATTTTTTTTTTTTTTTTTTTTTCAGTGAGGAAACTATTTAAGAAACATTTTAGGAGAAGCGTTTATGCTATGTATTTATGTATGTATTTATTAATTAATGAAGTTATTTATTTATTTTAAGTACTACAAGAAGTATGAAATCAACATACAGACACATTAAATTAACTCATCACTTAAATTTTGCAGGTCATTGTATTCTTGTTTGCTGCAGTCAGACAATTATTGATTAAATCATTATGCAAAATACGAATAATGGAATAAATAAATAAATAAATAAATAAATAGAGAAAGCACCTGCAAGACTTCCACAAGAGATAAGAATGAAAAGCTTTATGCTGTAAAATTTTTTAAAATTGTCCATGCAAACGTATCATCATATTTCATATTGTACTGGACTATCATTGTGGGAACATTTGGTCCCCAAAATGCAGGCAAAACCTGACCCTGGAGATGAAGTTTGTGTGTGAGAGGGTGGTCTGGGAAAAAGCTTGATTTCAAAAGCACAATGGCGCGAATATTTCGTCTGGTCTGCCAGGATTTGGTATGCGACAAGTTGCTTACGACTCACCCTCCCTCTCTCCCTCTCTCCCTCCCTCCCTCCCTCTCTCCCTCCCTCCCTCCCTCCCTCTCTCCCTCCCTCCCTCCCTCCCTCTCTCCCTCCCTCCCTCCCTCCCTCTCTCCCTCCCTCCCTCTCTCCCTCCCTCCCTCTCTCTCTCTCTCTCTCCCTCTCTCCCTCTCTCTCTCTCTCTCTCTCTCTCTCTCTCTCTCTCTCTCTCTCTCTCTCTCTCACACACACACACACACACACACTCAGGGAGTAGGAAAGGGACAGATAGCGCGAGCGTTGCGTTGCGTTGCGTTGCGGCGCGAGCGGGGGAGACGCAGTCGCGCACACGCATTGGCTACACGCGCTCTAGACAAATCCGTGCTCGTGTGACGTGGGGACGTGTGCGCGTTGAATATCTCCTATATACTATACCTATCTTGGGAGAGATTCACATTTGTAACTTGTTTTTATTAGAATTTGACGACATTTCAAACGCTTTCTGAGACGCGCAATCCCCTCCGTTCTTTTCTTTTCTAACTCGTTTCCAGTCCATTTCTTTGATATGCAATTATCTCTCCTCGTCTTCCTCTTTGGGACTGCGACGATCTTCAAACACGAGACAAACTAATCTGGTAAGCAATAATCTCAGATTTTCTGTCGTCTGCGTGTGTGCTCGCGTTTTTTGGGGGTTGTTTGGATGTTTCCGTTTGCATGTGTGTGTGTCCATGTGGAATGTAAAGAGCGGAATCAATCGATGCCAAATTGCAAGCTTGCAAGCTCAGCTGTCGATTTCTCAAAGCTCTTCGCCTGCGTTTGGTTCTTTCTGCAAATGTTTGTTAAACGGGGGAAAATAGGATAAATGAAATAGTCTTCATTGTGCATCTTGCAAGGCGCATCTTCGCATTCATTATGCATGTGCAGCATAAACTCTCCTTATCTGGAGCTCGATGAAACAAACACAGCTGATATACTTCTAGAGCAAGACTGTTGCGGTTGTTTTGGTCTCTTAAGCTTTTTGAAGCAAGAATGGAGGGCTTTTTTTTTTTTTTTTTTTTTTTTTTTTTCCCAGATAAAGGCGTCCATTTTCGGTGTCGGTGGAGGGCTCCTCTAATGAATGCACTGCGGCTCGCATCGGCGCCCAGCCTCCCCCTGTCAACCCCCCACACTTCACCCTGACCATTTATCTGATCTCACTGATCACGAGCGTGGACCTTTTCACAGCCCTGCTCGTGCATGTTTGATCCACGCTTTTCAGTCACATCATGTGACCTTAGGAACATGGCTTTTGCTGTCAAGAGGCCTCTATTTCAGCATTAGGCAATTTTCAAAGGAAAAGATGCACCTGTCACAGACGATGAAGGCCTGCGCTGTAAAAAAAATGTTTTATCATCTAGACTAATCATTAAAAAATATGTGTTTACTGTGATTTTAAGCAGAAAGAATGATATAAAAATGCACTAAAATACTATTAACTGGTTGATTGTAAGTTATCTTGCTATCCATTTAGTAAGAAAAAATGGTAACACTTTAGTATAAGGGAAGAATTCTCACTATTAACTAGTTGCTTGTTAGTATGCCTATTATTAACGTATTGGCTGTTTATTAGTGCTTACATATTCTGCATGACCATATTCTACATCCTTAATCCTACCCAATACCTAAACTTACCCACTACCTACCTAACTATTAATAAGCAGCAAATTAAGAGTTTATTGAGGCAAAAGTTGTAGTTAATGGTTTGTTAATAGCGAGAACTGGACCTTAAATTAAAGTGTGACCGAAAAAAAATATATATTTGCCATTTTTAGAAAAAGCTTCTTGTTTTAATTATCAGTTACAAACACCAGGGTGATATGTTGCAAACAATGAAATTATTAATAGCTTAAACAGGTTGGCACATTAACATATACTTTAATAATTTAACACAGTAGCAGAACTTCACTTAATTACAGAAGTGTAAAATATACTGTCACAAAAATGCCAAACTATAATGCCTGTAACGTTGTCAATGTATTTTTACATCAACATTTTGGAAACTACAGGTGCCTCTTTTTACTGTAAATAAAATATAATATATAAATATATTTATGCATTTAACAACATTTTTATCCAAAGCGACTTTATAATATATTTATAAAGCTAGCTTTATTAGACAACTAATTATATTAGGAAGATAACAAGAAGAAAAATGCAAAAAGGAAATAGAAGTGTTTTTTTTGTTTTGTTTTGGTTTTTTTTTTTTGTAAATAAATAAAATAAAACCTCGCACCAGATCTCATGGGTACACCTTTCAAATCACACATTATGAACATGCTGCAGTATTGTTTATCTGAACATTTATTTAACTTACTCAGTTGACAATGTAACAATATGTCTTATTCAGTGTGTTTTACTGTAAAAGAAAAAAAAAATGAATGAATGAGAGTTTAAAAATCACACAGAGCAAGCTAGTGATGGCAGTGTCTGGCTTTGGCACAGAAACCTTAATCAGCATGCTTGTGTGCTCGCAGGAAGCCTAAGGTGCGCCTCCATCGTTTACATGGACTATGACCAAACAGAAATATTTTAATGAGAGAAAGCACCAGGTCAGGACTCAGGTTGTATCGCTCTCCTTTAGAGGATTCTGTTTAAGCAGATTGTGTCTCCTGGGATCATAATTATGTAATACTCTGAAGAATCCTGTGTCAGCATTGCTGTACCAACACCATTTTCCCACGATCTATACAGGAACCGAGAGCGTTTCAGACTACAACAAAGGAAAAGAAACCCCAGCGGATGGCTTTTTTGCAATTATTAAAGAGCGGACCCCTGACTGAGATTATCTCCTTTATTCTCTGTATAATTTAGAGGAGTGAACTGTAAAAAAAGGAGTCCTGTATGCGGCTGTAATGCTTCCGATGTAAAAGACAAATTTTATCTTTGCGAGAAGAAGCCTCTGCATGGTTTTGAAATTGATAAATATTATCGGGACATTGATTGTTTCTGCAATTGGCTTCTGCACATTGTGTTAGTCGTGACACTTTTCCAGGCACACTTGTTCTTTCCCACTAGACCAATACAGCTTTTAAAACAGTCATACTGCAGCAGACAAACAGAGTGGAGTGAAGTGACCCCTCATACCCCCGATCAATGCTGTCTATGGCAAAGCTGCATCCTCACGACGCCAGTAAAAGAGTTTTCTGCCTACATCAGTGATGGATGTTTACGCCGTTAAAACAGAATTAGAAGTTGGTTTGTGTTTTGTTGGTATGTATATTGTTTATGGTCAGTGCAGTTAATGTCCTGTTCTTGGTTACATTAGTGTGGTTTTTTAACAGACAGTGACATCAGATGAGTCAGGCAACATCTGTTTGCAGTGTGTTTACTTTCACCCTAGTGCAGTGATGCAATAGTACTAATTTTAAACCATTTTGGCACAGATGACTGATGTCTTTTTCAAGCAATAGTGATATTTAATAAAGAAACAACATTTTTGAAGCAATTTACATTTAAATCCTACATAAAAATCTACCATCAACATGCAGTCAGTTAGATCTAGCACAAACAATTCTGTGACCAGTTATCCAACTATAATAATATTATTTTATATTATATTATATAAGCTCTAAAGTTAAATAAAATTATTAACACTTTTATTTATAGCTATACAAATGGTTTTTCAGCACCAAATTAGCAAATTAGAATGATTTCTAACAGCTGTAGAAAATTCAGCTTTTCTATCATAGGAATAAATTAAAATGTAAAATATATTAAAATAGAAAACAGTTATTTTAAATTGTAATAATATTTCACAATATGACTATATTTTTGATCAAATAAATGCAGCCTTGGTGAGCATGAGACTTCTTACAAAAACATCCAAAAACTTTGTTAGATTCCATATTAATGTGGAATCAAACTGAGCAACTTACACAAGCTTTTAGATTCTCCTTAGAGCTGTAATAATGAACTCTCCCTTTCATCGGTCTTATCTGGGACTGAAACTTTCATAGAAGGAGAATCCTCTACCTTAAATACAGATGAGAAATAATGCAATAGACAGACTGTGATCATTTGTTCCCTTCATGCATAGTCATCAAACAGAACCTATAGCAAGCTGTAAGCAAGAGAAAAATGATTCATTCAGTCAGTTTGTACATTTGTTGTCTGAATCTCAAAAGGAATTAAGAAACAAGGTAATGGCGCTTGTTTAGAGACTGTTAATTGCTTGTGGGAGGAGACACGGACATCCAGGTTAAGAAAATGAAATGAATATCCTCACTTGCTCTCTTCCTCCGAGCTTCCTACATGGGATACAGCAGCATAACTGCAACTATATTATTGTTCATTGTTCATTGAGCAACTGCCTCACGGCAAATGATCTTTATGTCTGAAGTTCATCTGAAAAGAACTTTACTAAAAATAAAAGAGCCATGGATTTATTATTGTATTAGAAGGAATATCCCCGAGCAGAAATGCTCATTCTTTTATACACTGCTACTGTATCCTTTATTCAAACGCCTATCAGATGTTTGAGGATGTGAGTGCAGGAGTGATATATTCTTTGGTGGGAATTAAGCCTAGCTGTGCTTGCTTGTTTGTCTGAATGCGAGGAGACATGTGATAAATTCATCTAATTGCTTAATGTGGTTTTGTTAATGTTCTCTCATGTTTAAAGGTGCACTAAGCGATTTTTGAAAAACGCTTTTGACCAGCGTCAGACTGAGTCCCAAAACACTCTTGTAGCCAATCAGCAGTAAGGGGCTGTGTCTTGTAATGACAGAGAGAAAAGAGAGAGCTCAATTTGAGTGCACAGGATATTAGCAGATCGACTATAGATAGAGAGAGATGGCAGATAAAAAAGAGGAAAATATCAGAGAAACAAAACATTAAAAAGAAGAGTTACGATCAGGCAAGAGGTAGGACCTGCGTAAATATCAGAGGAGCTTTCCAGCGGTGGAGAGAACAAGGAGCGGGAATAATAATAATTTGTTGTATTTATATAGCGCTTTTCTAGACACTCAAAGCGCTTTACAATGTGAGGGGTATCTCATCATCCACCACCAGTGTGCAGCATCCACCTGGATGATGCGATGGCAGCCATAGTGTGCCAGAACGCCCACCACACACCAGCTTACTGGTGGAGAGGAGGCAGAGTGATGAAGCCAATCGACAGATATGGGGATGATTAGGAGGCCATGATGTTCAGAGGCCAATGGGCGAATTTGGCCAGGATACCGGGGTTACACCCCTACTCTTTTTCGAAGGACATCCTGGGATTTTTAATGACCACAGAAAGTCAGAACCTCGGTTTAACGTCTCATCCGAAAGACGGTGCTTTTTACAGTATAGTGTCCCCATCACTATACTGGGGTGGCAGGACCCACACAGACCACAGGGTGAGCACCCCCTGCTGGCCTCACTAACACCTCTTTCAGCAGCAACCTAGTTTTCCCAGGAGGTCTCCCATCCGGGTACTGACCAAGTTCAACCCTGCTTAGCTTCAGTGGGCAACCAGTCTTGGGCTACAGGGTGATATGGCTGCTGCTGACAAAGGGAAGGCCTCGGGAAGGCCGAGGTTGCGCTGTTTCTTCTTGATAGGTGACTAACGTTGATTTTGCTTCGTTTCACACAAGTTATCCATGTTGGCTTTTGTTTGAAATGCTTGTGTGTCACCTTCACTTTTTTCCGTGATCGTCATTGCCATGGTTGTGTACGTTCATGTGGGGCGGAGATTTCAAAATAAGGGCGAGCTCCTGTTGGGATATGGGCAATATTTGTTTTGTTTTTTTCAAATATTAACATTATTTGGCAAAAACCGCTTAGTGCACCTTTAATGAGAACAATTTGTTCAATATTGCAAATGTTCTTTTTTGGTGAAATTCACTTTAAGCCACGTGGTGATGTGCATTTATTTGATAAAAAAATACAGCAAAAACCATAATATTGTGAAACATGATTACAATTTAAAGTAATTGTTTTCTGTATTTTAAAATGTGGTTTATATCTTTAATGGTAAAGCTGTATTTTCAACATCATTACTCCAGTCCTCAGTGTCACATTATCCTTCAGAAATCATTCTAATATGCTGATTTGTTGCTCAAGAAACATTTTTTTTTGAACATTTATTTCAATCATGACAACTCTCGGAATGAATTTTACCAGCATTTATAGAACTAGACTAGATCTGCTACGCTGCTGCTGCTGAATGAGTGAGGATACATCTGAAATGCACATGAAACAGTGACTTGAATTCAGACTGCTGCAAGGAAAATAGGGAGAACCCCCCAAGCAAATCTAGGCAGGTGGTGCTGGGTAAGGTGGAGGGTTAGCAAAATCCCATGGTGCGCTGCAATGAACTGATTCGATACAGTTAGGAATAAATAGGTTACGTAGATAGAAACAAACAAATGATTGGATGAAGCAACCAGCTTTAAGTAAACCAATCAGCTGACAGCTGCTCGGAAGAGTTTCATGACTGAACTATATATTTATCAATTGTAAAAACAGTTTTGTTGGATTCTTTGATGAATTAAAAACTTCAAAAGAACAGCATTTAGGTTATGCCAAATAAAAATATTTTGTAACAATGTAAAAGTCTTGTCAAAAGTCTGTCACTTTTGATCAAATTCATGCATCAATGCTGAACGAAAGTATTAATTTAAAAAACTTTTAAACTGCAGTGTATATACTGTATGATCAAATTATGTTTGTTTATTTGTGGGGTCAGTTTAGGAATAGTGTAGATTTAGTTTTAATGGTGGTATTTTAGAATGAATCAACTGGATCAACTGAATCATTTTTTGTAGTCTGATTATTAGTAGATCTAGGCATGAATTGGCTGTTTAATGTGTTCTAATGGGGCTTAAATGGATGTTATGTTATTAAGTGATCCTGTGCTTTGTACTGTTGAATTTGAATCTTTAAGTTGACCTCCACCAGAAAGCGTTACATGTCTATGCATATTGATATTATGTAAATTGCCTCTCTTCTGACAGAGTATAAATGTAGTGCCTGCTGGTTCATCACCGCTCTTCTAACAGAGTTACACATTCTTTCCTTCATGATATTGGTCATGTCAGCTGATAATGTGTAGTGTAGAGCTTGGCTGGTAAGTGAAAGATTGTGGAAGGGGTGATCTATGAACTATCACCACTATCACTTTTGTGCTCTTGAGCAAGCCACTTAACAAAAGGTTGCTCAAGGGGACGGTCCATGTAACAAAAACACCTACTGGAAGTTATTTATGAAATGTGTCAGCTAAATGGCTAATTAGTTATGATGAACACATTGACTTGAAGCACAATATAGGCAAGATTGCATTCACGTCTTTTAGGGGAAACATGATCTGAACTAAACACAGCATTTAATTTTCAGACTCATTTCCTCATTCTGGCAAGCTCTAATCTGATTGGCTGACTTTATGCTACTTCAATGAGTAAGGGCTATCTTTCTTCAGTCTTGAAACAAGGTCATGTTTACTTTCAAGGATGAAATAATCACTGGATTTGCAAATACTACTTTAAAAGATATTCAAGTGTTTTGAAGTTAACTAATCCAAATGCTTTGTTTTCTGAGTTATGTCTGTAACAATAGTGTGTACTTTTTGCTTTTGAAGGGACATTTTCCACTATTTTTCTAGTTTTTTTTTTCTGTTTGTTGCAGCAGCCACGTAAATGTGAAAAATAAATATACTAAAATGTATTTGAAATACATTTATTTCATGCTAAATATACAACAAATACAATTAAAGTACATATTTATGTGCAATCATACTTTTTGGTATACTTAAAGTATGAACAATTGAAACAACTAAATTTGGACAATGCACTTTGTGTGGAAGTAGTGGTGAAGTCCAGCTAAAGATATACTGAAGTATATTTGATTGTGCTAAAGTGGAACTATTGCAAGTACAGTATATGCCAGGGATGGCGAATGTCGGTCCTGGAGTGCCGCGGCCCTGCAGAGTTTTGCTTCAACCCTAAACAAACACACCTGAACAAGCTAATCAAGGTCTGAATGGTTACTAGGAAGCTACAGGCAGGTGAGTTTTAACTAGGGTTGGAGCTGAACTCTGCAGGACTGCAGCTCTCCAGGACCGGAGTTCGCCACTCCTGGTATAGGCCTACTTTTAGTACACTTTAAATATCTTGCATTTAAAGACCAATAATATTCAAAAATCATGCAATCCTCATTAATAGTAACATTAAAACACATTTTAGGCTTAATATTAAGAAATGTGCATTGTGCACAAGTAGTACTCCAAATAAAGGTCTCGAGCAATATGTCAGTAAATATGTTAATAGATTTGAACTATACTTAGTATGAAACAAATGACTTCTTGTTTGTGCTATTTAGTCAAAGGTCAGGGTATACGGGACTAACTTAACCTTAGTTACCCTTTACTAATTAAACAAAATTATTTTCATGCTTAAGTAAATACAATTACAATGCAAGAGTGCCAAAGCAATCAATCGTTCACAAATGGTAGATGGTTTTATCCAAAGCAACATTTGTTGCACTTAAAAATGCATGTACATTTTTTTCATTTTATGCATTCCAAGGGAATTGAACCCATGACCTTGTGCTATGCTCTACCATTCAAACTACAGGAACATGATGTGTCAAAATGCAATCAGAAGACGTGTATTCATGAGGTATGTGAAAAGGCAACACGTTTTGTATGCATGACACTCAAAGTGTGAGTGGGACAGGTTCTATGTCCACAGCTGGGGCACATGGCAGTCAATGAGAGCAGTGGGAATGTGAGAGGTGCAATAAGGGGTATGTAGGAACGAGAGCTCAGGTGTTATTCTCTAATCTTTCATTAGCAATGTCATCTCTGAGCTCAGTGCGGTCTCACACCCTCAGCATGACGATGATGCTGCAGCAGCAGCGATAAATTCATCCAAACAGAATGGTGAAGGTAGTCTTTCATTGCTTCATTTGATGTATAATGCTATTCACTTTTCAAAGTGAATCACTCAAGTGTTTCCTTTCACAAAGGGATTCAACTTCAGTGTGCTTGCTTTTCTTTGATTTAATTCTGACTTTCCATTATTATATTGCGTCTGCTTTGTCCATTCCCTCTCCATCTGCTTGTGGCTCACGTTCATTCTCCCTCTCTTCCGAACGGTGCAAAAGAGGTCATAATTGATGCTCTTTGTCATGATTGCAGCAGGGACTTATGTGCTAATTATTTTGATTCACGAGTCATAATAATTGGACGCGTTTCCCATAATTATGGCTTCGCCTTTCACAGTCATGACATGATTTGTCTGAATGGTATATTAATTGTCTCTCATTTTGATCGGTTACTCGACGTACACATCTTGACGTGTCGAATGTATGGTGAGTAAGTAATGATCTGGGGGAAATTAGTTACTTTGTGTCTTTTCCTCCCCCCAAGCCTTGCTAATCAATTCTCACACGGCAGCAATAACTGTGAAATTATGAATGGAAGCCACATTGTGGCTGATTACACGACGGTCTCATGAGAACAAGATCTCTGCTGTTTTTTCTTGTGCCTGTGTGATTATAAATAGATGTAAATAAATATGTGATTTTTGTGGTCTGCCAAGCCATATGTTTGTATGTATTTATCGCAAATAGACGTGGCAGACTGTGGAAACGCAGAGGCGATCTGCTTCATATCATGTTTTGTGTGTGTGGTTCTCGGTTTGATGCTCTTTTTTTTTTTTTTTTTGTCGACTTCAGTTTTAAGTATGGCAGAGGCATCACATAGAAACAGACACTAAAAGCTGCCAACTGTCTTGTGAGTGACTCTCAGGCTGATTAGTTTGACATATAGAAGAACAGTGTATTTCATACTGCCTCAGTTAATGTTTCTGGGGCCTGCAGAGGTGGAGTTAAACCCCTCAGGGCTGTTCAGTTCTCGCTGGCTTTCTGTGGGCAGTCATGTGAACTGCAAAAAATGATGGCCTGTTATTAATCAGTAACACTTTTGGCACTGTTTTTGGGGGAGGAATGTAATAATTCTTTGTTTGAGGAGAAGTAATGATGTTTTGTTAAGCAGTGAATGCTGTAATGCAGTGGTTCTCAATTGTTTTTTTTTCCCTCCAGGACCTAGATTTACCCAAATTGTCACTAAAACAAAACATTTCAGTTATATTATTATGAACTGCATAGGCCTAAGAATATGCAGCATTAGCAAGTTTTTTTCTTTCTAGATGTTTCATGCTATGGGCAGCCAATAATTATTTGCACAAAACACAATGTACTCGATAGAACACATTGTACAGTATTAAATCATGTAGAGATTGACTAGATGCATGCAAGGTGATATGTATTTTTGCTACACTCTGCATAATTACATTATATTGTTAGGTGTAGCACTGAACGATTCTTGTTTTTTGAATGAAAAAATACTTTTATTGAGCAAGAATGGATTAAATTGATCAAAAACAACAGTGAAGACATTTATAATATTACAAATAATTTGCTTTTCAAATAAATGCTGTTCTTTAAACTTTCTATTCATCAAAGAATCCTGACAAATGTATCATGGTTTCCACAAAATAGTTAAGCAGCACAGCTGTTTTCAACATTTGATAATAAATGTTTCTTGCACCGAATCAGCATATTAATTTCTGAATTTCTGATTTCTGAAGGATCACGTGACTGAGGACTGGAGTAATGATGCTGAAAATTCAGCTTTACCATTACAGACATAAATTACATTTTACAATATGTTAAAATCAAATTTATTTTAAATTGTAATTATTTCACAATATTACCGTTTTACTGTGTTTTGATCAAATAAATGCAGCAGCAGCAGCCTTGGTGAGCACGAGATTTCTTTCAAAAACAGAACATCTTTCTGACATAAAACATTTTATACTACATTTGCAGTGCTCTAGACAGTAGTGCATAATAGTGCATGCTACAGATGTACTGTACATTCGATACACATACTTCATATTACATACAAAAGACTGAAGTATAATATATGTATTTATACCATAGACTCTCAGAAAAAAAGGACAAAAGCTGTCACTGGGCCAGTACCTTTTCAAAAGGTACACCTTTATACCTTACCCCTAAAGGTTGCATATTAGTAGTACCTAAAGATACATATTGGTACCTAAGGTGTGCATTTTAGTACCTAAACGATACATTTTAGTACCTTTTGAAAGAGTACCAACTCAGTGATGGATAATACAGTTTAACTTAGAGTTTACTGCATATTTCTGCACATTTCTCAGGGCACAGGTTACTTGCTGCCACATTGAGAGGAATGAAATTTACAGAGCATTGAACATGGTAGTTACTTTACTGTGTGGTACTATCGTAGTAGTTTTTAGTTACTGTATACTAGATTTGTAATGCAATAGTAAATTTATCATGCATATTAGGTTTATAGCTTATAGTACACCTGTAGTGCATACAGTACTAGATGTAGAGAATATTAAATATTATTGTAAGTGTTCTCATGCAGCATTCTCTAAGCAGCATTTTTTAATTATATAAATATCTCTAAGTTATTAGTATTAGTATAAGTTAGTAGTGCAGTAGTAAGTAGTATACAATATTGCTGGAATGCATTTAGTGTAGAAGATTTTCATTAATCTTGAATTAATACAATACATAGAATTATGCCTATTTGTATTCTACTATTATCCACCATTATCTAGTTTGACTGTGTGAAGCAACTGTGTGTTAAGGGCTGCAGTGAGCCTAGAATAGAGTGAACTTTTGGGGCTAGAGAGTCACTCATATATGGAAAGAATCTGATCAGGACCTAGAAATGCATACATGACAGTGATTGATCATACTTCAGGAACTCATATATGGTAAAAGATAACTGTCCAAAAATACAGCGGTGAATATATGGAATGCTGTGAAAACTTCAGGATGTATATATGTGAGTTTGAGACAAGACTCAGGAGTGCTGTTCGAACATCCGCTCGGCCTTTTGTTAACTTGTTAATAAAGTTAACAAATCTGCACAGTTTTGTTTTTAGTTTTGTTTATTTATTTAACCGATTTGCATTTCATCTGCCATGTGCCTTATGCCACTTAATCTAACTCTTTTCTACAATGTCCTTATTTGTATATCTGTATAGTTTGTTTTTATATTTTAAACTGTATTTATCTGCATTCTACGTCTACTGTTAGTGTTTTATTGTTAACTGTATGCACCATGGGTCTGAGAGTCACGCAATTTCAATTCTCTGTATGTATGTGCTGTACATGTGGCAGAATTGACAATAAAGCAGACTTTGACTTTGACTTTTGACTTTGACTAAAGGTCTGTCTGAATTCAAAACCTCCTTAGTGCGATTTATTTTTAACAAGGAAAATCCACAACATTAGCTACTTGGCAACCTACGTTTCTGAAGTTTTAAAGCTTCCTTAATACTGGCAATGTGATAAAGCACCGTTAATCAGTGATTACATGGCTAGAAAAGAGGCGTTTGTGATATGTGAATATGACTTTGTGACAAGGGCTGCTGGCAGAGACAGGAGCTGTAGTAATGAAGTCTTGGACCCAGTTTACACAGGTTAATGTCACATGATGCTTTATTCCCTGCTGAGACTCGACTGAGAGTGCAGAAACAGACTGTTGCCTCTCTGCCTCCATTTTTCACAGTTTCAGTCCCAGATTCTTGTATCGATCAAAATAAACTTTATTACTTCACTGTGTGAGAAGAGATTAAATGAGAGATTTTCATCTTCTCCATCTGCTTTTATCAAGTTATTTTGTCATTATGGTTTTCTGTTTAATACCTTTACCCTTACCTGTGGCCATAGACATTAAACTAGTTTCCTTTTTGAAAAAAGAAATGTGCTTCCTTTAATTGTATTAAATTTGCAATTGTAGCGCACTTCAAATCTTAAATGTATATTTTAAAAAATTGTACTTGCAGATAATATGACTTGTTTCTTAATGCAGCTTAGTACACTTTGTGACGTCAAATGAAAATTTTTAGTTTAACGTACATTTTGAGTCATTATGCTTTAATTATCATTTGTCATGTGTTAAAGCAGTGCACTTATTTTGATGTGTAGACTAACATACTAAAGTACAAGTACTTGATTATAACTTTGTGTGGTATTCATTAATAAATTTAAAGTTCATATATAAATGTACTAATTTGCAGCTTCTTTAATACGAATGTCTAATTACAAAATATTTATATCAAATAATGTTAAACAATTTATAAGTTTCAATAGAAAATGACATTAAAATACATATTTTAGTTTACAGTAAGTCCTTGTCAATGTATATAGTACACAAACCTTATTTCAAAGACAATAAAAGTAATTATGAAATCACATATAAAGATGTAATTAAATTCTACGGAAGTGGCTCAAAAAATCATTGAATTGGATTTAATACATTTTACATTATTTGCAATTACATGAAATTAAGTTTCTAAAAACATTACATTATTTGCACTTCACTATATTATTAGTAGTATGTTATTTCTGTGATAAGTACACATGTATTCATATACTGCATGAGTATTCAAAAATATAAATACACAAAGGTTACTATCCCAAATAATTCTCATTAATGGCTGCTTGAAACTCATATTGTATGTCATTTTTGTTATTAGTTGTGTTAAACTGGCTTTGTACAGGTTATATTTTATTTGTATGTGCTATTTTTGTATTTACAGTTTATCAGCTTATCTAACAGCTTACACCTGATAAACGTCTTTAACTAAAGCGCTTGGATTGTCACATGCAAAATTCCACGTTTGCAATGTTTTTATGTAATTTTATTTTATTTTTTTTCACTGATGTGACGCATTAGAAAACGGCTGAGATTTTTCATCCATGCTTTACTCGAAAGGGATTTTTCTATGAGGGCTACAAATCTGTACTGCAGAGGCTCACCATGCGAACAGGGTTTAACCCATTTTGATGGCTGTGCCATATTGCATTATAAATTATTAACAGCCAAGGCAGCCCTGCATTATGTCTGCTAAATTATTTTTGCTAAATTATGCGTACTGCATGATTGTCCTCTGGTTTTATAGGTTTTTCGCTGTGTGTGTGTGCGTTCGTGAGCATCTTTGCCTCGTATAGGTGTGGTTAACAAAGCATCCAGCGCTGTGAGGTAACGCTTCTCCTCTTGCTTGGTCAGGGAGTCTCTACAGGCTCATTGCAATGATCCAATTCATGTGATGTTGCTGAATTGCATGTTTGTCAGTTATTCCCTTATCTCATCCCAAGGGATGAAAGCTCTGCCCCCCTCCCATCTCTCCATGCTTTTGCAATTCAGCGTTACTATGGTAACAGTGGAGACCTGCCTTTGCTCCTCTCTCCCCAAGTTCTTTAGATTCATTCCTTGCCAAAGTTCCCCTAAACAGTTTTCTTTCTTTTTTTTTGTGGCAAAGTAGTTGCAGCAGAATTCAGTCTTTCTTTCTTCTCTATCTCCAGGTTTTTTTATCAGCAATGACCAGAACTGACACAAAGTAAGACTATACACACACGAAGGCATCAACACAAGCTTCTCCATTTTTGTCGACCTGTGAGAGCAGCAGAAGAACAGGGGGAATAAACGAGTGCAGGAAGGAGAAAAGGAGTGTGCGAGGACAGTCGATGGATGCTGCCCGGATTGAAGGGACAGCACATTCTCATCTGACGAGGAAAAGAAAGATTTCAAAATTGAGTCGAAGGACAGAAACTCGCCGTCAGGTAAGCTCGTCCAATCAGGTAATAGTGTTAAAGGGATAGTTCACCCAAAAATGAAAATTCTGTCATTAATTACTCACCCTCATGTCGTTATAAACCCTTAAGACCTTCGTTCATCTTTAGAACACAAAATAAGATATTTTTGATAAAATCCGAGAGCTTTCTGACCCTCCATAGACAGCAATGTAACAGCAATGGCGGACTGTCCTGGGAGAGAAGAAATTGTTGAATAAAGTCTTCATAAAAAGTTTTCTGTAACCACTGATGTCACATGGACTATTTTAACGATGTCCTTACTACCTATCTGGGCCTTGAACATGGTAGTTGCGTTGCTGTCTGGGTCAGAAAGCTCTTGGATTTCATCAAAAATAATTTTTTGATACTCTTTAAAAAAAAAGTTTTGTGTGTTCCGAAGATGAAAGAAGGCCTTACAGGTTTGGAACGACATGAGGGTGAGTAATTAATGAAAGAATTTTCATTTTTGGGTGAACTATCCCTTTAAATGATCTTCAGGCTGATGCCAAAAAAGCAAAGGAAGTCAGGCATTTCTCATCTCTCCAACTCTATACTATCAATATAAAAGAAATCAAATTGGAGGAAAGATATATGGGCAGCCAGTGATGTTTAACATCTCTTGTTCTCTCCCACAGGCATGGTGTGTGAGAAGGGCATTCAGATCCTTCTCACCATCGTGGGTGCTTTCGCATCCTTCGGCCTGATGACGGTGGCTATCGGCACTGATTATTGGCTGTACTCGCGGGCGCTCATCTGCAACAGCACCGCCAATAACACACAAGAGGATCCCCATAATAAGGAGAAGAAGGACCCCGGGGCCTTGACACACTCTGGCCTGTGGAGGATCTGTTGTCTGGAGGGTCAGCCACTGTCTTGGCTCTTGGTTACATTGTGGGGGTGGCGTCTGTGTGCAGTTATTTGAAAAAAAAAAAGGAGAGTTAAGATTTATTAACATTTGCCTTCGTCAGGGCAGCCCTATGATGAGACAGTGTTTATACTAAAAAAAAATAAAATAAAATACTAGGCCAAAGTTTGGAAAACTGAAAATAGTACATCAAAGAGAATATCATATACTGTATGTATATGTTTACATATACAGTATGTGTGTGTGTGTGTTTCTCAATTATTTTAATGATTAATGCTTTTTAAAACATTTACAGAATTTGATGATATTTCTGTAGCATTTTTAATTCTACAGGCTCTATGGAAATTATGAGATTAATGAATTATTTTATTTTATTGACATGATTTTAAGAAAGAAATGAAAAACATTTGTCTATCTCTTCAATTATACAGGTGCATCTCAATAAATTAGAATATCGTGGAAAAGTTCATTTATTTCAGTAATTCAACTTAAATTGTGAAACTCGTGTATTAAATAAATTCAATGCACACAGACTGAAGTAGTTTAAGTCTTTGGTTCTTTTAATTGTGATGATTTTGGCTCACATTTAACAAAAACCCAAATCTCAACAAATTAGAATATGGTGACATGCCAATCAGCTAATCAACTCAAAACACCTGCAAAGGTTTCCTGAGCTTTCAAAATGGTCTCTCAGTTTGGTTCACTAGGCTACACAATCATGGGGAAGACTGCTGATCTGACAGTTGTCCAGAAGACAATCATTGACACCCTTCACAAGGAGGGTAAGCCACAAACATTCATTGCCAAAGAAGCTGGCTGTTCACAGAGTGCTGTATCCAAGCATGTTAACAGAAAGTTGAGTGGAAGGAAAAAGTGTGGAAGAAAAAGATCCACAACTAACCGAGAGAACCGCAGCCTTATGATGATTGTCAAGCAAAATCGATTCATGAATTTGGGTGAACTTCACAAGGAATGGACTGAGGCTGGGGTCAAGGCATAAAGAGCCACCACACACAGACGTGTCAAGGAATTTGGCTACAGTTGTCGTATTCCTCTTGTTAAGCCACTCCTGAACCACAGACAACATCAGAGGTGTCTTACCTGGGCTAAGGAGAAGAAGAACTGGACTGTTGCCCAGTGGTCCAAAGTCCTCTTTTCAGATGAGAGCAAGTTTTGTATTTCATTTGGAAACCAAGGTCCTAGAGTCTGGAGGAAGGGTGGAGAAGCTCATAGTCAAAGTTGCTTGAAGTCCAGTGTTAAGTTTCCACAGTCTGTGATGATTTGGGGTGCAATGTCATCTGCTGGTGTTGGTCCATTGTGTTTTTTGAAAACCAAAGTCACTGCACCCATTTACCAAGAAATTTTGGAGCACACTTCATGCTTCCTTCTGCTGACCAGCTTTTTAAAGATGCTGATTTCATTTTCTAGCAGGATTTGGCACCTGCCCACACTGCCAAAAGCACCAAAAGTTGTTTAAATGACCATGTTGTTGGTGTGCTTGACTGTCCAGCAAACTCACCAGACCTGAACCCCATAGAGAATCTATGGGGTATTGTCAAGAGGAAAATGAGAAACAAGAGACCAAAAAATGCAGATGAGCTGAAGGCCACTGTCAAAGAAACCTGGGCTTCCATACCACCTCAGAAGTGCCACAAACTGATCACCTCCATGCCACGCCGAATTGAGGCAGTAATTAAAGCAAAGGAGCCCCTACCAAGTACTGAGTACATATACAGTAAATGAACATACTTTCCAGAAGGCCAACAATTCACTAAAAATGTTTTTTTTATTGGTCTTATGAAGTATTCTAATTTGTTGAGATAGTGAATTGGTGGGTTTTTGTTAAATGTGAGTCAAAATCATCACAATTAAAAGAACCAAAGACTTAAACTACTTCATTCTGTGTGCATTGAATTTATTTAATACACGAGTTTCACAATTTGAGTTGAATTACTGAAATAAACTAACTTTTCCACGACATTCTAATTTATTCAGATGCATCCGTATATACAATACTATTCAAAGGTTTGGGGTTGGTAAGATTTATTAATGTTTTTGAAAGAAATCTCTTCAATACTCACCAAAGCTGTATTTATTTAATCTAAAATATAGTAATAACAGCAATATTGTGAAAAATTATTACAGTCTAAACTAGTTGGTTTCAACGGTAAAATATTTTAATGTGTCATTTATTCCTGTGATAGCAAAGCTGAAATTTCAGCATCATTACTCCAGTCTTCAGAGTCACATTATCTTTCAGAAATTATTCTAATATGCTGATTTGTTGCTCAAGAAATATTTCTTATTATCAGTGTTGAACATAATGTTGTACTTAATATTTTTTAAAAACCTGTTGTAATTTTTATTTTTCAAATCAAATGCTGAATAAAATTAACTTATTTAAAAAATAACAATAATAATGTTACTAACCCCAAACATTTGAATGGTGTGTATATGTATATATATAGGGCATATATAATGTAAGGCATATTCTTATTTTAAGAGTATAAAAAAATCTGTCTTAGACTTAGATTATTTTACAGGCTGGCGATGATTCCAATTATAAAAATACTCTAATCATAAGATTTTTAATGTTTACTTTAATTATTCATCAAATTAATAGGATCTCTCGAGCTTTACATGATGCATATTATTCAAGTATTTTCATAATCAAGTAAATTATTCTGAAAATCATTTAAATTATTCTGAAAATGGCTAATATGCCTGTATAAAGGATGAAACCATTTCAAAAGTGTTAAATTCTTTATTTAAATAGTATTGAAGGATAATTAACAGACACAGTATCATAAAACATACACACGTCCTGAACCCTGATATGGCCATTTACTGCTAAAGAGTTTTGAGTGTAGGAGCGAAGCCCAAAAAAGTCTGTGAAGGCCTAATTAAAAGGCTGAGCTGATTGCATTGAGAGGTCAACACAGAGGGACAGCAGTCGCAGTCTTAGGGGCGGTTCTAGCACCTCGTGCTCTCACTCATCCCTGTGTAATGCGCTCTCCACTGCGCCTGCAGCCAGCCATTGTGCTCTGCTAATTTAGCCTTATGGCTAAGCTCTCTGATAACAAAGCATTCAATTAAAGATAAGCCTGGATTCCCAATCATCACAGTGGCGCGGCTTCTCTCTCAGCCGTCTCTCTTTGTTTCTTTGTTTCTTATCTCATTAAAGCCTCGCTTTCCCCTCTTTCTTTGCTGTAGTGTTACAGCACTCTTGGCATAGTTTAGAGGTCAAGACATCCTTGCTTTCCCCAGGGATTAGAGCCAAGATGGATGCTTAGTAAAAACACAATTAAGAGCAGGTGAAGTGGAAAGCGGACATTTTGAATCTGCATAATGAATGTCACAGCTAGACCGGCCCAAACAGCAAATACTGTTGGCTGTGTGATGATAGGTGCACTGATTGTCACATCACCCCGACTCGATTCTAGACACGCACGCACACACATGCTGGGCCTCGTCCTTGCCTTCATCTACGCTCCCCTGCTGCTGGAACAATCGTTAGCAGAAGCTAATACTATTCTTAAAGCTACTGAGCTGCTTTCATGTTTATGTAGCTTAGATCAGAGAAAGCAAGGTCATGGTAAGTAGGTAAATACCTCCAGGCCATACCTGCTGAAAAGTTCAGTTTAGACCAGCATGAGTATCCATACTGGCTCGGTGCTGGTCTTAACCATAGAAATATAAACATAGATTCCTCATTAGCCGCTGTTTCTATGGGCTGCTATACAAAAGCCGTCCGCCATATTTGAACACTCAAGAGCAGTAGCCTTCAGCAGATGATTTTGCTAAACTAACACAATACAACAAGACAAAAGCTTTAGATAACACAACATCAAAAGTTACCGTAGTTTAAAAACCTGTAATATTGGTTAATTCATATAAAACACAAACCAACACATTCTGCCCTGAGAAAAAGGTTATGCCATTTCTTCGGAAATTTAAATCTAGGTAGTGCAATCTTGGAAAGTGATTGATTTTTACTGAGTGATGACACGTTGACCGTTCCAGGATGGTGGGCACATTGATGGGAGCAGATGAATGTGGCATCTGCATACACCAAAAATGAATAAATACATAAATACTAAAACATGGTCTTTTCAGTTAGGATAGAAGATCAGTGCTTTGGACTGGATTTCTGTGGTTAATGCAGACCTGCGGCATAGCAGGTACCCAATTTGACCTCAAATTATGACTCTAAACTACATAAAAAGTTTGTGACACCTCTGCATTTAATTGTGCACGTGCACAACTCAAGTCAAGCAACAGGCAGCAGCAAAAGAAGAATTGTTCGACCAATCAGTTAATTCCCTGAAATATTAAGCAGGGATGAATGACAAATACTTTAGGATGAAATGAGAACCATTGAAAGCAAAACCAAGTGTGGCACTATGTTCTTTTACACTTCAGCTGCAAATATGCAAACTTGAATTGAGAATCTTTTATAAATCTTGTCAACAAAAGATAAGTTTTATGATCTCCTGCAGTTTTCCACAAAAATAAAGGCTATGGTTTAACATTTGAAATGTGTAAAAATTAAGACATTACAATTTTACTGTAAAATTATTTTCGCAATTGTATTAGTACAATAAATAATACATAAAATATTTTAATAATATTATAGTCATACTGAATGGCAACAGTGTGAATGTATCAAGATGCAGTATCTCTAACAAAGAACCCAAATGGTGATGCCAGATTCTCCTTAACACCTTTCCCCTTTGTGCCTTCATCTCTTTCTTACAGATTAATGTCCATGAGAGGAGGAATATAAAGACATAAAAAACTGTGAAAAGAATCCCCCCCACACCTGTCCACCTGTATCTCCCTGCGTCTGTCTCATCAATCCATCACATTCCCACTCCATCAAGCAACACCAGTCATGATGTCATCATAGAGCATCAGTTTGTCTGTCTGCACTGGAGCGGGTAGCTGTTCACTCCCTGACTGACTCCAGGCCTATCTGCATGTGTGTGTGTTTCCTGTTCCACATCTTAACAAATGAACATAATGAATTAAGAGAATTAGATCTGTATCAGGCGCGACAATCCGAAAATGACTTCCCTATCTAATTTAAAGAGATTGGATTGCTGATTAGGCCATTAATTGGTATTTCAGAACTCTTGGAGTATTCCTAAATGAGATTACAGAAGGGTATATCTATCTATCTGTCTGTCTGTCTGTCTGTCTGTCTGTCTATCTATCATTAATGCCTGTTTTATTAAGAGAAAACATTTTTGTATCTTTATTTCTAAGTGATAATGTTCGTTATAGCAAAAACTATAAAAAAAAAAAAAAAAACATGTGACTGTAGTATCATTTAAAATGTATATTCATGCAGTTTTCCATATAAGTTGTCTTTTTTGTTTTGTTTTTTTGTTAAGAAATTATTTTTATTCAGCAAGGACACATTAATTCGGTCAAAAAATGACAGCGAAGACATTCATATTGTTACAAATCATTTGTTTCAAATGAATGCCGTTATTTCAAACTTTCTGTTCATCAAACACTAAACATATAACGGTTTCCACAGAAATATTAAATAGCACAACTGTTTTCAACATTGATAATTTCTGAAGGGTCATGTGACACTGAAGACTGAAGTAATGATGCTGAAAATTTAGCTTTACATCACAGGAATAAATGACATTTTAAAATATATTAGAATAGAAAATGGTTATTTTAAATTGTAATATATTTCACAGTATTACTATTTTTACTTGGTTGAGCATGAGAGACTTCCTTCAAAAACATTTAAAACTTTTGAACAGAAGTGTAATGAAACAGCAGTGTCACTTAATTATGATCTAGATAAGTATTAAATATTTTTAAAAAATCCAACTACAATCTCTGCCAGAAAGTGCAGTGAGTGTTTGTACATCAGGTGTGATCATGTAGACACATTTGTGGGAAAGTGTGAGGGGTTTTGATGGAGGTACAGTGCTGCAGTTCATTCTCAGAAGTAACATATACGCAGCATGTGAGGCTTGTTGCAAGGATGCCTTACCTCTGATGTTCTTGTCTGTTTGCTTGTAGGGGTGAAGCGTGGCGTGTGCTCCCAGATCAACCACTTCCCAGAGGACGCTGACTTTGATCATGATGGAGCAGAATACGTCCTGCGTAAGAGGCTGCCCTTTATTACAACAACAGACTTTATCATGACAAAGCATTTCTGCAGCATGGATGAAATGCAGGCAGCTACAGCAAATGTCTTTGCCTTGTTAAAGAAACAGTTCACCCAAAAATAAACCCTGTTTTTTTTTTTTTTTTTTTTAAGTAACATATTGCAGATTCACAATAATTCTCCAGATTCAATCCTATGCTTCATATCCCCTGAAATGCTCCAAGACATTTCTGTGCTACAGTTTGCATGTCACATGCATAAATGCATGCATGCACACAGGTTGGCATTTTGGTTGGTATTTAGATGGCATTTCCTCACACTGTCCCGGCTTGACTGGTCCCAGATGGGATGCCGAACTGCCAGGGGAACATTTTTCCTCTGGGGCTTTTTCATACACAGTGCACAACGGCATCATTTAATTACCCAGGTGCCTCATTTTAGCTTAATATTTATATCTAAAAATGTGGCATGGAGATAAGAATGCAGTGTTAAAGACCTGAACAGAATTGACTCGCCTGCACTCATCATGTCTCGCGCTTCTAATGCTCTCCGTCTCTCACCCTCTCCCATCTGTCTCTCTACTCCGCTATTCTCTCTTTCCCTGCAGGAGTGGTCCGGGCCTCCAACATCTTTCCCATTCTTAGTGCCATCCTGCTGCTAATGGGAGGAGTCTGTATTGCAGCCAGCCGTTTCTACAAGAGCAAAAGGAACATCGTGCTGGGGGCTGGCATTCTGTTTGTAGCGGCAGGTAAAGTGTGTGCATTGTGTGTGTACAGGCATTGGTCCAGGAGTAAATGTCAAATAACATCTAATATTTACCTGTACTAGAAAAATGTGTCTTACGCTTTAGGACACCACAGTGTATAAGTCTTAAATCTGGGATTTAAAAAAAAAAAAAAAAAAAAAAAAATATTAACATGAATAAATTTATACATGGACAAATCTGTAAATTTAAGAAATTTTAAATTTGAGTAACATAATAAAATATATGTGTATCTTGCATTGCATTTAAGATACACGTTATATTATATTATATTATATTATATCCCATTTTTATTTACGCATTTGGCAGACACCTTTATCCAAAGCAGCTTACACTGGATTCAGGATACACATTAAATTTTAAATTTACTTTGGATAAAAGCAACTGCCAAACACATAAATAAAAAAATACATGTATCATAATTAAATGTGTATATAGAATGTAATATAATTTAATATGCATTATATTACAAATTATTTTAATATTATGATATATATTTTTTTAATCTAAAATTCATGTTAATTTTTTGTAACATTTTCAATGAAATAGTGATATATAAATGCATGCTTTTATCCCCTCCCAAAAAATTTGAAAAATGCTAAATAGAAGCTTTTGCGCTAATGGTCTAATACATTTGGACCCCACAAAATGCTATAAAATGCTAAATACAATATTACAAAAAGTCTTTAATTGTTTGTCCATACAGAATATTACTGTGAAATGTAAAACATTTTATCTGATAAAACCTAATTGGCAGATTGGACAGTGAATGCTTCAGAATCTTTTTTATTCTGAGAGTTTTGATCAGTTGGCATGTTTTTGATCATTGATCTTTAGGCCTGAGTAACATCATTGGTGTGATAGTGTACATTTCTGCCGCTCTGGGTGACATTTCCCCAAAGAAGGACGAGGATAAGAAATGGCAGTACTCCTACGGCTGGTCCTTCTACTTCGGCGGGCTGTCCTTCATCCTGGCTGAGATGGTGGGCGTGTTGGCGGTAAACATCTACATCGAGAAGAACAAGGAGCTCCGCTGTCGCTCTCGCACCGATATCTTTAAGAGCACCACTCACGCCATGCTACGGCTCCCAAGCTACCGCTTCCGCCGCAGATCACGTTCCAGCTCTCGATCCACAGACCCTTCACGCTCACGAGACCCCTCTCCCGTGGGCGGACCACCGGGGGGGAAGAACTTCGGAATGCCCCCGTCTGCTTTACTCTCCCAGGGGCCCATCTCTGTGTCCACTCTACCCAACCCTCACTCCCGCTCCGCTCTGCCAGGGGGCGATATTTCCCTTTACACCCTCTCCCGAGACCCCAAACTGGGTGGTTTGGGAGGGCTGGGTGCCCCTCCGCTCTATGGCACGGTGGACCGCGCCACGCTATACCAGCTGCACAACTGCTTCCCGAAAGAGAGCGGAGGGGGCGGAGGAGGCATGATGATGAGTGGGACGCTGCCCTCGCTCAAATCCCACAATCCCTCAGCCATCCAGAATTCTTCCAACTCCAACGCACCACTCAGCAACTCCGTCCCGTCATCCCAGCCTCCACCTTTCTCCTCCTCTACGGTGGAGCGGGAACGAGGGATGGGAACGCTGGATAGGCTAGGAAAAGGCGACAGAGAGAGTAACTCCAACACGCTAAATAGGAAAACTACACCAGTGTAGACAGTTTGAGGGTTGGCATAGTTTATAAACACAAACGCGAGAGATAACGTAGATGGAAAGACTGGAAAACAACTAAAAAGGGGATAAGTCTCTCGGCATTGACAAATGTTTCACTTTATGAAAAAAATAAAGAGTAAAAGAATGACAAACATCTCATAATAACAACACCACCTCATGTTTTTTTTTCTTCAGTACTGTTTTATAACATGTTTAATCTTAATGAATCTGTTATCATGGGATGCTGTGATATTATTTTGCTTGATTTTAGACGTGGAGTTTCAAGATGGTGAAGTGTTGTTGTTATTATGACTACGTTTGAACTGCTAGCTCTTAACATGTTGAATGATTCTAGTTTTTAAACTAGAAAGACTATTTTGCTTTTCAAAGATTTTTGACTGATTCCAAAACGTGATACTGAGCACTGCAGAAACATGAGTGTATTCAATGTGTGAGAAGATTATTACTACGACTAACTTCGTGAGAAGCATTTTATTTATTTTAAAGAAAGTTTTATTTTCTACCCTTTGATAACATGCAATTTAGTGTAATATCTGTATATCTGTCTTCCAGCTCAGTAAAGAGATCGGCACCATAACTGATGGACTGAAATGACAAAGAGTTAAAATGAAAAAGATTTTTATATAAACCTACCATCATATTATTTTTTGTTAAAATCACTATTAGCAGTAGAAGTAGCACTTGTTGAATTGAAAAACTTTGTTTTGGGGCATTAAAACATTCCCTCACTTGGTCAAAGAGGGACAGATGATATATTTGTATAGAGAAAATGAAGAATGATGACATTCAGAAGAGGGACTTCTTTCCAAAACTGTGTTTTTTAGATCGGAGGGAGGTGGGGAGGATGGAAAAAACTACATTTTGAAATGCAAATGTATATTACACATAATTGTATTTGAAAAAATGAGATACCTTAAAAATCTAGAGTACAGATGTGAAGGTGGTGGGGGGGGGGGGGGGGTATTGTTTTCAATACATTTTATGTATGTATTGAAAAGTGCAGAATGCTTGGGTGGGTCGGGCTTTTTTGAATATGTATGAGGACACTGTCTTCCTTGAGCTCTGATTGGGCTACACTCGTATGTGGGGCATGCCCTGTGTCATTTGTGTTTTCCCTCCATTGGGTCATGTGATCATGACAGCATCCCAAAGGCAAACTCCCATTCAAAAAAAAAAAATAACAAAAAAAAAAAAAACACAAATGTTCACTGTGCTGCACCTGACTCCCTTTGATCCGTCTGCTTCTCTAAATGAGAGATTATATATGTGGACATTCTGCTAACCTTTAACCTTTATTCCATGATCCCAGCGAACAAGAGGTCAACATAGAAGAGTGCAAATGGTCATCAAATCACAATCTCCAGCAGTCGGGGGTCTTTTTTAATTCATACAAAAAAAAAAAATAAAATAAAAAATTGTGAACCTACACACAGACAGCATTTATGTGGTCAGTTATAAATATTACGTAGTGGAGAATAGATATATCTAGAGAAAATATGGTTTATCTTAATGTGTGATAAACTCTAACATTGTATTGCACGAATTTTATATATAAAAGAAACAACAGACAATCTACGAGTGATGTCATTTGTGTTTTTAACATCTTTATCCATAAAAGATAACCAAGATGAACTTTCATGGAAGCATGTTTCCATCTCAGTAAAAAAATACAGATAGGTAATTGTGAGATAAAGTTTAAAATACAAAAAAAAAAAAAAAGTTACAAAGTCAAAATTCAGTGAAAATAAAATCACTATTATCTTTTTTTTTTTACTTTCAGGACAAAACGGGTTTCCATAAACTTCTAATTCAGTGGTTCTCAACCAGAGGCCGGGCCCGCTAGGGGGCCTCAGCAAATTTTCAAGGAGGCCTCAAGATGCCTTAAACTAATTTAAAATAAGGCAAAATTAGTATTTTTTTTCTAGTTACGTCAAACACTAAAATACTTTATTGGGTAGAAATTGCGGGGGAAAAAATTCTTATCCTTATGTAAATCACAAACAGCTGGAAAAGTCATGTAAACAACAGGTGGCCTTTGAGTAAAAAAGGTTAAGAACCACTGTTCCAATAATCAGCTTAAAAAAAATAAATTAGAAAAAAATAAAAAGAATTAAAAAAAAAAAAACTAATTCCTTTTAACAGATAAAATCTAGATATTTTGCAGAATCATATTTGAATTTTACCATTTACTGTGTATAATTTGGGTAAGTGAAATTTGGGTAACCTATTTTTTTTCCTGATTTCCAGATGGGCAGGCCATCACTTTCTCACTATTGGAGGACTGTCTAGAGGGTTTTATTGTACCCACCCAAAAACATGCATTCATTTCGGTCCCGACCAACAATTAAGAAACCTGCATGAGCAGATCCTGTTTTATCCCATCCCCCCCACCCCCCCATGCACTCGTACACATAAAAAGTGAAAGAACAGCCCGCTAGTCTGACAGGCACTATTAAAGGGCTATATATACAAGCAGACCTCTAGCTTGAGTGTCAACCTACAGCTCCAATTTCCCTACTCCTGCACTCACCCATACTTCCCCCATCTGATCAGCCCACACGCTCTTATGCTACAGATTCACTAAATGAAATGGGCCAGTAATAAGCTCGCTGTAGGACATGTTGAGACGGTTGCTCCAGGAACATGCTCGCCACCTGTCATTTCTGCGGTTTGAGGAGATCCAGATTGTTACGCACAGGATGGAGGCTTTAGTTAGACTGGACGAAAGACACACAGATTACTGAGGCTCAGACCTTTCCTCACTTCCCAAATGTACTGGCACTGCATTCACAAACACTCGGGTGGGAGGGGAGGAACGGGACGGCAGACGCAGCTCCACCCAAACCCTCGGAGACACCCAAGAGCCATCAACATCATCAAGAACGTCGAGGGGGGGCATAGTTGACATTCTAGGATAATATTTCTCATCTACTTCTACATGATGTGCTTAGATGAGCAATGCGCTAATTTTAGACTGAGAGAACGGCAAAAAAGAGAAGCAGTGAGATTAAGAAACAAGTGAGGGAAGGAGTACAGGAGACTGTCTTAGGTGAAAGAGATTTAATCCTCAAGCAAAACTAGTGAACGAGAAAGAGCGTGACGAATAAAGAGTGACACAGACAACCAAGTGAAGAACAGACATGAAAGAAAGAAGAAGAAAGTTCAGTGAAGGACAGGGTCTTCAGTATAGAGATAAGGGATGTGTCTAAAGAAAAGCTGGAGTACAATATAAACAGTATTTACATAGAAATGTGGCTCAACACTGGGTCCATATCATGCACATCAATCAATCATTTTTATAAACACATCCGTTTCATATGTATACTATTAAGCATTGTTTTACATTTATATAAATAATAAACCATCCCATTAAATCTATGCACTGAAATCTATGATATCCAGTCTGCTGATGACTTTGTTCATTGAAAACCAAGCAGAAAAGACCAGTATAAAGTGATCCCAATTATAGCGAATTACCAAACCAAGTAGCATTTATTTTTAAGAAAGATTGTAGAAAGACTTTCTAAGTATATATAAAAAGTATATAAAAATACTTTCACATTTTTAAATGTGTCCAAAAGTGTTACTTTTTGGGATCACTGTAGCTGGTCACCAGCCTTATGTTGTGATGCTAGTGTGTTGATGTTCCCATTTGGTTTTACAACTAGCAAGACTAGTTAAGCTGGTCAACCATATTCACCATAAACATGATTCTGGTCAATGAAGCTTACCTGCCAATTTTAGCCATCACTTGCTAGTATAAACCAACATTGAAAGCAGGTTTTCAGTTGAAATAATAATTCTAAAGGCCTGTTTGCATCAAGGACGATAACTATAATGGTAACTACAACTGTAAAGTTTTAATCGTTTTAATTATATGAGAAATGAGAAGTCCACACCACAGCTATAATGAAAATGCCACAGAGAAACAATATTGCTGGAATCATTTTCAGAATTATTTTTTTCTAGCTGATGAATGATAAAAGCACTGATGGCCAATCAGAATCCATTCAACTTTAAAGACTCTAGCATTTAGGCAAAAACTGCAGGCAAAAAAAACTGCAGTGTGCTCTTATAATAAACAGAATGTTATCTGACACTAATATAGTTAATTTTCTTGGTGTGAACAGGCCTTTAGCATTGATAGGATGGCCCATTTAAAAAAATAAAAAAATAAATAACACTTTCAACCCACAGATACCTGATAAGTCAGTATTATATGCCTAGTAATCAAATAAGTTTTCTTATACAAATGCAGATAAAGGGACAACACATAATAGCACAGCATGTTGTGTAAATGAAGCCGTTCAATACAGTAAACAGATCTGTTGGTCACTGATTTTATGTACATAACCATCATAGAAATATTAGTTTAAATTCAGAGTCGGTGTATGAGCATTAAGGTCTATAATCTTATAGACGAGCAAACTAATGCAAGTTATTGCAAAACATTAGCTTTTGAGAGTCCTTTATAACATCAGTTAATCTCCACAAGCAGCATAAGAGTATAAAAGATCTTGTGCTACTTAACTCGCCGGCAGTCCTCCGACAGTTAGGCATCACTACTGCTCTGCTGACGAAAACATTTCTCCAGGGGGTTGTAGGGGAGGGAAAGCAATAGGAACATAAGCCCTCCAAAAATGAGAATGGCCCCAGCCGAGCCAAGACACGCCACTGACCAGGACAACTCGTGATGGAGAGGGATACTGTGATCGCTTGCCAATAATGCCAGCACAGACTGGTGGAAAACTATGATGGACAAGAGGACCAGGATACCTGGGGAAAGTGGAGATGAAAGGTCATTTTTATTTAAAGGAACGGTTCACCTATTTGAATTCAATGTGAAACACTCAGGAGCAGAATTACATTTGTAGTTGGAAAATTACAAAATTGCTCAATTTTTTCAGAAGCGCTTAACAGTACATAGCTTCCTACTTGTAACTGCGGTCATTATATGCTGACAGTTTACGTTATATAGATACATTTAATGTAAATTAGTTCCAATTTGATACTGTTCCTATAGTGATCCTTACTGTATTTTTGTAAAAAACAATATCACTGCATTTTGGAAGAATATTTGTGGCTGTTTAAATAAAAATGAAAACTTTATGGATCTCATATGCTAAACATTGATTAAAAAGAAAATCAGGAGACCTATTACAACTTAAATGCATGGTTACAAGTTAACAAATACTAATTTAATGATTTAATTAAATATTTGAAGTTCCAAAATTGTTTTGATGAGCTCTGTTGACAAAATAATGCTGATTGTTAAATCGACTTCATATTAAGCGTACCTGGAAATTTCTATTAAGTGATTTTTGAAGTAACAATGAAATGTTCTTGATAACTAAAAAACAGACTGGCAAAGGACCTGTTTGTGCTAATGTTATGTCTGACATTTAAAAGTTGACATTTAAAATGTTGCTTTTTTGTGGTTACTGGGGTTGAGCCGAAAAAGCCACCAATCAATTGTTGAAATTAGTTGAAACAGCTTAAAAATGAAGTTTATTTACACAGAATTTCATTAGAAGTTGTCATAACTCAAAAAGATTGATGCAAACTGTTGCTTTTTTTTTTAGCAACATTTTTTGTTTACAATATTTAAATGTTTTCTTGGAATGCCATTATTAATTGATTCCAACAAATCTCTATTTTTAATTAAGTCAAGTTAAGTACACTCCGTGGTAGCATGTTCTTGTTCATTTCCAAGACTTGCAATTCAGTGAGAGAGTTACTTATGAAGTTAGTAACGATTCAACAACAATCAACTCGAGTCTGATTCAAATGTGTAAACTAATGAGTGAGTCTGAGGCTTTTTTCATGATTCTTTTTAAATGACTCCTAAGTCCACTTAGTTGATGTCAGACATGAGTGAAAACATGGAACACACTGAAGAACTGCTTTATAGTAAAAAAAAATTGAGGTTGTAATTTTAAGTGGAAGCGACACTGACAGTTTTTTTTTTTTCATGTTGCAAATTGCTGACTTAAAAACAAACTATTTTATAAAGTGCTGTATAAATAAACGTGACATGACTTGACTGGAGTGCCGAATTGCAAAGCTGGTGCAAACTCATCCACATGGATATGATCAGATGCTTTCTTAACTGCTGCTTTCTCACCACTCTCTCACCCTAAGAGAATAACGAAAAAGAACTTCACCATGAGTACATTAGGAATGTTTTTTCTCCAGTGTTTTCATATGTTATACCTCAAACTCACATTAAATATGAGTGGTTACACATGATTAGTGAAGTGACCTGAAATACAGCCATCTGTATTTTTTGAGATGCCTGACATTGAGATGGTTGAGGTTTAAGCTCAGAATGTCAGCAATGGGACACAGTGCGCTTGACCATTGCCAATCCCAGAACACTGACTCGTATGACGTGTCAACAAATTTGAGCCTCCTCCATAACTACTTCAGATTTAGTGCAGCTGAATGGTGCTGGTGTGTTTTAAAAGTCATCGAATGCAGGTATGAGGTGTTTAAGAGGTACCTGAGAAGACGAAGCAGATGGTAGCAGGCTTGAGGAAGAAGGGCACGCTCTTACTGAGAGACATAGTGATACACACAGAGCCCATGATCATCAGAAACAAACTCAACAAAGCCAACATTGCACCTGCTATATGCAAACCTAAGAGAGAAACAAAGCAAGCAATGAGTCATATTTGTTCTAATACATAATTCTCCATTGTTAAACAATATAGGCAAACATATGTGGGTGACTAAACCCTGCTGTGTTTGTTGAGCATTTAATTATAAAACCATTGGCATTAATGGCCCTGCAATCTTCTGGGAAGGCTTTCCACTTGATGGTGGAACATGGCTGAAGGGATTTGCTCCCATTCAGACCGAAGAGCATTAGTGAGGTCAGGGACCAATTTTGGCCAGTGGGATCTGGCACACATTCAGCATTCCAGTTTATCCCAAAGGTGTTCAGTGAGGTTCAATCTGGATTTTAAGCAGTAAATCATTTTTATGTGGCTAGCTTTACGGTCTACCAGTGGAGATACTGGAACACATTTTATTGTATCATAAAATGTGAGCTATATTCCAAGACATGAGCGTCATGTGAGCAACAGACTGAAAATAGAGTCATTATTCACTAAAAATCTTGACATGTCTTGTAGGTCTCTGACATGCTTGAAGAGAAGTAGCGATACCTGATTCATCAACCAATGGATAATTTGAGTCAGATATTTTCAGTGAATCTGTTGAGCCAGTTCACAATACCAGTGTGCATTTTTTAAGTCAAGAATCAAACTGGGGTGCGTTTCCAAAAGCATCGTTAGCTAACTATGGTTGTAAGTTCCATTGAACTCTATTGGTAATGATGGAACTTGCGACCATGGTTGCTTTTGGGAAATGCACCCCTGATCTGGATCTGTTTTATACAGAGATAATGTTGAGATTTTTAGTGAGTATTAACTTATATTTCAGTCTGTTTCTTACACAAAGCTATGAATTCAGAGGACCCCAAAAAAAAAAAAAAAAAAAAAAAAAAATCACCAGTACATTCTTCACAATGTGTTCTTTTGGGTTCCACAGGGGGAAAAGTCATACAGGTTTGGAAAAAAATGGTGAGTAAATGATGACAGAAGTTTCTTTTGTTTCGGCATACACGCTTAAAAATAAAGGTTCTTTATTGGCATTGGTTCATGAAGAAACTTTAATATCCATGGAACCTTTCCAAAAGGTTCTTTATAGTGGAAAAAATATCTTTAAATTATTCAAATGTTTTTCACACTAAGAAAAATGGTTCTTTTTAGAGCTGATGACTGAAAGGTTCTTTGGGGAACCAAAAAGAGTTCTTTTATGGCACCCCTGCGAAAACCTGCTTTTGGAACCTTTATTTTTAAGAGTATATACCTTTGAACAAGAGTATATACCTTTGAACCTCTGGGCGTCCAGATACTTCTGGGCATATATTTTGTTGAGGTATTTAATAATTATGCCACTTGAAATATGTGAAACAAGAAAGAGAGCTCAACAGTATGCTGCATTCTTGTGTATGAGATGTGGAGAGATGGAGAGACATGGAGCGGGGGAGGAGACAGAAACACATGACTGATTTTCAATGAGAGAAACAGCGTGGAAAGAGAGAGAATGAATAGACGAGAGAGCACACAGACGGCAGAGAGAAAACAGGGCAGAGTATACAGGAAGAACTTACTTTTTTCTGTCGTTTTCTTAAATATGACAGCATTCTCTCCAGAAGTGTAGAATTTAAAGAACGTGCAGTTTGATTCTGAGGGCGAAAAATGAGACAGTGAGAGAGAAGAATGAGACAGTGAAGGTGAAGAATAAAGATCAGTCAGAAAAACAGAAAAAGGCACTTGAGCTTTCTGCTGTAAGCCCTGTGAGGGTCATTGTGTATTAATGTGCCGAGGACACAGAGCAGCCCTCTCACATATGGCACTGAAAGAACAAGAGAGACAGAGAGAGCAAGGCAGATGGAGAGGGAGGGAACGAGAGTGAGGCAGATGGAAAGAGAGGATGAAGGGCAGAACAAGGAAGAGAGAACAGACTCAGGTTAATATATACAACATCAAATCCACATTCACTCTCTCTTGTCCTCTGCAGTTTGTCAGTTGTGTTCTTATATTTCCAGATTTTTCACTCACGTCCTCTATATTTAGACTTGAAACTGGGCAGCAGTCAGATTGCAGTTTATCCATGCGCAATATGACTGACCTTTCTGCTTAAACTGTGACCCACCAAACGTCTTTTTTCCAGAACTTTCCCCTAATTAAAAACAATCTGTGTCCACTACAATTTTTATAGTCATATTACAGCTTCTAATTTATTAAACAATAAAAAAAATCTAATCATACAAAAGTTAATATAAATATTTTAACATTTTGGAGATTTTATATGTTTTTATATTCTTTAATATATTTTTTAAATCGATTATATTCTGATTACCCATTTGATTTAAAATAAGTGCATATACAAAACAAACATCACAAATAATTGCATATACAAATATAAGCTTATCATTAAGCTTTAAATAAACATACATAAAGTCTCTTTAGAAGTCAATATATTTGTTTTATTTTCACATCAGTGAACATAAACCAATCACTAACCTACAGTCCACAGTAATCCATATTTTGTCAATTTGTTCAAAGTTGATTCAGGGTCACATAGAACACATTCTTGCATTGCCCATCTATGCTGATTTTTAACTACACATGAATCGCAGTCATGTTTTTAACCATTTTGTGTTTTTTTCTAGCATCTCACTATGAAAGTCACATTTTAAAACACCAAGTTAAAAAGTTAAAAGTCACTTTTCAATATGGTATGAAAAATCCTTTTTATATGCACTATTATTTCTGGGTTTATATATATATATATATATATATATATATATATATATATATATATATATATATATATATATATATATATATATATTATAGTGCCACTTTAGTTCAAACATTCACTTATGGTCCTGAAGGAAACGCCATGCATTAAGAGCCGGGGGGTGAAAACGTTTTGAATTTGAAGATCAAGGTAAATTGTACTTAATTTGTTTTACGGGAAGCATGCAAGTATCTCCTGTTGCTTCCGAAGGGCAGTACTAAATGGAAAAAAATTATATTTCTACAAAATAAGAAAAATTTGGACATCTTCATCCTGTTCAAAAGTTTTCACCCCCTGGCTCTTAATGCATCGTGTTTTCTTCTGGAGCATCAGTGAATGTTTGAACCTTTTTTAATAGTTGTGTTTGAGTCCCTCAATTGTCCTCAGTGTGAAAAGATGGATCTCAAAATCATAAAGCCACTGCTGGAAAGGGTTCAAATATGCAAAAGATGCTGGAAACCTGAAGATTCCGCAGGACATGGAAGATTTTTCTGAAAAACAGTGGTCAGTTTAACTGTTCAGAACAAACAAGAGACTCATGAACAACCATCACAAAACAAAAAATCGTGGATCATCCAGGTAACCACACACAGTATTAAGAACCAACGGTTCACAAACTTTTGCATGGGGTTAATATATATATATATATATATATATATATATATATATATATATATATACACTGTGTGTATGTATATATATATATATATATATATATATATATATATGTGTGTGTGTGTGTGTGTGTGTGTGTATATATGTGTGTGTGTGTGTGTGTGTGTGTGTATATATATATATTCACGTTTTATAATTAGACAAGTAAAATATAATTTAAATGGGTTATATATTTACATTGATTTTAAAATACAAATGTATAAATAATAAATATATAATAATTGTACTATATTATTTTGATAGCCTAATTTAAATACATGTATTTGCACATACACGCATAGTCAAATAAGGTCACTGCTGTGAGCTGCACTGGATATGATTAGTATAGAGCTGGTAATGTAATATTGAACAGATCCCTTAAAAATGCATCATAGAAGTCATAACTGAGAATGAAATCAAGGCATCTCTATATAATTACAGGGTTCCAGCATCAAACTATTAAGAAATTTTAGTTATCATTATCAGTATGTAATATATCGATCGATGCAGAAACTAGTTGCATTTTCTCTGGATTGGCTAATTCTTGCTCACTTTCCCAGAAAAAAAAAAATGGCCCAAAAGTTGCTGTTCTGCAGTCTCAGCTAAAGGGGCGTCATGTAATGATCTGTTATGACAGGTTCAAGTAGAGAGTGGAACGGTTCCTTGACAGAGCTGGCAGTCGGACCAGTGGCACTGTTACAAGAGACATCATCACAGTCCTCTGGGCCTTACAAACGAAACTCCCTGGCTCTCTGTTCATGCGTGTTGTTATCTGAGAGGTAAGATGAATATCACAAACCAGAACACGGTAAACTAAGCAGCTATTGCTGCATCTCAAAAAGTCAAAAGTCATTAACAACATCATGGTTTGACTATATGTGAGCTGAATGCTGCTTTGTCTTTAGAAATAATTATTCATGATCTGCTCCTCCTGCTAACCCAGATACATAAATACACGTATGCCCGGCTATACTATGCCGTATAATGTGCTCACATTTCCAACAATACATGATAAATAATAAATTAAATGATTAAAAAAACTCTTACTAAATCATTTTGTAGTTATTAATTTAGTAAATCTTATAATTTCTTTAATTGTTCCTTATTATTTTGTATTTTTATCTCATGATTTCAGCCTCCATTTTCCCCAGGAACCAAACAAATGACACGCTGTAATATGGTGACTATGTTCAGAATAGAAAACTATCATACTGCCTACTGAATACTACACTGTGCAACTTTTTAAAAATAGCATGTGAAAATGAATTATGCCACAAGAAATGCTTTTAACAGAATTTTTCTACATTATTGTCTATGATCTCATTATGCAGCATGTTTAATTTATCAAGTAGTGTACAATTATCATATCTTGGAAATAAAAAGTTTTTGCATTTTAAATCACATTTTTATATGAATAATTAATAATAATTATATCTTATCCAAAAAAGACATCCAAAAAGATTCCTGTTTACTGGTCGCATGTAATACTCGTCAAAAATTCTAAATAAATAAACAAATATTTATTTATTTAAAATAAATTATGCTCTTATGCTATTAATAAAAAAACAGTAAAAACAGTAATATTTTATAAATGATTATTCAAATAAAAAAAATGACTTTTCCATTTTTTTTTTATTTATTCCTGTAAAGCAAAGCTGAATTTTCAGCACTCATTACTCCAGTCTTCAGTGTCACATGATCCTTCAGAAATCATTGTAATATGCTGATTTGCTGCTCAACAAATATTTATATAAAAAATAATCAATGTCGTGCTGTTTATTTATTCTTGTAGGATGTAATAACTGATAATAAGTGAGAACCAAATCAGTATATTAGAATGATTTTAGAATGAAGGAACACGTGACACTAAAGACTAGGTAAACAGAAAACAGTTAAACTGTAATCGTTTTTACTGTATTTTTGCTTTGATTAGCAAAACATCCTTAACTATATATTTGAATACTGAGTCAAGTCAAGAAACAGATGTTAAAATTCACAACACAAAGTACAAAGAGCACACTGCATTGTGGGATACAGTATGCAGCAGGTGTTCCAGATGTTACGCGTACAGAAAATCTGCATAGTAAATACTGCAGAAAGAGTGAGAGAAGTATGGTAGTATTCTGTTGTGAATATAGACAGTGGGTGTGTGAGTGTGTACTCTCACCTCCAGGCAGTTCTGCAGGTCCACAGCTCTCTCTCTCTGGGTCAATATCTGACACCCATAGTGTGCGAATGCATGATTTCCATAGGCCGTAATGTGCCATCTCACACGTCTGGTTGTTCCTGAAGTGTTTTGGCTGGGATAGCTCCACCCAGAACTCTGTGCCCATGCCAAGTACCATCAGAGTCACGCCTATGAGAGCGACGAAAAATGCCAGCTTGATCTTGCCTTCCTGGCTGTCACTCATTCGAGGGGGCCTCGGCCGTTTACCTGAACGCCCGCTCTTACTGCCAACTCCACCCAAAGCCGCCGTACCCACTCTCCCGTCCTCATCCTGCTGCAAAAACAAGTTGGACCACATGGCAGCCAAAATGCTTGGAGATAAGGGAGAAAACTCTCAGAGGCAATGTCAAGAAAGGGGACAAACAAATAACTAAAGCAAAAAACAGGAGACCAGAGAGATTAGTCTGGAGTTAGGCGGACGAATGGATAATGAGAACGCAGAGAAGTGTATTAATAGAAAGCTCAAAAAAGAACAGGAAATGATAGTGAATTACAATGTTCTGTGATTTAAAAGGAATCCAGTGTGCAAGAAATTCAAGTGACAGGGGGTCATTTCTGAAGAGCGCAGAGTGGGAATTAACTGACGTCTACAAACGAGAGAAGGTCTGATAAGAAACTAGACAGGAATAATGGGTAGATGAAAAGAACGACTTGATGAGAGACACTGGATTGAGGCCTTATAGAGCCATGAAAAGACGACGCATCCCTCTTTTTGATGAACCTGCAGAAAAAGAGAAAAAAGAGACTAGAATTCAAAACACATAGTACATAGAAAGCAGCAGAAAGACTGAAGGATAAAGTTATCAGAAATCTACAATTGATCTTTTCCTTTAGTCAATAAATATTTATTTAAAAATTAACAATAATTTGCCAATGGTGTAGAAAAACTATTCAAGATGCTTGCCACTTCCAATTAATAATTGTAATTTTAATCCATTTCGAATGTTTTAATTTAATTCTAACACTACAATAAGGATCAATTTGTTAGCATTAGGCAATACATTAGTTATCATGAATTAACAAAAAAATAGCAACTTTCAACAGCAATTATTCATTTTCAATGTAAATTCAAAAATATTATTTTGTTTATTGTAATTTCATGTTCATTCATGACAAGCCCAATTCGGAAGTAAAATTAGAATTGAAATACTTTTTAAAAGGTCTAATTAAATTACAATTAAATTATTTATAAGTCTTGCTTTTCGAGAATATAAATCTTGAAAACTTTTAATACCATTGATATTTTTACTAGAAAACAAGAGTTTCAATACATTTTATTTTATTTATTACTCTTTAAGGTTATAACTAATCCAGTTATTAGTGGGACAGAAAACAAGCTTAAAGGGATAGTCCACCCAAAAATGAAAAAGATGTCATCATTTATTCACCCTTAAGTTGTTTCAAGCAACTTTATCATTAGTTTCTTTTATCAGAGATCTACAATCAGTTGACGGTCCCCATTGACTTCCATAGTATGGAAAAAAAATTACTATGGAAATCAATGGGGACCAGCAACTCTTTGGTTACCAACATTCTTCAAAATATCTTTTTCAGAAGAAGAAAGAATTCATACAGGTTTGAAAAAGCTTCAGGAGTAAATAATGACATCTTTATCATTTTTTGGTAAATTACCCCTTTAATACTTTAAAAACAATATTATACCCTTGTCCTGTGTTGAGTAAACAAACAGGCAGTAAGCTTACAGAGAAGGTTAATGTGTGTCACGATTAGGTCACATTGTCTAAGAATTAGCTATGCCAGATGCGACTCCAAGATATCAACACATACCTGCATAACTCGACCCACTTTAGCCCAGCCTGTTTGATCTGTGCCATTTTAAGGCCTCATAAATACCCGAGCATTACGTGTACAGAGAACTATTAGATCTATGGACAGAGAGTTTCAAGGTGTGCGGCGTTCTGCTACTCTAAAAAAAGATGCGAGAGCAGGAAGAGTGTAACGTGGACTGAACAGACTGAGGGATGAAACACAAGGTTGTTGAGAATGGAGGCGAAAAGAAGAGCCAGGTGGAGCAGTAGGTGTTAAAGGGATAGTTCACCCAAAAATGAAAATTTGATGTTTATCTGCTTACCCCCAGGGCATCCAAGATGTAGGTGACTGTTTCTTCAGTAGAACACAAACGAAGGTTTTTAACTCAAACCGTTGCAGTCTGTCAGTCCTATAATGCCAGTCAATGGGCACAGAATCTTCGAGAGAAAAAAAAACATGCACACACAAATCCAAATTAAACCTTGCTGCTCGTGACGATACATTGATGTCCTAAGACACTAAACGATCGGTTTGTGCGAGAAACTGAACAGCATTTATATCATTTTTTTTTACCTCTGATACAGGCAATGTCCAACTCTCCTGAGCTCATCCACAACATCCAGCGCATGACACGTCAACGGCTCTGGAACATAGACATATATATACATAGATATATACGTAGATCCTTACGTATCGCAGCCCATAGAAACAGTCGCTAATGAGGAATCTATGTATATATATCTATGTGCCAGAGCAGGTTGACGCGTCACGCGCCGGATGTTGTGACTGTCGGACATTGAGGTTTATCAGAGGTAAAAAAAAAAAATGATATAAATGTTGTTCAGTTTCTTGCACAAACCGATCGTTTCGTGTCTTAGGACATCAATGTATCGTCACAAGCTGTAAGGTTTAATCTGAATTTGTCTGTCCATGTTTTTTTCTCTCTCAGAGATTCTGTGCCCATTGACTGGCATTATATGACTGACAGACTACAACGGTTTGAGTTAAAAACCTTCGTTTGTGTTCTACTGAAGAAACAAAGTGACCTACATCTTGGATGCCCTGGGGTAAGCAGATAAACATCAAATTTTCATTTTTGTGTGAACTATCCCTTTAATTCATGTGTGACAGGCAAACCGACAGAGGGTCTAAAGTCGTTATCACTGTACCCATATAGGGAGGGAGTACTACAAGACAAGGCTCATTGAGGCCAATCACCCACACAGGAGCAATAAGAACACAACAAGCCTAGAAACAAGCATGTGGCCCATAGCCAAAATGATAGCATGATATACTCACAAACATGCCATGCATACATTTTTGAATTAGCTTAAATTATATCTATATTTGTTTAGTAAAATATAGCACAAACAAATTATTATTGTTATTAAATACATTTTAATATTAAATAAAAATGTAATTATATTTTATTTTTTCCTTGAACATTCAAGGCACTATTTTATATATTTTGAAGTTTATTTTTGAATTAAGTTTGCCCCATAGGCAAATAGTTTTTAAAGTATACACTATCATTCAGAAGTTTGAGGTCAGTAAGTTTTTTTTTTTTTTTTAATTTTTACTCAGCAAAGATACATTAAATTGATCAAAAGTGACACTAAATACTTTTACATTGCCACAAAAATGTACGTAAGATAAATGATATTTTAAACTTTCTATTCATCAAAGATGAAAATGTTTTTGCATTGATAAGAAAATATTTTTAAGCACCAAATCTGGATAGATTTAAAAATATAATAGAAATAAAAAAAGTTATTTAAGTGTATTTCACAATATTACTTTTTTACAGTATGCATGATAAAATATATTAAGTATTGGAGAGTACACTTGCTTCTTTCAAAAATTTTTACAAATATCTTATTCTTAATGAAAAAACATACATGAAATAAAATATGGCAGGCTTTATGCTTAAAACTAAAATATTGTAAGAAAAATCATCTTCTTAATTCCATATATTCAACTAAGTCAATGCACAAGTAAAAACAGATATGCAGTGTGACTACACACTGTTCTGCAGATATAAAACTAGATATTCACTAAAGGTTTTTGGGACCATATTATGTTGTGCAAGTAACAGTCATTTGAGATAAAACACACTATCAAAACACTAAACACAACCTGGAAATGTAACACACAGGTTATAATTAACCCACCAAGATCATTTCCATCACAGCTCTTTATATTACCACAAATCTGTCAAAACTTTCTTCAAAACCATTATGCTTCTATAATAGCTACTATAATTTGCAAGTTGTTGCCTCAAAAGGAAAACATCTGCACCCATAGCGAAGCAGCTCACATCTCAGTCAAGAAACAGTTTTGGCAGTCAGAATGGAAGAAACCAATTATCATTTTAAAGCAACTGGCTTCAGCCCCACACTTGCACATTAGGTCTACTATATAGTATCCAGAAACAATGCATAAACATTTCTCAGCAAAATAAATTACATCCACGTAACTGCCTAAATGTTTGTAGAGTATCAAATAGCAAGAAAAAAGCAAAAAGTCTGACACATCAAGTCATATATTGAACAGGTATCTGCTGCAATAAAATCTGAATTATGAATGCATGTTTTTTTTTTAAATAGGGTTAATATACAAAACCAATTACAAACAAAGCAGTCTGTAGATAATATGTTTATACTTCTATCAATACTTCCATGCATCCATATTTTAATAAGCTGCACAACATGAAACTACTAAATGAAATTTAAGGCTTGTGTCACAGATTTTTATTAAACTATGACAGTATGCATGTGTGCAGCAAGTGCATTGAAAAGCCACCAAGCTTTAGCAACAGTGAGAGCAATCAAATCCTGACCTGTTCTGTGTGGGTGCAGATCTGATGACTAGATACATGAAACTCAGCTGAGAGAGGAGGAGAAGGAGGGACGTAAAAAGAGCGAGAGAGAAAAAGAGAGGCAGATAGAAAAAAGGAGGGTGGAGAAAGCTGGGACTGTGGCTCATGAAATCAAGTTGTAGAGACTATGTATGAGAGTATGAATGTATGACAGCTTAATCACCAAGCAGAAGTTTCAGGCAAGAGTATTTATCTGCACATGGACAGATTTTACATTTTCCAGTGTGTCATTGTGAGTTTTGCATGTCTGTGGGAAAGTAAATCGAGTGTATGTCAGCTGATCCACGGATGTTTGTGTGTGTATGGGCAAGGCTTCTATTTTGGACAAGCACCTGTTAATGACATTGAGAGTGTGGGAGTTACAGTTGCAAAGACAGAAAAAAGAGAGGGGACTGTTTATAAGGCGAGAGAAAGCAGCTGATAAAGCAGCTTAGAAAGTTATATATGGCATTGAACCAAAGAGGGTGTGCGAGAAAGAAAAAGCTTGAAAAAAAGAGATATGGGGCATTATCAGTGGGTGAAAAATAATGAAGCCAGAAAGATGCTCTCTAATTAACCAAAAGAACACGTGCCTTCATCCATTAGTAGATGTTCATTTACAGTCGTTCCGTAAATCAGTAGAAAACATTTGTTGTCTTTATGATCAGAATTTCTCTCTTTCCAAAGTTAAGAACCATTTCACTGAACTTCAACAAAGAAAGATATAGAACCATACTACTCGTTTACAAGCTAAATGCATGAACATCTTTCAAAGACTTGGCACCATTAACAACACATTCTACATTGTTGCAAACTGCTGATTCGTCACCATGATAATGTTACCTAGCTGGCTAACATAGTTGAGGTGGTGTCAAATTTGCAAAAACGGAGAACTAGTCAGTATGTTTTGCACAATGTGTCTTTACTTTACAGCAAACGTGTTTAAAAAAAATCTGAATTACTACTCCAATTGTACCAGAAGTTGAAAAAAACCTTAATGTTGCACTCTGCTTGTCAACAAATTTTCCTGGCACTCAAAAAAAAAAAAAAAAACCCTGGTCAGTTTGGAATTCATTTTCAGACATTTTTTGCATAACATGCATCAGGTAGTCTGTAGTTGTCGGTAGACTCGGAGACAAATTTTTCTAACCAGTCAAAAAATTTGTTTTCTTGATAATAAAAATAAATTAATATCCATGGACTCGTGCCAAACAGCTAAATGCATTTTTATTATATTCTATTAAAATTAACCACCCGATAAACGACTCTTTCTCAGTCTTTGCAGAGGACTTTATTCAGTTTAATCTACTGGTTTTGTGAAGCACATTAAACTCAATCTCTATTTCTCTGCATTTCATAATTTCCAGTCAGCTTATAGAAACACATGAATATCAGCAATCAACATATTTCTGATATTTTCGTCCTGTTTCTTTTCTTTTACCAAAAAAAAACAAAAAAAACAACAACAACAAAAAAACAAATATAACACCACCCTACCCCCCCATCCCCCCAGTCTAAAAACAGACGGACTACTGACTGACCCATTGCTCATAATACTCAAGACACCGTATTGGAACTACACTACTTGAAGTGAGCAGTGCCTGTTAGCACTATCTGCTGGCAGAATACGGATGCAGTGTGTAGCAAGTCAATTCAAACGCATTGAGTTTATTCACCAGAAGTTTCTCTGGACTTCATACATAAACGCATTGTATTAAATCAACTCAGCTTATTACAGTTTTAAAAAACAGCAGTGGACAGTCACAATGTATAAAAAGAAAAAAGAAAAAAAAGAAAGAAAAAAAAAACAAAACAAAAAAAGAGACAAGTATCTTTTTCACTGTGTATAAATTTGGTTAGATCGGGCCAGGAAAGTAAGGTTCACGAAAAACAGTACAACTATTATAAAAGGAGGGAGAGATAGCAGGAAAAAGACAGAAGAGGAGGGGGAAAATAGAGGACAGTATAGATGTAATTGGTAATATTCACCCTCTACAAGATAGATGCCTGTAGCAGCTTTACCTCATACATGTATGGTGTCAAAAGATGACCTGGAAACTCCTCTGGCTTTTTAACCTCTACACTTTTACACAGGAAACCTCATTCACAGTCTAAATAAAAACCATATCCAAATAACAAAGACTTCTCTCCTGAAATACCCCCTCTCACCTTCTTTTGAGTGTAACATTCATTTTTGTAGTTGTCATCATTTCCCTTTCCTCACTTGCTCCTTTACATCCTCCTCTCACTCCTATCTGACCAGTGTGTGAGCTGTACAGATGATAGAGCAGGAATTTAACATTGAGAAAAAGTGACATGTAAAATTACTATGGGTCAAAATTAAGCTGGAAGTTTAGTGGCATGTCTAACTGAATCCTTTTCTGTAGATAATGACATGGTACGGTCCATTTTCCCATCTTAAAGCTTTGCACATACTTCAATGTTGTCATCATCATCAAAAACAAAAAAACAAAAAACATGACAAATGATTGGTTCGCTACAATCTGACCAATCACAAGTCATGCTTTTAGTCTGCCAGATTTTGAAGAGCTCACACTCTCTCAGACCTCATAAATCTACAAAATAAGGGGCTTCCGAGAGATTGAAATCACACCATCTGCGTCTCTCCGAGTCTCTCTCGCTCTGGATTTTGTCCTGTCTCTACCAGAAGTCACGGCGGTGGTAGGCATCAGGGTCGCAGTATTTAGTCACCACCACTCTGTTGGCAAATTTCCTTCCTGTTAAGCCTTGCATTGCCTTCTGGGAGTCAAACACTGACATGAACTCCACGAAGATCTAAGAAAAAGAAAAAAAAAAAAAATAACATAAATAACTGTTTCAAAAGGTCACGTTGAAGTGTGACAATGTACAAGCAGTTATCAAACCTTTCCAGTGCCAGGAACGTCCACGCCATCGACGGGACGTGGGATCTCGATGCTCTTGACCTGGCCGTATTTGGAGCACTCCTCTCTGACGTCTTCCACGATCTCCTCATACTCTTCATCATCCAGCAGCTCCTCTGGAGCCACCATGTTCATCAGACACAATACTTCTGTGGGAATGCCGCCCATCTGAGTCACCGAGCTGTTCACGAGACCTGGAACTTGAAGGGTAACTGGTGTCTGGTTTATACCCGTCTTCAGAGGAAAGAAAGAGGGTGAGAGGGTGAGAAACAGGAGATAAGGTCTACATGGCCTACATCCAGTAAATCAACTATACACTATTCACACTTTCCCTCACCAGTGTGGTGTTCTTGGAGCCGACGCTTGCTCTCTGGACCAGGAGTTTCTTGTCACCAAGCTGCATCCCGTTTAGCCCCGCGATGGCCTGTGATAGTAAAGAGTGTGCCTTGGAGAGGTTAGCATGGGTGTCAATCAACAGCTCTGACATTGCCTCTAGCTCATTCCATGATAAATTCTGACTAAATATTTGTTTCTCGTTGATTTACAGATAAAGCCAATATTACACAGTATATGTAATAAATATAAAACAACGAAGCCAATAGTACATGCAGAGGACAAATGTGTGTTGGTTGCTGAGCGTTCACAGGCTGATTATGTAGGTGTAATGCTTTGCGTTGTCATCACCTGGTCACTGATATTGACGTCAACATATTCACAGAAGGCATAGCCCTTAGAGAGGCCTGTTGCGCTGTCTTTCACCAAATTAAAGGCCTTCAGAGGGCCAAACGATGTCAGCAATTCCTTGACCTGTGGAACAGAGATAAATCACTATGTAAAACTTTACAAATGTGACCCTGGACCACAAAACCAGTCATAAGTGTCAACTTTTCAAAATTGAGATTTATACGTCAGCCGAAAGCTGAATAAATAAGCTTTCCATTGATATATGGTTTGTTAGGATAGGACAATATTTAGGATAGGACAATAGGATACAACTATTTGAATATCTGGAATCTGAGGGTGCAAAAAAACTCAAAATATTGAGAAAATTGAATTTAAAGTTGTCCAAATGAAGTTCCTAGCAATGCATATTACTAATCAAAAATTAAGTTTTGATATATTTACAGTACGAAATTAACTAAATATTTTCATGGAACATGATCTTTACTTAATGTCCTAATGATTTTTGGCATGAAAGAAAAATCAATCATTTTGACCCATACAATATATTTTTGGCTATTGCTACAAATATACCCCAGCGACTTAAGACTGGTTTTGTGGTCCAGGGTCACAAATATACAAAACACACACACACACCATTCAAAAAGTCATGCATTAAATTGATCCAAGGTCACAGTAAAGACTAGAAAAAAAATATTTCAAACAAACTCTTTTGAATGTTCTATTTACCAAACAGTTTTGAAGACCAATTTCTGAAAGATCATGTAATACTCAAGACTAGGAAAATAGCTGCTGAAAATTCAGCTTTACTGTCACAGGAATAAATTACATTTTAAAATGATAGAAAACAGTTATTTTAAACTAATAATTTTTTGTAATGTTTTTATTGTATTTTGGCCAAATAAATATACATTGGTGAGCATTTGTGAACAAGTGACTTGTTGCTTTTTAATCATAAATTAAACACATACAGTGGTGCTTGAAAATTTGTGAACTCTTTAGATTTTTCTATATTTCTGCATAAATATGACCCAAAAGATCATCAGATTGTCACGCAAAATTGACTAAACCCAATCAAACAATTGAGGAAAAAAAAATATATACTTTGTCATTTATTTTTTCCTGAAAATGATCCAATATAACGTGAATGGCAAAAGTATGTGAATCTCTAGAATAAGCAGTTAATTTAAAGGCAAAATTAGAGTCCATCTGTACAGAGATTTTCATGGGATGACTATCAGGTGTCAGTGCGTGCCCTGCTTTAATTAAAGAACAGGGATCTATCAAAGTCTGATCATGTTTGTGGAAGTGAATCATGGCAGGAACAAAGGAGATCTCTGAGGACCTCAGAAAAATAATTGCTGTTGCTTATCAGGCTGTAAAACCATCTCTAAAGAGCTTGGACTCCACAAATCCAGTCAGACAGATTGTGGAGGAAAATCAAATCAAGACCATTGCCACCCTCCCCTGGAGTGGTCGGCCAAGAAAGATCACTCCAAAGCAAGATGTGTAATAGTCCATGAAGTTGCTAAGAACCCCAGGGTAACTTCTAAGCAACTAAAGGCCTCTCTCACATTGGCTAATATTAATGTTCATGAGTCCACCATCAGGAGAACACTGAACAAGCATGGTGTGCATGGCAGAATTGCAAGGAGAAAGCCACTGTTCTCCAAAAAGAACATTTCTGCCCCTTTGCAGTTTGCTAAAGATCATGTGGACAAACCAGAGGACTATTGGAGAAACGTTTAATGGACAGATGAGACCAAAATAGAAATATTGGGTTAAAATGAGAAACGTTGTTTGGTGAAAGGAAAAAGCTGCATTCCAGCATAAGAAACTTGTTCCATCTGAAAAACATGGTGGAGGTAGTATCATGGTTTGGGCCTGTCTGGCTGCATCTGGAAGAGGACGGCTTGCCATCATTGATGGAACAATGAATTCTGAATTATACCAGCAAATTCTAAAGGAAAATGTCAGGACATGTGTCTGATAACTGTGTCTCAAGAGAGAGTGGGCCATGCAGCAATACAACAACCCCAAGCACACAAGTCGTTCTACTAAAAAATGGTTAAAGAAGAGCAAAGTTAATGTTTTGGAAAGGCTGAGTCAAATTGCGGACCTTAATCCAAATGAAATGTTGTGGAAGTATCTGAAGCAAGCAGTTCACAGGACATTACAGAATTGAAGTTGTTCTGTACTGAGGAATGGGCTAAAATTCCTTCAAGCTGTTGTGAAGGACTTATCAGCAATTACAAGAAATTAGGGGTGTCCCCGACTAAGGATTTTCATAGTCGAATCGGAATTTTCGAATCATGTCGATAGTCGACGGATATGTTTGGGTCGAATCATGTTTGGGGGTGGGGCAAAATACATTACCAAGAGTCAAGTCAGACATTGGACAGTGATAATTATTGATGTTAACACACAGGGAAAATGTGTAATGGACGTCTCGCAGATACAAAAATAATGTTTTATGTTTTGATTAAAGATAGTTAACATTAAACGTCAGCGAAACCCTAAGAATTCACAACATTTTTACAATAGTGCTCTCAATATAACATTATGTATATGACAGAAGTTATTAATGTTCTACATTTGAGATGCGCTGAAGATGACCAGTAGAGTGAAGCATTTGATAGCAGGTTTTTAATCAATGGGATTTAACTCATCATTTATCTCGTATAGAATACAGTTCGTTACTTATACAACATACTGTCAATATTACGACTTATAGGCTATCTGCAAAAAATGTCCCGAATGCACATCATGAACGTGTCTGCGCGGCTCTGAATGCACTCCTTCTGGGGGGGACGCGTTCTTCACGAAACAATGCGCAGAAACAAAGCAACTAAACGCTAAAAATTCACAGTTTTATTATAATAGTGTTCTCATTATAATGTTATGTATATGACAGTCCCAGTCATAGTTATTAATATTCTGCATTGTTGTTTGTACTGCTCGCGCTGCACGCTGAAGAGATAATCACCGTAGCACTACAATGAAGCGCTTTACTGCAGCATAACTCAAATGCATCTTATACGAGATAAATAATATATACACGATATATATAAACCGGCTGAAATATTTTGAAATCACTTATACCATACCTGATCAAAAAATCCAGTCTTTCATTCTGTCTTGTTAAAGATTTAAATCCTCACCGCCAAGATGTTGGATTAAGTGAAACTTAAATCTATAGGGGTGGTTGGATTTATTCAAGCATGTTAAAAAATATTTATTAAAAGCTTCTTTCTTTTCAGATTCTTATTTACAACATTATCTTATTAGGCTGTATATTAAGTTATTGAGAGAAAACCGGTAGTTCTATGTGAAATCAGACATTGAGCACCACCGTATAGCCAAAATGGCATGATCATAACACCCCGCGAATATTCGACTGTGAGATTGGTAGTCGAATCGGGCTCCTCATATCGAAGCGTCGACTATCCGGGGTCACCCCTACAAGAAATGTTTAGCTGCAGTTATTGCTGCAAAAGGGGGTCGTACCAGATATTGAAAGCAAAGATTCACATACTTTTGCCACTCACAGATTTGTAACACTAGATCATTTTTCTCATTAAATAAATGACAAAGTATATATTTTTTGGCTCATTTGTCTGATTGGATCATTTGTCAGAGTCTTATTTCAGAATCTGATGATTTTTTGGGTCATATTTATATAGAAATATAGAAAATCACAAACTTTCAAGCACCACTGTATATGCATTTTTCATATTGACAAGGGAGCTTAAAAGCTTCAAATTTCAAAATCAAAGCAACTGTTCTGGAGCATGAAGATTTTGTATGTCATTTTGTAAAGCATAAAATGTAAAAAGGTTGGCAGATCTGATTCTGAAAGCGCTGCCCAATCGAGGGATAACTCAGCGACCCTTCAATGAACAGACCCTGTCAGTGAATGGAACACAATGCCATTTTAACACAAACCTGGTCATCGTTGAGGTAATTTGGAAGACCGCCAATGAAGAGTTTATGGGCCGAATCAGGCACCACCGTGGAGACGACGCCTACAGAGAAAGAACCAGAGTGTGACCAACAATGATCCAAATTAAATCAATAACTACTAAACTTTTGAATGAAAAGAACAAAACATTGCGCGTACAAGAATTGGGGGAGCAAAAGAGAGACGTGCCTGGGACATAGACACTGGGATTCTCACTCATGCCTGGCAGAGGCTGGTAGTCGTGTGGTCTGCGAATCTTTAAACTCTGTCCCTGGAAAATTATACCATCAAATGCCATGGCCTGTGTCGTTTCATCCACCGAACGAAACTGTAGTGCCAAACATAAAAATAACATTATTAAGCTCCCAGAATTTCCTGAAGCATTTATGTGAGGATCTATAAAATTAGCTCTACCACTCTGAATGAAGACTGACCTCCAAAAAGGCAAAATTCTTGTCCTGGTTGATCTGAACAGCAAGGACTGGGTTACCTGGGGCCTGAGTCAGGCCACCCAAACGCATCTGAGCATTGAAGAAGTCCATCATAGACTCCTATAAAAAAAAAGCATCAGAAATCAATGCTATTAATCAAACTTGTGTAAGAAAAAAAGCAAAGCATTAAACAAAAAATTAATCAGCTGTACTCCAGTTTATGGATGACAGCCCAAATTATTCTCGATGCATGATAACGTTAAAGGAAAGATCATCACACCTTCTACAACAACAAAATACTACTGAATGTCAACGATAAAAATGAATCTTACTTCTGTGATGCCAAATGGGATGTTGCCGACATAAAGCCGCCGGGCCTGTCGAGTCATCTGACTGCCCACGACGGGAACAGGTGTTGGGGTCACAGCCAGACCCTCAGGGGTCATTGTGGGTAGCAGAGCAGTGGCCGGGATCTGACCAGCAGCTGTGGTCAAAGAAAGATTCATAAGTATGTTAAGACATATGGTGGGCATATGAACACAACCTTTAAGGAAGCCACATTGTGATATATTATTACAAATTTACAATTAATTTTTTTGTGTTAAGGCAAAGATGACTTTTCAGCACCATTACTCCAGTCTTCAGTGTCACATGATACTTAAAAAAAAAAAAAAATCATTCTAATGTGCAGATTTGGTGCTCAAGAAACATTCCTTATTATTCTCATCAAAAACAGTTGCTGCTTAATATTTTTCTGGAAACTATGATACATTTTTTTACGATTCTTTGATGAATAGTAAAGTAAAGAAATGCCATTTATATGTAACAAATCTTTTATAACATTATAGATCTATTCACTGTCACTTTTGATCAATTTAATGCATCTTTTTGTTAAACAAAAAAATAGGCTAAAACAGTTATTTCATATTGAGGTAGCACACAACAAGAAATGTTTAAAACCCTTGTTTTAGCCCAGTGATTAGTTGACAGGAGAGCAGGTGGCTGTTCATTGTTGTCTAGGGGGCATCAAGATGGATCACGAGAGATGTAGCTCAAAAGCAGATGTAAACAGGGTCAAAACAGGAATGAAAGAAAAACAGACTCTTACCCTGCATGGCTTTGTACTGCATTGGTGTGATGTGTTCAAATCCAGGAGGAGGAACATCCCAATATTTTTTCACTTTAATCTTTTTCTTCTCACGGTGTGGAGAGCGACTGCCAATGGAGACAGAGAGAGATCAACAATGACGGTCTTTGAAAATATACAGGCTTTCAGTGAATGTCCCAAAGGATTTGAATTTTTCCCATTTTTACCTGCGTCTGTGTCTGCGGTCCTTGCTGTCTCCATGACGATCTCGGCTGCCTCCTCTCCTTTCTCTGTCTTGGTCCCGGCTCCTTCTTTTCCTGTCCCGGTCTCTGCTGCGACTTCTCGAGCCACTGCGCCGGTGGTGCTTGTTCTCCTTGTCTCTGTCCGCTGCACAGCACAAAACATTCAACATGTTCATTCAAACTGCCATCTGATTACTGATGCTCATTTAGACACCAGTGCCATAAAGCTTTTTTAAAAAATATTTACAAGCTGAATAACATTCACCAAAATATCTTTAACTGTGTTCTGCAGAAGAAAGTCAGTCATACAGGTTTGGAAGAATATTAGAGTAAGTTAATGATCACAGGACTTTCATTTGGGTGAACTGTCACTTTAAATAAACCTAGACCTGATTATTATGAATTTATCAAATGTTAAATTAGGTAAACATGAATACATAGCATTTTATTCATCACATGCAACTTTTAACACTGAACCCAGACAATATTTCTTTATATTATATAAACTTTATTTTTTACGCTGCTTATCTTTGCAGAACCCCAAAACACACACATTGTGTAAATTAGATTTGCAATGCATTTAAGACATTTTAAGTGTGCATCTGTGCAATGTGATGCAGACCCTCCTCCAGGCTGCAGAGGCACGTCCAGCTCCACCAGCAGAAGAGATTTACTCACTGACCACTACCACATCAGCTCTAACACTTGACCATACTCTCATTCTCATCACAATTACACTTTTATTCCTCACCTTGCTTGTTTTCGGTCAGCTGTCTCTCAAACTCGTCAAAATCTGACATTTTCCAGCAGCTCCAACACGCCGACTGAGAGTGAAGCGGGCTAGCTAGCAGCTAGCAATTCAATGGCTATTATCTCGCAAACAAAAAAAATAAAGTTCACACCAAGCGTGAAGCAATTAAGAAACTACAGTTTTTGTAAGGCAAACCCGCGACCCTGAGGAAGCACAGCGTGGTTTAATGAAAGCAGCTGGAGTCGAGCTGATGTCTTCCACAAGCGCTCAGCTCAGTGCATACAAAGACTAGCATGAGGAAAACGTGCTTTCAAAGACACCGAGAGTAAACACACATGCACCGGATGATGTACAGGAATAAACGACTGCTCTGCTCGTGGAAGAGCTCATGAATTCCTTAAAACTACCGAAATACGTAAAGCACAGCCTCTATTTTGCACAAAATCTCTATGAAACGCCAAGGCCGTGAGAGTGCACCCACTAAGGTCAGTGGCCACTCCCAAACACTTCCGGGTCAACTTTACAATTTTAAGCTGTTAAAATATATTAGATTATAAAGGGTATCTATTACTCCTGCTCATTTCAGGAATGTGTATATGCATTTAAAATCATAACATGTACATACACATGTTCTTTACAAACAAAAACTGAATAAACTAGGCTATATTGTTTTATATCTGACTGCGCCCCCTAACGGCAGAGGATTTTGATTCAGTCCAGAATCGGTTCATGAAAATGTTTTGTTCAAATTCAGTGACTCAGTGGGTTGCATTTTGTGGGAATCATTTACTCAACCGATTCATCATTCATTCCGTTCGTTCACAAACGAGATGACTCAGAACACTGACTCGTTCGGTGAAGGGGGCGTATTCATTGAGCAAGTCCAACCAATGAAATGTTCCTTTACATCCCTTACTCGAATGCTATTGGCTCTTACTATAATCAGTTTTTGAATGCAGCGAATAAGAATGATTTATTCATTTAAAAGATTCATTCAAAAATAATGACCGAAACGCCACTAGTGGGCTCTTATCTGGAGGTTTGTGCAATGTTACAGCGAGCGAATTGTGCTGCCTTGTAATAATCAATGATATATATATATATATATATATATATATATTTCAAGGGCACACGTAGATATTAAGATATACATTTGTGCTGTAACGAGTCTGCATTTTATGTGCTGCTGTCTTTTATGTCACTCATGATTCATACTCGGCTTACTCACTACCATATAAACTTCACTAGAGTTTAACAACAGTTTTACCAATAAGAGCAGTGGGTGGACACTTCAAAGCACGTACACACGGGTAACGGTGACCTGGTTAGTCTTGACTTGATCTTTGCGGTCTGCGACTCCTTCATATTGCTCTGTAAACAGTAAGTGCTGCTCGTTGGCCTCTGAATACCATTGAACTCTTTTATCAGCGCAGTATGACAGTTGCAATCTATGTATAAGTGGGAAAGATTCAACGCATTATTAATATGCAGGGCATTAGAGCACTGCCTACGTACTTTCACTATTGCTGTTACAAAGACAGTGGCTCAAAACCCAATAATAGCGTTTTTAGACATGATTGTAGTATTTATTTTCATTAAACATTTTCTTTTAATTTCATTTAGGTGGCACAGTCAGACACTCATTACAGTTTAGTCACGAAATATGTATTACTGCGCAGTAGCTCTCAATCTTTTTTGCTTTCATTGCTAATATGTACTGCTGGTACAGGTGTTGTGATAAAACAAAAATATGTTGTGCAACTTTATTTTTAGCGTTTTGTTATTTCATTTAAGATTATGTAAATATAACTAAACTGAAATCCTTTTGAAACTTACTTGGGCCCCTATGGAAGATTTTCGAGGCCCTCTAATGGGCCCCGGCCCCGTGGTAGAGAACCACTGTATTACAGTCTATGCACAAAGACAGTGATTCACAAATGACATAATGTTTGTTTCTGCAGTGCTGAGAATTGGCAGGCTGTCCACCAAAGACTCAGTGCTGCTACTGTGTGACATACAGGAGAAGTTCAGACCCACTATTTTCCAGTTTACAAACGTCGTGAGCAACGCCGCAAGATTGCTACAAGTAAAATCAACACCTTCAAACTGCCATAGGAAATTAATAGGGCGTAGAAAAAATACAGAGCAATTTTTTTGGGGCACAATCTATCAATCTTCCACAATGAAGTAGTCTTTGATCATGTCTAAATATATTTAATGCAAACGGTAATACAGTAAGTATTTATGTACCGTGAAAATATTGTTGAAACAACACTGGACATTCATTCAAGTAAAAAAATTTTTTATTCTTTTTGTCTTGAGTCTGTTTTGACCAATGGGGATCACACATGCTAAATGAGGAATATCAGAAGAATATTCAAGTCTTGTTAATATGGCATTAATATAATAGTATTATACTATTAATATTAGCATAATATTAATTATTTTTCACTTCCAGGCATGTCGAATCTTAAGCATCCCTCAGATTTTAACCGAGCAGTACCCTAAAGGTTTGGGCCCCACTGTTCCTGAGCTGGGGGCCGAGGGCTTGAAGCCTCATACAAAGACCAGTTTCTCCATGCTGACGGAGAGTGTGGAGAGCTCACTCAAAAGCCTGGGAGACCCTCGGCAGATCATATTATGTGGCATCGAGGCTCAAGCGTGCATTGCGGTAATGTCAAATGGCTGTTTAAACTGGTGCCATGGCACTTTTTTACTATCAGCCACTCCTTTATCTCCTGATCGTGATCTTTAAGGTTCTTGTTCTGCTGTAGTGCACAACCTATGATCTCCTGGAGCGAGGCATGGAGGTTCATATCGTAGCAGATGCCGTCTCTTCTCGAAGGTATAGTAATAATTTGGTTTATACATATACAAAATGGAAAACTGTTTTGTGATATTTTATATTGATGTATCTTGGCGTTATGTGATAAAGTATGAAAAACTGTGTTTTAAATCATTGCAAATACAAGACTTCTACATACCTTATCTTGACTCACACCCACATCTTTTCAAACACAAACTCAAGTCAATTGATGGATGGCATCTATAAGCTTTTTTCTAAAGGTCTATAGAAACAGGAGGAATTTTACTGTGTTTGCTTACAGATATATGTTTATTTGTTGAGGTGGTTGTGTAGAATCTGCTGTGTCCTATGAGCCAGTGATTCTCAGGGTTTTCTACATATCTGTCTGTCATTTTCAGTCAGACAGATCGTCTTTTTGCACTGTCACGACTGAAGCAGAGTGGGGCGTTTCTCACCACTACAGAGGGAGTTTTATTACAACTAGTGCAGGATGCCAAGCACCCCAACTTTAAAGAGGTACCTGTTGACCTGTGTGTCAGCCATTAATTCTTTTAAACATAAAAAGCATTCTGTCATTATCTTGTACTCACGACACTCTAAACCCATCAGATTTTTTTTTTTTCTTGTATGTGCCTTAAGATATACACACACACACACACAATTTATATATTATCAATTTATATGTAACTTATTTTTTAAGTAATGTAAAATTTAAATATATACAGTTTAAATTTCTTGAATTAAAAAAATATTTAAATTTAAGAAATGTTACATTTTAATGCATATTTAACACAAAGCTGACATTAGAAGGAATGTAACACAAATGTTGCATTGGCCTCTTTTATGTTAATTTATTTGGACATTTTTAAGTTTGACAGCACTAATTCCTTTTTCTCTTTTATTGTTAAGAAAAGAGCTTGGATATTTAATGAAACATCTCTTTTTGTGTTCAGCTAAAGAAAAAAAAAAAAAAGATGGGTTTGGACTTTTGGGGTAAGCTATCGCTCATAAGACCTTGAGGAAATCATATGTTTTCTTAGCCCTGGTTGAAGGTTTGTTTGTGTCTGTATGAGGAGCTGCTGAGGTGGTTGGGATTTTGTAGTGATTAAGTCTGCATTCAGCTATTGTTGTGTTCATGTTCTGACCTGTCCTCCTTAATTTTTTGCACACAGATCCAGAAGCTCTTGGCTCACCCCTCCCCTGATACAGGCCTGCTGGCCTTCTTCAGCTCTCTGTAGGGCCAGTCACACACCCCACCCTGCAGACATAATTACATCAATTACTAGAAATACGCACAAACCGCTTTCTGAACTTGTTAGAGTCATGTGAGCTCTGAGCATTTGTGTATCCAAATAAAATTTCATCCAAAGAAACACGGATATTTGAAATTTCGAAAATGTTTCAAATGGTTCTACAGTTTTTGGTAACTCTTCTGGTTCTGCATGTTAACATTATAGTTAATGCATTATCTAACAATGAGCAATACATTTGTTACAGTATTTATTAATCTTTGTTAATGTTAGTTAATACAAAAACAACTTTCCTTTGCTAGTAATTGTTAGCTTAGGTCCATTTCATAATATTAACAGATACAACTTCAGATTTATATAATGTATTAGTAAAGTTAAAATCAACATTAACTATGATTAATAAATGCTAACTAATATTAACAAATGAAAACTCACTTTAAAATGTTATCACATTTATTAATCAAGCTTCATTTTAATTTGATTATATTATTTTTCATGTTTGATCATAAAGAGTTAACAATGTATATTTTAACACACAACTTTAATGTGTGTTATATGTATAAATTAAAATGAAAAAAGTTAATGTCACTGACAAGTAACGTGATATTAATGCATAAAACCTTACTGTAAAGCATTACCAAATGATTGGATTCGATGCATTCATCATTATGAAATAAGAATAAAACTTAAGCCTCTTGATTATGCATATGGTGTTGATATGTGTGATAGCCTACATAACTTCTTTTTTTTTTTTTTACCATCGTGTGCAAGTGTGAAATCCACCAGGATGCAAAGATTACTGTGTCATAGGACCAAGAAAATCTGAATGGAAATTATTACAGCAGTTTCCGCCTGGTGCTCCACTCCTCTCCTATTTCAGCAGAGAAACAGGAACTTACTCACCAGTAAAACACTACAAGTGCAGCCATGAGAGGAGGAGAGAATGACAGAGAGGAGGAGAAACACACCAACTTCTCAAATGTCAAACGGAGGGTGGAGTGTGTGACGTTCAACACATGCAGAACGGGAGGGGAAAGAGAAAGAAAGGGAAGAACTTTTTCCAACAATTTTTTCTTCTTCCAAACAGAAATTTCATACAAAACGTGTTAACTTAGGTAGCGAATGAATGCAGCGATAAACACAAGACAAGAAAGACGAAGGATAAACAAGCATTTGCTGAGATCCCTCAGATGCCTCTGTGCAACAGATGACAGCATTAAAAATTAACACAACGTGAAGCCTGTGGCCTTTTGACAGAACAGAGGTATGATTTCACTCATCTTTTATACTAAAACACACATATCAATCTCTTATAGTAGGCTATTTTCAAAATAATAGACCTAAAAGTGTATCCAACATTTGATCCATACAGTGTGCAGTAACTCTAATGCTTTAAGTATATGTTTGTCAAAACATTACTTAATGACTTTTAAATTAAGATTGAGAGTACAACATACTATTAAATCATATTGTCTTGCAACAATGTATGGCATTGTTGACTTTTTCACAGCTTAGCTTGACTGCATGGGTTAACACACAGTATTACATAATGTTTTGTTTTCTCTGCACCTCAGATCTCCCTTCAGCATGACTTCTGAACTGGACTCTAGTTTGACCAGCATTGACTGGCTTCCTCAGCTGGGAATCAGCACTTTGCGATCAGGGAAAGAAAGAGTGGAGCGAAAAAAAGAACGAGGAAGAGAGAAGGACATCCCTCCGATACCTACACCGTCCCCTGGATCCAATTCCAAAGTGAAACCCCCTCACAGCTACGCCACTCTGATAGCCATGGCCATAAGTTCTGCTCCTGAAATGAAGCTGAGTTTGAATGATATTTACACATGGATCAGCAATACATTTCCTTATTACAGCAGAGCAGGAAGAGGATGGAAGGTAAAGGCCAGACCACTACATGACCAATTCCTTGTGCTAAATAGTGCACTGAGGCAGAGTTGTGTGTGCAGTTGTGCTCGAACTGGGCCTGTGGTTTGGATTTACACCTTTATTGATTTAATAAACAAGTCTAGAAAGAAACTGTTGTGAAATATAAATGTAGCTGAAAGCAGTTCTTTTGTATATTAGGGACAATCACAGAGTTAAACATGTCAGGATGATACAACCTTCCTGATGTCATAATACAGAAAAAAAAAAGCCTCATTAAAGGAAAGAAACGCTTGAAAAGAAAACTTTATGGCATAATATTTTCTTAAATTACTTCCTAGGTAAAGATTTAATTTAAATTTTTTAATTTTAAAATATTAAATAATGTGACCATCTTGTTTGTTTGGCAAGGTTAGTTCGGGTTGTAAAATGTCATGTGGTGCGACCCCTCAAAAACTTCATGAATATTTTTGACTCCTCCAAAAATATTAATAATATTTATGAAATAGTAATTTAATAAGTCACAATATAAAAACACTACACTACAAACATTAAAGTAATGATTAGGGTGTATATCGAAGGTATGAGGAAAATGTGTTATTGAGTCATTTAGAGAACGGATCATTTTTATGTCATTGATGGATGCAATGTAGATTTTAGGCATTTAAATTTAACAGTTTAACGTTTCATAATTTTTCAGCATACAATGTTGTGTTTGTTTTTATGATTTTGGGAACTTGGCCCTTTTGAAGGACTATTGACTTTGATAGCTGTTGGATTTCAGAGCCCTGAATGAATCTCACTGGGCCCATGGAGCAAGTAAACATGCCTTTTCTTCTGCCCAGTGGCTCAGTTTCTCTTTTGATAGATATAACACCGACTTGAATTTCTGGGGAGCTGGTTTTGCATCATATCCTACCGTCAAAAGGTGTCACAGTGAACACACTGCTTTTTATTATTGCGTACTTAAAATTTGTATATGATTCATCACACAGATTTATAAAAAAAAAATTCTGTCAATGTGAAATGACAGTTTTAGGTGTGTAGTCATATTTTACAGGAAATGTGATGCAATCTCTTCTACTTGACGATTAAAGCTACAGTGCCTTGCAAAAGTATTCATACCCCTTAATTTTTTTCACATTTTGTTATGTTGCTGCCTTATGTTATACCGCTTTAAATTACTTTTTCTCCACAGCAGTCTACACTCCATACACCATAATGGTACACCAAAATACTGTTTTTTAACATTTTTGCAAATTTATTAAAAATAAAAAACTTAAATGATTCCATTGCATAAGTACTCATACCCTTATCTGGGACAGTTGAAATTTAGCTCAGGAGCATTCATTCATAAGTTGTGACAATTCTGTTTTTGCTTTGTCAATATGGTGTATGGAGTGTAGATTGATGTGGAAAAAAAGTAATTTAAAGCAGTTTAACATAAGGCAGCAACATAACAAAACGTGAAAAAAATGAAGGGGTATGAATACTTTCGCAAGGCACTGTAAATGATATGTGATGTTCTTTAACTGGAAGTGGTGCTGATTATCTGAGGAATCTGGACATGTTTAAAAACGTATTTTAGGAAATGACTCAAATGATTCATAAAATGTTATTTATTCTTGTGATGGCAAAGCTGAATTTTCAGCAGTCATTACTCCAGTCTTCAGTGTTCTTCAGAGATGATTCTAAAATGCTGATTTGCTGCTCAAGACACTTTCTTATTGTTATAAATGTTGGAAACATTTGTGCTGCTTAATATTTTTGTGGAAACCATAATGCATTTTTCAAGATTCTAATAGCAAGTTCAAAAGAACAGCAATAGAAATCTTTTGTAGCATGAGTGTTTTTACAGTCATTTTTGATTCATTTAATGCACCCTTGCTGAATAAAAGTATTAATTTCTTTACCTAAAGCCTTCATGTATAATGCATTATAAAGTAGTTTTAATGCATTAATTATGTTCTGTAATGCACCTTACAATGCATTGTACAATCTCATGAATAATTGTAACCACAGTTAACACATTATAACACTTATCAATTCATTGTTGCGCTGTGCATTTTAAATTTGGTTGTAATTATTCACAACAATATATAATGCATTACAATGCACATTATGAATATTTAGAATGCTTTATATCCATGAATAACCCTTTATATTATACATAAAGGCTTTAAGCAAAGTATTACCAAAAATAATTTCTGTTTTATCTCCTAGAACTCAATTCGACACAATTTGTCCCTAAATAAATGTTTCCGGAAAGTTCCTCGACCACAGAGCGATCCTGGGAAGGTGATGTAGCCAGATTATTTTATTATATATCTGAGGTTTATTCATTTTAAATACTGTCATGCTACTAACTTTTTAAGCTGTTATAACACTCTCAAATCCACTCTGTTGCTTACTAATACTGAAGCTAAAATAATCACCTGTTTTAGGGCTCATACTGGACGATGGATGTACCGCCTGATTCAGCTCAACCCAGGGGAGTCAAACGTCCTTATCCTAAAGAGGAGGAGGTAAGAGTATGCCACATGAAGTATATTCATCACATCTGTGAGATCAGTATTTCACTCACCGACATCTCTCTTTCAGGCTCCATTCTCAGAGGACCAAGTGCCTGTCAGTCAAGCAGAGCCCGTCCCACCTCAGCCAGACACCAAAAGCACGTTCTTTCCCCCTCCTTGCAAGGTTCAAAGTCATTTCTTCTCCTTTTCTATTTCTATTAAGGATTAAGATCCTCTTATAGCAGAGCTTGAGGTCTAAGAATGAGGAAATGAGAGTGTGTGGTAAACAAAACTAGTGACTGGTAGACTTCATAATTACTTTCATTTATAGTGAATTTAAATGCATGCATCACCTCAAAGGAATAGTTCAAATTAAAATTCCGTTATCATTTCTCACCCTCATGTCATTCCAAACCTGTATGGTATTATGTTTATCTATGGGATTTAAGATCTATGCTATGCATTTACAAAATAGGTGCCAACTTTAAAGTTGTATGAACTTCAAAAATGGTGCTTTGATGCCATTAATGTCATTGTTTCTATATAACTTAACCAACACTGACATCAAATAGGGTGCCATATTCTAAAGGTGTCAACTTAGGAGCTAGCACCAGTTTACTAAATAGCTTGTGCAAGCTCAAACCCTCTTTTGAGAAAAAAAAAAAATTACTGTCAAGATTTACTAAAGACACGCAGTAAAAAAATAGCAAACATAGACACAATTACTTTTTCAGCTGACCTTATGCATTTGTAGGAATTTCCCTTTCAGACGCCACACAAAAATATGTTTTAACTCAATTTGCGCTTGACATGGCTGTGATAATTTCCTTTTTGGTAGATTGTGTTGGTCATAATGGAAATTAACTGGCTGTGTCTGTGTTCTTTAATTTGTGCATTGTCTTTTGTGTTCAACAGAAGAAAGAAACCTATACAGGTTTGGAATAACATGATGGTGAGAAAATAATGACAAAATTTTCATTTTTGGGTGAACTATCCCTTTGAATTTGAATTGAAAATTTGAATTGTGCTTCATGAAAGAAAATGAATTAGAGTTTGGGTTTGAGGATGAGTAAATAATGTCAGAATTTTCATTTTTGGCTGAACTATTCGTATATAACATTATTTATCCAAATAACTCTCAAATGAATCTCTGCTAATTAAATTTCCACAGCAACGTCCAAGCATCCCAGTACCTACATCTCTTCCTTCGAACCCTCATGCTGATCCCCCTCTTCGATTCTCCTTTGCTGATTTGAATTTACCAGATCTGTACAATTCCTTCCAGTCCCTCTGTCGCTCTGTGAGAGACAGAGTCACTTCACAATGTAAGTAAATCTATTATGCCACTCTTTTCCTTTTAGCTTCTCATTTATTTTGATTCAGAATCAAGTCGGTGTAAGATGTGTCAGTTTAGTTGTGTTTAATGATTCAAATTCTCTCTCTCTCACTCTCTCTCATAGCGGACATTACCAGTTTACTTGGACTAACCCATGACAGTACACCGCTCCACACGCCAACCCTGCCTCCTTTCTCCCCTTGCCCCTGTCCAAACCCTAATATGAACCAGTACATCAACCCCAACCCTACTCTTAACCCAAACCTCAATACCAACGGCAACTTCAACCCAAATACACCCAATACTAACTCTAGTTTTATTCACAACCTAAACCCAAACCAGAACTCTAACATTCATCCAAACTCCAACACTGAACCTGACAAGCTGCTGCACAGTAATGGTGAGTATAACTGCTCAGTAGTGGCGTGTTAATGGGATACGAGTGTCCTGATCCTCTCTTTCTCTCTCTCTCTCTCAGCCGTTCCTGCAGATTGGTTCAGTAACGCTGACTCTTTGAGAGAGAGTTTCAGAATTGCTAGTAGTCTGGACTGGGCTAACATTGATCTCACCAGTCACCCTGGTCAGTACTACATTCCTGTAGTCTACATGCTTTCACTTTCTGCTCTGGAGTTACTTTTTAGTTTTTATGTGACCATTTTGGAATTTGTGCATCCAGAAGCAGTATTTTCCACTGCTGGGAAGCTATTTTGAAACTGTAACTTGGCAAGTTGCAATCTTCTTATACTTCAAACTAAAAACAGTCAAGCAACCATTTGGTAGAAAACTGCTACACTACCTGCAACAAACAAAACGCTGACTTCTGAAACCATTAATATCTTTTTAAATACATAATTATAAGGATGCATGATTCATTAAAGCTGCAGTCTGTAACTTTTTTGTTCAAAATTTACAAAATTTATATAATAAGCGAGTACACCATGAATCCATTTTTCAAACCGTTTTTTTGGCTTGTCCTGAATCACTACGGTACACCTATAATAAGTGTTTATATTTGGACTATTTTAGACTGGTTCGGGTAGGTACCGCTGCGGAGTAGCCCGAATAAACAGAGAGAAGTAGCTCTGGCTACAATGTTCTTCCACAAGACGCACACAGTTCTGTTTATTAACCGCAAGAGCCCCAAAAGATATGGACTGCAGCTTTAACTTATAATATTAATACTCATGTATTTACACTAAACACTGAACTCTTAAAACCACACTTTAATTAATCTACAGGGTTTGCACTGTCCTGGAAAACCTCTATTTTACATTATATATAAATTAAAATGTAATAAGCAAACAAAAACATTAAGCAGGACAACTGTCATAATAATAAATGTTTCTTGAGCACTAAATCAGCATACTAGAATGATTTCTGAAGGATAATGTGACATTGAAGACTCGAGTAATGATGCTGAAAATCCAGCTTTATCACAGGAATAAATTATATTCAAATACAAAAGTTATTTTAATTTGAAATAACATGTCACAATATTACAAAATAAATAAATACAGTCTTAGTGAATATAAGAGACTGTTGTCACAAACAACTTAAAAAGGCCTGGAAAAATCTTGGAAATTCATTGGTCATAAAGTGTGGGAATCCTGTAACTGAATTGAAGAAAAAAAAACATTTACCTAAATATTTATTTTGCTAAAAAAAGGATAATTAATGGTTGCATTTTTTGGACCAGCTTATTAAAATGAACATCTAAATGAATAGACTTGCAAAAATTCGGTGCATAATCTGTGTGTAATGTTGCTTAAAGGTTTGTTAATTTATGAATGCATTCAAAATACTACAAAACTACTGTACATCACTGTTATTAACTGTTTCTATCTATCTTGTTCTCATGCAGACCTGGTAGAGAGCATGCGGCAGGCCGAGCTCTGTGACTGGGCGTTGGATTCGACGCTCTTCACCTCGCTCTGTGATTCACTCAACCGTTTCTTCACTCAGAAGGGTCTCATTAGCTCATCCTCTGGTGGCCCCTCCTCTTTCGGACAAATGGCCCCACCTCCCATGAATATGCTGCCCACTAACCCTCCCAGCCTAGCTAGTTTAACTCAACCCTCTCCACTCATCTACTCCTCTCAGCTCCCTCCTGGCACTGGTGAATCTCCCCTCCAAAGTCCCAGGAGAACCCTGACCCCTCACACCCAGAACCAGACAGCACAGAGATCCCCGGGGCTGCAGCCCACCACGAGCCAGCCTCTGACTCCTAACGGTACGTCCCAAAATGACAATTCTGACAAACCCTAATATGAAAATTGTCACTTAATTACTCACCCTCATGTAGTTTCAAACCATTCCATAGCTTCTGTAGAACATCAAGATATTGTTTTGGAGAATGTTTTAACAGTTTTTACCCATTGTCCTAATACAGCACTTCAAACTCAACCACTGACCCCAACAGGACGTCCACACTTGAAGAAAGTCAACAGTGAGGAAATCCAAGATGATTTTGACTGGGATTCTTTGATTGAATAATTTTGTTTGCAGATAAATACACCGTAAAGAAAATATGAGCCAATTATTGAGAAAAGGCATGAGTATCTGTCAAAAAGGAGGTGAGGCTAACTCATTCATCTTGTTTCATTTATATGTGGAACAAAAGCAGCACCATCGTAACAATGATCATCATTCAGCTGTTTGTTTCCTTTGATTGATATGGCACAATGGCGCTGCTATAGTCAACTGCATGTTGAAGAGCTGGAGAATAATAATAGCCAGCACCAAATTGTGGTTAACCAAAACTTGCGATGCAAAATATTTATCATGTTTGTTCCTGAACTGCTCCAGACCTTTAAGGTTGGGGTGGATCGATCCACGCCAGGCTGCCTTTTACGTCAGCGTATTACAATGTAAATAACATTAGCACTTCCAAAGCCTTAGCCAATTGACAATGGCTCAGTTCTTGCTGAATGTTGATAGAGGCTTTCCTGACACTTTAGTCAATAGCTATTGAAAGAACTTTCTGACCAAAGAAATAATCTTAAATTGCACATTTTCAACAAATTGCATGTACACTAACAATTTGTGGGAGAATAAATGCAGTTTAACAGTAGCACTGAGGTATATTATGGCAATACATATGGGTGTATTTTGACTGAAATCAATTATGACATTTATTGCTTTATATTAATACATTGTGTCACATAGCAAATCTCCTTGGGGAGCTAACGTTTTGTCTTCAATTAAAAACAATATAAATGGAATTGTATAATGTCTGTTATTTTACTTGCCATTTAAAAGCAAACCAATGCCAAAGAAAAAAAAAGCTTAGACAATTTTTTTTGTGGATTTTTTTTTTATTTCTTAAATTTCTTTGATTTTTTTTTCCCCCTCCATTTTATATTTAAATGTGAATGTTCACAGTCAACACCACACGATTTTTGACCATAGCCAATATTAGAGAAATCTCTAAAATTTTCATATATATAAAATAATTCATTGAAATAAAGAATAACAGCATGGATCATGTCATTCAGTCCCCAATTTTATGATTTCACATCATCATTCAGCTAATTTTCTTTTTCAGTTTCAGAAGCGTTAACACTTTCCCACTTTGTGTAAATGTTCAAGGAAAAAATGTGCTGAAGTGAAATGCAAAGACAGGCTGATTCTCACGTGAACAGGTGTCGAATTAATGCTTTGATTCTTACAACTGCAAAAAATAAATGAGTGAAAAGAAGGACCTTTATAACAAGTTAAGAGTGCTGAAAGTGAGACTATGCTGATAAAACCCCATCAGAAGCACAGGAGAGGACCGAGTGAAAACAATGGACACATCATACAAGCTCTCACTCACTCATACACACACACAGCATCTCTTCATGTGTATCACTTGACGTGGACTGAAATTTCGCAGGTGGTCGAAGGAGACCAAGCAGGCATCTGTTTCAATGGCAATTTCCAGTGCGTTTTTCCTTGGTTTAATCGATCCCAGGAGTCAGAGACATACGATTAAAATAAATTACACAAGATTACACATTAAATTAAAAGTAATACATCTATCGAATGATTTTTTTACTAGAGTGGTAAATAAAACAGCTGAATTCTTCTCAGTCTGTTCAGGGCGAGCCCGTCACAGTCATCCTTCATGCACTCTTTCATCAGAGGGTCACCGGCTCAATGAAAGGGGGAGAAAGGGGTGTATGATTGAGTTCATTAGTGGCTTGTTTTCCTCCTCCCTTATCTTCATGTTTCTGAACAATAACAATCATCCTAATGATATAACAATATTAATAGCCTGCATTCACTGAATGAACCCACCAATCATCCATGTCTGTCAAAGAAAAAAATTGAATAGGGAAATAAATAGACTTCAAATACTGTGTAAAATAAAATGAAAAAAAAAAAATAATTAAATGCTGTTTTGTGAAAGAAAATAACACATTTTTGTTTTAACTTTTTCATTAAATATAGAGATGTACACACATTTCTTTTTTGTCAAACACAAACTGTTTGTGTTGGTAGGGCAGGTTTGGATTGGTTGGATTTAGTGGACAGGGCACGTGGGATTGGTGAAATCTCTCAAAGAAGGAAAGGATTGGTGCTTGTGCCTGTTGTTCCACCTCCCATAGATCCTCCTGTTCCCATCACTCCGCCCACCCCTGATGGCCCACCCAAAATCAGTGCAGGCTGCGCGGGGCCTCCAGGGCCCATCAGCAAGGGATTTCCTGCGGGACCCATGGGGGATATTCCACCAAAAGGCATGCCCATTGGGCTGGACTGTACCATTCCCATGCCCATACCAGGGGCCGCCATAGGGACCCCCATTCCTGGCATGACCATCCCTGGCTGAACCAGTCCCACTGCTGGTGGAAGCATGTGACCCAGCATAGGATTCTGGGGAATGGGGCTTGTACGGAGCTGGCTCAGACCGAGCGAAGAAGGTTGAGGGGAGATGGATGCCATCGGGGTCGCGCCAAAAGGATTAGAAGCAGAAGGTGGGGTCGGAGACACCCCTCTACTGGAAATGGTACTGCCTGGGGTAACTCCCATACCTGCTGAGGAGGGACCTAAAGTTAAAGGAGAAAACTAATGTTAGAGGGATAAACAAAACACGATTTGTCTCTAAACGTGGGCTGTTTTAAATACACACCCTGTGTCTGTAGGAAGGGGTTGTGAGATGTGGAGGAGATGCTTGGCGGTGGTGGTTGTTTAGGTTTGGGTTTTGATGATACTAGTGAGTCCAAATCCACGAGTGCAGCATTGGGACCCAAGAATGACTCTGGCGTTTTTCGAACAGGCAAGGAGGAACTGAGCGATGAAAGGTCAAAGGGCACTGGCGAGCCTGTGCTGCCTCCACCTCCAGCATCACCTCCTGTCACTGAGGAGCCTCTTCTCTCCGGATCTGCTGTGTGTGGAAAAGAATGAGGCAAAATAAATTCATGTAAATGGTTAATATGATCTTGTGAATAACTAACAAGGAAACAAGACTGCTGTCCAACTGATCCTTTGCTAAGCCCCACATTACTGACCAATACTACCAATACCATATTATTAGACAAGCATTTATTTATTCATTTTATCTAGGGATGCACCATACAGGCTAACAACCAATATCTGCAATCTGCTCTCCATTGGAAATGAATGACTTCTGGTCTGTTCTTTTCTCACAGTGAAAATGTACAGTTAATTATTTTTTTTTTCCCTAAGAAAAAACAGCAGATACATCATAGTTCCTTTCAGCCCACATAACAATAATATCCATTTTATTTCTGGAAATCTCCAAATTGCCCTGTGAAGCTTTCCGTAACACTTATCAAACAGGAACGAGAGTAGCCAAGGGGGCGGGGCTTAGCAAAGAGTAAATAAACCAGTGTCAAGTACAAAACCTCTTCAGCTGCAGAGTGGGCAGCGTAGAATAAAAATGTGTGAGAATTTCCAGCAAACACACTGTTGTGTCTAATGCAATGTAACTTTTCTTTGGACAAGTCAGGAGTGTCCAATCCTGCTACTGGAGGGTCACTGTTCCGCAGCGTTTAGCTCTAGCCTTCACTTAAGCCGCCTTTCCACCGCAGGAACCAGGATCTAAATAAAGTTCCGGGTAAAAATTTGCCCCTCAGAAAGTCCCTGCTCACGAGGTAGTACTTTTTCAAAGGTCCGGAACTTTCGGAGGGGGGACTTGGGCGCTGAACACGCTGATTGGTTGAGTTCACGCAGCATTGTATTTCAACAACCATTTATTCGCATAATTTTTTAAAACAATATTACTGTTATTGTGTCATGAAATGTAGTTTTAGAAGTATTTCTGGCGAGAATGTAGTTGTTTAAAACTCAAATCTGCAGTTTATTTATAAATACAGCGCTTATTTGAAAATGTGCTTCGCTGATTTCAGAGACGCGAGGTCCACGCATTCACCGGACGCTCAGTGCTCATGTATCCACCGAGGGCAGCCTCACCGCGGCTAGTCCTTCTGACATTTGCTGCTGGCTCTGATGTCTCTGTAGTGGTTAAACATGAGATATAATTCGTTTTGGGTAAACCTAACAGGTAATCTTTGGTATTTACTATATATCCATTAATATGTTAAAATGAAAATAAAAAGAGGCAATGCTGTTTGATATAATATTTCGTTTCATTGTAATGTATGTACATTCCCTGAAGTACATTTCTGCGGCTATTAAAATGTTTAAATGAAAACGAAAAGAGGCAGTGGTGTTTGATTTCGTCTTATTGCAAATACAGTGAGGAAAACTGCAGTACCCAAGGTGAGCTGACTGATGTTATCAAGATACGCTGCTGTTCCATTTGCAGAATTACGGGACTTGCGTCGTTCTGTCCCCGGGAGTGCACACTCCCGAGTCGAACTTGCGATGTCCGAACTACCGAGGACGTAAGTCCGAAATTTGCATACTTGGTATTGAGAAACGTGCGCAGACCTACGTCACCAGACCATTAGCCTAATCTTCTTAATGTACTTTAGACCGCGATGAAAACGCAGACAGCAACAGGTCTGCGGGAAAAAAAGTTCCTGGGACAAATTGTTCCAGGTAATTTCAGTGGAAAAGCCGCTTTAGAGAGATAGTTCACCCAAAAAAATGAAAACTACCATACATGATTTACTCTCCCTCAAGCTAGACGAATACAATCATATATTATATATACAGTACTGTGCAAAAGTCTTAGGCCACTAGTATTTTCACCAACAAAAAAAATGGTTTTAAGTCAGTTATTTATATCTTTTGCTGTAGCATGTCAGTTGGAAATATCAGTTTACATTTCCAAACATTATTTTTGCCATTAATTGTAATAATCCAGTGAGACTTTTGTTTACACAAGGAGTCTGACAACAGTCAGTGCTCCTCACAGAGATCTGATCTGATCATCATCATCCAGTCCCTTTGGAATGACATGAAGAAACAGAACAAACTGAGACAGACTAAATCCAGAAGAACTGTGGCAACGTCTCCAAGATGCTTCAAGAAACCTACCTGCAAAACTACAATCCTGTTAAAAGTTTTAGGCAATTGTGTAAAAATGCTGTAAAACGAGGATGCTTTCAGAAATAATGCCATAAATAGATTTTATTTATCAATTAACTTCTATTAACTAAATCAAATCAACATTTGGTATGACCACGCTTTAAGTTTAAAACAGCTTTTGTCTGAGGTACACTTGCAGATAGTTTTTCAGGTAGCTTTGCAGGAAGGTTTTTTCTTCAATAGTCTTGTAGACGTTGTCACAGTTCTTCTGGATTTAGTCTATCTCAGTTTGTTCTGTTTCTTCATGTCATTCCAGACAAACTGGATGATGATCAGATCAGATCTCTGTGAGGAGCACTGACTGTTGTCAGACTCCTTGTGCAAACAAAAATCTCACTGGATTATTACAATTAATGGCAAAAATAATGTTTGGAAATGTAAACTGATATTTCCTACTGACAAACTACAGCAAAAGATACAAATAACTGACTTAAAACCATTTTTTGTTGGTGAAAATACTAGCGGCCTAAGACTTTTGCACAGTACTGTATATATATATATATACACACACACACACATACATACATATATATACACACTCACTGGCCACTTTATTAGGTACACCTTGCTAGTACCAGGTTGGACCCCCTTTTGCCTTCAGAACTGCCTTAATTCTTCATGGCATAGATTCAACAAGGTGTTGGAAACATTCCTCAGAGATTTTGGTCCATATTGACATGATATCACGCAGTTGCTGCAGATTTGTCGGCTGCACATCCATGATGCGAATCTCCCTTTCCACCACATCCCTATTAGATTGAGATCTGGTGACTGTGGAGGCCATTTGAGTAAAGTGAACTCATTGTCATGTTCAAGAAACCAGTCTGAGATGATCTGAGCTTTGTGACGGTGCATTATCCTGCTGAAAGTAGCCATCAGAAGATGGGTACACTGTAGTCACAAAGGGATGGACATGGTCAGCAACAATACTCAGGTAGGCTGTGGCATTTAAACGATGCTCAACTGGTACTAAGGGCCCAAAGTGTGCCAAGAAAATATCCCCCACACCATTACACTACCAACACGACCAGCCTGAACCGTTGAGACAAGGCAGGATGGATCCATGCTTTCATGTTCTTTACGCCAAATTCTGACCCTACCATCTGAATGTCACAGCAGAAATCGAGACCCATAAGACCAGGCAACGTTTTTCCAATCTTCTAATGTCTAATTTTGGTGAGCCAGTGCGAATTGTAGCCTCCGTTTCCTGTTCTTAGCTGACAGGAGCGGCACCCGGTGTGGTCTTCTCTGCTGTAGCCCATCTGCTTCAGGGTTCGATGTGTTGTGCATTCAGAGATAGTATTATGCATACCTTGGTTATAACGAGTGGTTATTTGAGTTACTGTTGCCTTGCTATCATCTCTAAACAGTCTGCCCATTCTCCTCTGACATCAACAAGGCATTTTCGTCCACACAACTGCCGCTCACTGGATATTTTCTCTTTTTCGGACCATTCTCTGTAAACCCTAGAGATGGTTGTGCGTAAAAATCCCAGTAGATCAGCAGTTTTTGAAAATCTGACAAGCCCGTCTGGCACCAACAACCATTCCACGTTCAAAGTCACTTAAATCCCCTCTCTTCCCCATTTTGATGCTCGGTTTGAACTTCAGCAAGTCATCTTCACCACATCTAGATGCCTAAATGCATTGAGTTGCTGCCATGTGATTGGCTGATTAGCAATTTGTGTTACCAAGCAATTGAACAGGTGTACCTAATAAAGTGGCCGGTGAGTGTTATTATATATATATATATATTTATTTATTTAAAAAGGTCCTGGCTCTTCCAAGCTTTATAATGGCAAGGAATGGGGGTCAAGATTTTAAAGCCCAAAAAAGTGCTCCATGAATCTGTGAGGTTAATGAAGGCCTTCTGAAGCGAAGTGAAGAAAAACAGTCCTATTTAAAACAATTAGTCTCCTCCGCGTCACCCTGGCACCATTTTGGAGAGTATCACGACGTATCCGCGTACTTTGATCTGAACCGAACGTAAACAACTGTTTACGTTCACAGATCAAAGCACGCGCATATGTCGTGATACTCTCCAAAATGGTGCCAGGGTGACGCGGAGGAGACAAATTGTTGAATAAAGTCGTTATTTTTGTTTTCTTTGCGCACAAAAAGTATTCTCGTAGCTTCAAAAAATTACGGTTGAACCACTGTTGTTGCATGGATTATTTTAACGATGTCCTTACTGCGTTTATGGACCTTGATTGTGGTAGTACTCTTGCTGTCTATGGGAGGGTCAGAGAGCTCTTGCAATTCATTAAAAATATCTTAATTTGTGTTCCAAAGATGAATGAAGGTCTTACAGGTTTGGAACAACAAGAGGGTGAGTAATTAATGACAGAATTTTCATTTTTGAGTGAACTGTCCCTTTAACCCCCTGAAGCTGTTCGGAGTACTTTTTATGATGGTTGGATGCACTTTTTTGGCCTTCAAAATCTCGATCACAGGACATTTTATAATATAACACTGATTGTATTAGTCTGAAAGAAGAAAGTCATATACACCTAGGATGGCTCAAGGGTGAGTAAATCAAGAGGTAATTTTCATTTTTGGGAAATATCCATTTAAACGCACCTGAATCTAGTGGTAATCAAAGTCTTCAGGATTACCAGAAACTTCCAGGCAGGTATGTCCAGACTAGCTGGAGCCAAGTGGTACAGGACATTGTCCCTGCCGGACCAGAACTGGACAACCCTATGCTAAGTGCATCTATGCATTTACATGTGCAAGTATACCTGTGCCATTAGTTTGTTTAACTGAGCCACTCCAGGGGTCAGAGGTCAGACCGTCAGTGGCAGGAGCAGCTCCTTCCGCTGCCCAGGGATCAGTTGACCCTGAGAGCGGGGTAGGGGCCGGAGCCACTGAAGCAGCCCAAGGGTCGGCACTTGGAGGGGTCACAGCTGGAGGGGATACAAGGAGAGGTCAAGGATCAGAGGACACCACGAACAAAGAGGAAAAGCCAGGGTGAAGACACAGAGGACACGGGGAGGACACATCCTCGACACTCTCACCTGTGGACGCCCAGGGGTCAGAGTTCACTCTAGAAGACGAGTCGCCCCATGGGTCTGGGGCTACTGTTGCTGGTGCTCCTCCCCAGGGGTCGGCACTCGGGGGAGAGGCGGGGGAAGCAGCTCCCCATGGGTCGGCCGGGCCCCATGGCCCAGCGGTAGACTCAGGAGCCAAAGCAGGAGGCGGAGAGGGTCCGGCAGAGCCCGTTGCAGGGGCCCCCCATGGATCTACGGCACTCAACTCCATCAGAGAAGACTGAGAGAGAGACATGTCAGTAAGAAAGTCCTCATTTTGAAAGGAGTGCGCGAGAACGCAAAAGAGTGAGAGGGAAGCTTGTTTGTACAGAGAGGACAGACACTTACACTTGCAAGTGGTTCAATAATAGCTAGTGTGGCGAAATGGCAATAAGGAAGAAACTCTAGAGGAAGTGAAACAAGCTCACACACATCGCTGTGCTAAAGCGCGTACGCAGGGTGAGAGACACAGACAGAGCAGGTAACTCTTGGAGAGTGAGAGGCAGGTACACAAACACGCAACCCTCGGTAACACAACACACTACCATGTGTACACCTCACTCTCATCCTAGAACAACAACTCGTCAAGTATGAACTCTTGCTGACACAATCGTACACAATCACACACCTCCTCGGGCTTGGCTTTCTCCCTCTTACTCTCCTCGATGGCCATCTGCAGCCTCAGGTCGTCTCCCCTGCGCAGACGCTCCTCCTGCCAATCACACACCACCGTCACATCATCACAGTGAACCAAGTTCTGTGGGCTGATGGGAAATGGAGTCTACTGAACTGTGGCAACCTGACTCCCATGTCTCACCAGCTTCAGAGTTGTGCTTCATGGCTTCAGTTTGGCACAAATCAACATTTGAAAGTAGTGGGTGGTTCATCTACTCTGACATTTCATTGATAAGCTCTGATGGAATTACAAAGAATGAACAATCACTGAGAATTATAGGTACTTTCGGAATTACTCATTGATTTCATCATGCAAAAGTGAACAATTTGTTCAGAAGACTTCAAACAACAGAAATTATTAACAAGAGGTAAGCTCAACAAAAGAACAACGGAAATTTCTAACCTTTTTAAAAGCACTTACTAGGTATTTCTTAGACATTTCAATTGTTCCATGATCATTCTCAAGTATATATTATTTCAGGCTGATCTGTGATTTGCAAGGGAAGAGGATAGCAAAGGAAGAGTTCATCTACTGTAACCTGGATGAATTTTTGCTCCCTGACCTTTTGGTGAGTCTCCTGGCTGATCGTGAGTGCGTAGCGGATCTCTGCATCTTCCAGAGGGTCATTGCTAGTCTGAAGGAGGGGGGCAGGGTGAGGACAGATGTGAGTGAAGGAGTGAGGGGGGAAATGTGCAGAAACTGTGCAGAGGACGGGCCAAATGTTCAATGTATGTTATTCTACTTTATTAGAGAAACAGCCCATATTTCTATTCTATGATGGCAGTTAGGGAAGAAGGCAGATTTAGGGAGCTTTAAAGATGGTTATTATTAGCAGAGCTCAACAGTAAGGATGGCCCGGGGCCAGTGTGAGAGAGTTGAGCCAGTTGATAGAACTGTCACTTGACCTGTGGGGGCACATATCTTAAATTTTTTGTACATGTACTTTTTATACTTTGCTAACTTAAATTCTTTTTTTTACTCTGAATACTACTTGTATTATTGTTATATAATTATAACTACTATCATTTATTGTTAAAAAAAAGTATTGCAATAGATATGTAAAAAAAAAAATTCAATTACATAATAAATGTAAAAATGATGAGTGTAAATATAAAAATATCGATATAAATTCTGATAAAAAACAATAAAATATGACTGCTTTAAAACAATTTTTAACAGAAATCTATAATTGTGTGTACCAGTTAAATATTGCCAGGTCAATCTGAACTACTGGTCAGACTCAGCAAGCAGAAAAAAAAAAAAATCCTTAATGTTGAGCTATGATTGGGATGCCACAGTTAAAGTACAACTTGTAATTCAATGGCATGTTCTAAAACCAGTAAATATATTTCACAAGTCACAATCCATATTAGAGCAATTTATTACAGGACTATCTGGAATACTTGATTGGAATAGATTACATTTTGCTGTCAGATATGTTTATATAGTTGGCCACTAAAGTATATAATTGAATACTGTCTCAGGCAAACAATTCCCTGCACTGCCTTGTAGCATGGTCTCATCTCTCTTTACATAAAAAAAAAAAAAAAAAAAAAAAACTCAATTTAATGTCAATTTGTTTATTTATTTTCGTGTAATAAGCACGATAATGTACAGTCAGTAGTTCAATTTCACAAAATGAAGATCTGATCACCATGTCAGGATTTATTCTGCATTTGACCAGCTGACTCCACATTATCCCTTAAGTATAGTTCTGCTAAAATCCGATTTCAAATTAAGTATGCCTACAAAGTTCTTTCCATTTCTGGTAGAACTATTCATCTTCCTCTGTCTCTGAACCATCTCAGTAGTACATTTTACCTGGAGCCTGAAAACCTGATTGGCTGAGAGACTTTACCTGCTCCGCCTCTTCCTTGCTCATGGCCAGTGCCAGCTGGAGCTGCAGGTCCTCCTCTCCAGAGCTCTGTGGCCACGCCTGCTCAGCGTCTGTTCCCGAGTGCACTCCTCCCCCTAAAGCAGGAGCAGAAGGGGCCGAAGATGCTAAGGGAGGAGTCAAATGACAGCCATTATGATGCATCAATAGATGGTGAAGTATTGGTCCCTAAAAGTGCTTCCAGAGCAAAATGCTTGCCAGCCTCCATACTTGGCCAAAGCTGTGAAGTGCACTCAGAGTGTTTTTAAAAGGGTGCTGACATTCATTTGAGTGTCCACCCTGACCCCTTCATAAGCCCCTCCCACTGCAAAGCACTTCTAATTCTTACCACTGCTAGTCTGTGCCATCTTCTCTTTGGTCTTGAGTGCATGGATCCTCTCCTCTCGTAGCCTCTCCTCGTCTTTTAGCAAAGTCACCAGCTGCTTGGCCTTTTCCCGTACATTCACACCCTGAAACATGCACACAATATGTAACGTTACATATGAACTTATTGTGTTTTGCACAAAGCATTTGTGCAATTCCAGTATATTTAATTGTCCAGCATCGGAATGAATAATGTAAAAACCTGAACTACATGTTGTTGAGTTTGAGGTAGTGCATGTGACAAATGTGTTATTAGGGTGACTAAAATACAATAAAACCTATTGGGCTGAAGTTTTGTGGTTTAAATGTGAGTGGGAGAAAGACCTTGGTTGAAAGTCATGGTGTTTGAATTGACTGCACATAGAGACCTTGAGCGAGAGATTGCTGTAGTGTGTGTGAATCACATCATGTGAGAATCGTTACCAACATGTTGATGGACACTTCAAAACTAACACTGAGAGCTCTCCATTTATTTCCTTATTGAAAGAGAGATAACACGTTTCATTTGCACGTGTGTGTATAAATATAACTTCTTGTTTGTGTGTACCTGGTCCTTGCCATCTCTGTCAATGTACTGGAAATCTTTGAGAGTCTGAACGGCGTAGATGTTTTCCCTGCATTGCTGTGCCACTCTCTCTGAACCTGTCTTTATCAGATACTCCATCAGAGTCATAGCCTGAGAAAGAACAGGAGTAAACATACAATCAGATTGTGTTTATAGTCTCATATATCACATCTGCCACTAGTGCGGGTCAAACTTACTTTATATACATGTCTCCAGTTCTTCCCATGGTCGTTGAGTCTCTTCCAGACCATGCTCATAATCTCTGAGAAGGCCACTACATTGTATGTCAGGTCAGCAATCTCTGACATCAGAGAGCTAGAGGGACCCCATGGGTCATTAGAGGTTGCTTCCCTAACCTTGAGAAAAAAAAATTCAATAAACTTCACTTAAAGTGTCTCTTCATGCTTACCGAATACTGTATGTGAAAGCATGTGAAACTATATACTGTATGCAACTAAAAACATTTTAAAAAGTAGTATGCTACATAACATTGCATGTTTATTCAGCTAGTGTTGTCAAGTAAAAAAATAATACAAAAATATTAATAATAAATGAAAAAAATAAATCAATAAATAACAGGTTAAGAACCGCCATTCCACCTTATATACCACTAAAGTGCCCAGTTCTATAAGACAAATTGTAGTTGTTATTGCATTTCTAGCACTAGAAATTGAAATTGTTTTATAGAATATAGCAGGTTATCTGTTTAATCTAGGCACATACAAAGTTAGCAGACTGTGCAAATTAAACCATATTATTATACTACAGAAAGAGTATGGACTAGAGTAGTACAGTAGTATGATACTCCAAACATAACTTTATTTTGCTGACTAACGTTGTGACGCACTTTTATTCTTTAGGCATGAAATTTATGCAAAAATCGTATTGTAATGAGATTTCTTAATGAGATTCACTTAAGATCATGCGTTAGCATTTTTGGTCACCAGTTTTTCAGCCTGAACTAAAATAACTAATAAAAACGAATTAATTCCTGCCTCTTTTGTATGACTGCTAAGAGTTTCATTCAAATGAAGACAAAAAAAAAAAAAAAAAGAAGAGAAGAAGTACAAAACATTTATCAGGAACTAAAAGTCTTGAATAAGAAGTTGGAGAAAAATGTGAAAAGAAGAACAGAGAAAACGAAAGCTGGGTTACAAAGGTAAAAGTCTAACCTTTATCTCTGCCTCTGAGTAATTGTGAACAATGTTCTTCACTTGTCGCCGCAGCGATGATGTCGACATGGCAACAGGCTGGCTATCAGGTTCTGCAAAATCTGGGACATTGTAAAGCAATGTCAATAAAACACTAATAAGGACAGGTACAAAGGCAAACAAAGGCTACACATTTTTCAAAAGGGAGTGTATCAGCTGAAACTTAAATATCTAAGAATGACCAGGAGGTACCAGCAGGACGTTTATCAAAAAACAAAAAGGAAATGCTTTGGCTGCTACTCAAATGCCATCCATCTCTCCATCGATTAAAAAAATAAAACCAAAAAAGGACTCAATCTAACTATATCCCCAGTACCGTGCACCCTCTGTAACCATGAGAGCGCAGCACCAGGAATTCCCCAACCTAAAAGTCCTGTAAACACAAGAGCATCTGATGACGTGTGAGTCTGGCTCCAGGAAGCGTGTGTGAAGTGTACTATACCTGGGAGTGTCTGTCTCTCTCCCCCCCTCTCGATCTCTGTGTGTGTGTGCGCGCTCAGGTCGAGGTCTCTCAGTGTTTAGCCTGTCCACTGTTCCAAACCTCCGCACGGCGGCCACATGAGGGCCCAGAAGCACAGATGTGGGGTGAAATAACTACGAGAAGAACAGAGATTTAGACGGGAGGTACAACATACAGGGATAAAAGCTGGTGCAGCACTGTGGAGGCTTAAAAACACAAAAGACATTCAATTCTGCTCTTTGACAATAGAGAAAATGCAGTAATAGCGGACCGTGCCTGAAGGCACTGTACATTGCTCATCTGTAACATCAGCTAGGTGTAGGCCTAGAGAAACTACAACAAAGCTGAAGCTCAACACCTGCTGTGATGCACAAAACATAACATCTATCACTTCACTATAAAGCCTAATTTATTATATGTGATACATAGATTTATAAAGTTGCTAAATTATCAGTATGATAAAAGCGGTTGAACAAAAACGACTACATGCCTTCTGCCCTCTGAATGATAATTCATATTTCTAGTAAGAAAAAAAGCCTTTCAGTATAGTAGTAAAAATGTCCACCTCCTGGTACTTGTATCTTTTTACCATGAATTCTTTAATGATTTTTATAAAATAAACGTAATAACGGTTATATTGTTATTAATATTTCAAGATGAACATTCACTGGATGGAAGCCATTTAGGCTTATTCGATTATCCATACATCAATTATGTATCAAATATAAAACAACAGGATTTTAAGGATCATTTTTCTCTCAATAATCATAGTACTGCACTGAATATTATGTAATTAAAACTAGAGTTCTGATCATAAAACTAAGCATTTCAATATTATCTTACGAAGACATAAAATTAGAAGAGAGTGACAACTGATACGTATATGCATTTTAAGTAAGTAGTCTGTTATAGTGTTATAAAAAATCTCATTGATTTATATTACAAGCTATCAAAATTTAATCTTTTTGTCCATATAAACAACATCTGCACCAAACTGCATATATTTGTTCAGTTTGGACCTCTAAATAAAATAAACATGTTTTTTCCCTCCTAGAATGTCAGCTCCATATTCTCACTATATCATACATGAGCCATAAAACCCTGGTGTATCAAAAAATATAAAACACACCCAAACTTCATATTCATACATATACATACATACATACATATATATATATATATATATATAATATGAACCATTTCAAAAAATTAACTTTTACTGTCTATTATTTCATTTGTCACAATTTACATGGTTAACATTAAATTAAACACACTGTATAACACAGGAATAAGGGAGTTGCTAACATGACCTGATCATATTAATAAACTAACACACTACAGTAGCACCCTTGACTAAGTTAAAGGCAAATATACTAAAAATGTTCTTGTAAGTGTCGGTCAATCCAGGAAGAACAGGCGATAAGTAGTAGTTGATGGGGTGTATTAATATGCAGCACTGTTGTATAAGGCTTTGACCTGATAACAGTCCCACAGCCGCCTTCAGGATTCAGGAGCAAAGTACAAAAGTCTGAATGAACTGTTGTCAATGTCACCAGAGACCTTTAACTTCAAGCTCCATTTAAAATAGTCAAATCAGTGGTCAACAGGTGGTTTTGGAAAAGCAAGTTGATGTGGTGATAAACAACATTGAATGAACTTATCTATAACAACTTTTGCTTGGAAATGTGCGTGAAATCTGACAGTTGGCGAATCGGATCTGAATCAGATCTGTTAAAGCGGCGTGTTGTTTATCTTTGTCTGAGCAGATGACAGTGAGGGCTATCAGACAACAGCACAAACCTCTCTACACCTCCACCCAGCTAACAAATGAAACAGAATTCATCCCCAGCCGTTAGACAACTCTTCTAAAGTAACTTCAGCCCTCTGCGGTCCAAACTTACAGAAAGAGATCACTGCCAAGTCAACTAACTTAGAGATCAGCTAGCTGAGGCTACTTACCGCCGAGCTTCTGTTCTTCCTCTCAAACACGACCAGACATCCAGCCGAGCAGCAGAAAGCGGGTTATTATCAGTGAAGACGGGGGTAAAGGGACGCGCTGTTGCCTCTGTCACGGCGCTAAATTAAAAACACTCATTTAGAGACAGGAGCGTCGCGCTATGCTAACTCAACTCATAAAGAGACGCGCCTGACAGAGCGACGACACCGCGGTTTTCCTTCACGACTGTCGCCCTTCGAGTCGTGCTCGTCATTTAAACATATAACGTGTCATACAGCCGCTTATACTAACATAACAGCGCTCCTTTCGCAAATAACGTCTGTACTGACCCTGCTGTTGCTCGGATGGTACGAGGAGATGGCGGCACTTCCGCTTCCGTTTCCCCGCAGCCGGACGGACCGCGCCCCCTCGCGCGCTCAGAGATTTGAATATTCCTAACCCATGGGGAATACTAGCTTAACTTTGTGTGATTTTGAATAGTGGCCGTACAATAAAAGCATCGAACTGTATGAATCTAGATTGTGAAATGTGAAAATCTGGATATTATATATATATGCGCAAACAAATTTAATGTTGACGTTGAGTTCTGTCAGTAATTTTTTACAGCGACGGCTGCTATGTGCTATTAATATTTGTGGCACTCGGATGTTAACCTGTACAAGCCTTTGAGTTATGAAGAGATGACAAGTATCCTCTGATTTTTTCTTTCCTAACTTTATAGCGATGCTAGAGCACGCAGTGGCCACATAGTGGCGATGTTCTCAATCAAATCAAATCAGCTGAATTTCTTTGAAGAAAATCTACAACATACTACAACCTTTTTGTCTTGAAGGCCCCCCAGAGTTCAACACAATATTCAAAGGCCCCTTACATAAACTAGAATATTTCTTCCAGTATGTTATTGTTATTATTATTTGAAATTTAATTAAGTAAGATTATTTAGTGTAAATCATCCTGCAGAGCCCTTAGATGTTTAATGAGGCACCTTAGAGGGCCTCGGCCCCTGGTTGAGAACCACTTATTTTTGTGAATATACATACTATAAAATATTCATACAAATACTCTCAAGTTTGATGACTGGCTGCGTTATTGCTCTTTATTGTGCAGAATATTACTTAGAAATGCAATGACGGCACTAAAGGGAAATATATTACCATAGTGCATACCTAAGCAATAATCATTCTCACTTTCACATTAGTCAGCTGAACTCAGAGTTTCACGTTTACCTCCAAGGGATATTTTAGGGCAGTTTTTTACTTAAAAATTATGATGTGTGGTGTATTGCATTTAAATTACACTATATTGCCAAAAGTATTGGGTCACCCACTTCTAATGAACAGGGTTGACTACTTTAGTAATTTCCATGAGTACAAATCTTAATGTTTAAGCATATAATGATATTCTAGGGAATTGTGTGCTTCTAATTTTAAAGCAACAGTTTGGACAGGACCCTTTTCTATTCTAACAATGCCTCTGTGTATAAGGCAAGGTTCAAAAAGAAATGATTGATTTAGTCAGTGTGGAAGAACTTGACTGGTCTGCAGAAAGTCAAGTCCTAATCCCAGCTGAACACCTCTGGTGTGACTTTAAATGCAGACCTTGAGCCAAAAACTCTTTACCAAACACCAGTGACTTGTACATATGGGTACAGTCATTTTAGACACTTTCAAAACTGTTGCAACAGAGATGGAAATACAATTTTTAAATACATGCATTATGTTTCCATCTTTGTTTCCACAGTTTTGGAAGTGCCTTTTTCTGTTCTAAAGAAGGGGGTGTCCCAATATGTTTGTCCATATAGTGTATTTAAAAGTCATTGGTGTTTGGTAAAGAGTTTTTGGCTCAAGGTCTGCATTTAAAGTCACACCAGAGGTGTTCAGCTTGGATTAGGACTTGGCTTTCTGCAAACCAGTCAAGTTCTTCCACACTGACTAAATCAATCATTTCTTTTTGAACCTTGCCTTATGCACAGAGGCATTGTCATGTTAGAATAGAAAGGGTCCTGTTCAAACTGTTGCTTTAAAATTAGAAGCACACAATTGCCTAGAATATCATTACATGCTTTAACATTAAGATTTGTACTCATGGAAATTACTAAAGTATTCAAACCTGTTCATTAGAAGGGGGTGACCCAATACTTTTGGCAATATAGTGTATTTAGCAGTTTGTAAATTATTTTACAGTCTGTATCCTTCATGAAAGTATACAAGATTACTTTGAGCTGGGTGGTCCTCTCACTGCATTTAGATAAAAATGGCGAGTTGAGATTTTACCAAGTCACTGAATATTTGCAGAAACCATTCAAAGGTTATAAGAAAACAGACACTGAGCCTTACAATATACTACTTGGAAATAAAAATACACATATTCACTCACAAACACACACACACACATTCATGCAGAAGAACTCCATGGCTATGACTGCGAAGAACAGTTTCACACTTCTGTAAAAGATTTAATGGTGAATACATTTGAAATACTTCTTAATTTAATGTTAATGTAAATAACTAAATCCATTAATTGCAATACAAACACATATGATTCATTGCTACCTATCTGCATATTTTGGGTATTGGGTAACATGTTAAACTAATTCTATGCTGTCTCAGTGATACCATGTGACATTCTTGAACAGCAGGGGAGTGACAGAAGCGTAGTTCAGATTATGAATGGAAATGAGACCAGAGGCACTGATGAAGCCTCTTTGAAGTCAACAGCAGACTGTATTAGCAACAGCTTCATGCATGTAGAGCAGCTGGAGAAATAGAAACGGCCATGGTTGTGATAACAGGGATTGTTTGCCTTACGTAATATACAGTAGCCATGTTGTACTTGAGATATCAAGGAGAATCTTTCTGGGATGTAAATGTAGAAACGAATTAATTGTGAAGTGCAGAGAGAGAGAGAGAGAGAGAGAGAGAGAGAGAGAGAGAGCTGAGGTTCAGGGTAAACTGAGAGTGAGAAATAGAAAGAGAGAATGTGAACTGGCAGCACTGAGCAGAAGTTTGACATGGAGAGGATGGTTGTATTAGGTTCTGCAAGCTTTCAGCTGTTAGTTTTGTCACTCAAACAGATTGCAAAATGTGCAGGTTAAATACCATTGAAAAAAGCCAATAAACAAGCAAGCTAAATAAAACAAGGGAAACAATAAACAATAAACGAGGGAACAATTTTAATTTAATGACTCTAAACTGTTCTCTTTAGTCATAATTCTTCTGATCCAACAGTCTTTTGAAAGTGCTGATGTTTATACCAGGATATTTTCCTGTTTGCATTACTTTTTTGTGCTTTTTGCATTCCAGCTTGCCTTTATTTGGAACAATTTGTATTGACAGAGAACAAATACATGCCAGTTTTGTCTGAAATGTAAGTTATCCAAAATTAATTGCTTATTTATGGAACTGTTGCACAAAGCAATATCAGAGATTATTTTATTAAAGGAGATTAGAAAATAGCAGTCAATTTGTTACGTGAAATTACATAACGTGATCTGTTTCCACAAGAAAAGCTGATTTTTCAGTGTACGATTCTCTTGTTAAGAAGTGTTACACATTGTTATCACTGCCAACCCTGGGATCCTCAGTACCAAAACACTATTTTTGCTGTAACAAAAGTGTTGTCTAACATAATACACCCATTAACAGAACGTTAGTTAGAATATTACAAATTAGTCATTAAATGTATTAAATGTAATTTTATATAAAAAAGTAGTTTATTAATAAGTTACAAACTGCACACTAGGGTTTTTTTTAAGAAATGATTCCTTGCATTTAGCAAGAATGCTTTAAATCAATCACTAATGATGGTAAAGTTTTGTCATCAATGAAAAAAGTATTTTGAACTATATTAAAATAGAAAACATATTTTAAATTGTAATAATATTTCACAGTATTACTGCTTTTATATTTTTGATTGAATAATGCAGCCTTGGTGGGCATAAGATACTTCTTTCAAAAACATCAAAAAATTTACCACTTTTGAACAGTATGTGTTAAAAACCAAAGCTCTAAGAAATTATATTTATTTTTATCTTAAGTGGTGGCCATCTTTAAAAATAAATAAATAAATAAATAAGTTTATTTATTTATTTATGTACGCATGTATGTATGTATGTATGTATTTTCAAATTACCATCTTCACGGAGTAAATTAAACTATATTAAATCTAAATCAATCTTTTAAACCATGGGCATCTTGTTAAGTCTCTTTGTGCTCTGATTAATATATAAAGATGTATATATATATATATATAGATAGATAGATAGATAGATAGATAGATAGATAGATAGCTCATCCATATTTAAAGTTAAAACATAAACCCAAGACTATTTTGTACATAGATTTATATAAAAAAAAAAAAAAGATTTTATCCAAAATACTTTAAACTGTTTACATGAATTAAAAAAAAAAAGAAATATATATATATATATGTGTGTGTGTGTGTGTGTGTGTGTGTGTGTGTGTGACTGGTACTGTCACAGTCCAAAACCAAGTAAAATGATAACACTAGGATTATTTTTATTCTTTCAAAAAATTTCTGCCACGTTGGACTGTATTTTTATATACTTCCTAAAATGGACATTATGCTATATCACAGTGATAATGCTTTGGTCACGAGCCTAGGAGATTTCAAAACTGTAAATGTCTTGTTATCTTCTTCAATCTCACTTGATCCAGCAGAGCTGCTGTTCTGCACAGTAGGAGGAACTTACTAAGTATGAAAGTGATAGTACTAGTAGGAAGAGGGAGATCAAGAGACAGAGAGAGGAGGATTAGGAAAGAGACAGCAGGGAACAGCAAGAACTCAATAAAGTGTTGCAGATAGACTGACTGACAGGTGGAACACATTGGGACACTTTACTGACGTACAAGAGGAAAAAGAGCGAGTGAGCCGTCTGGGAAGGGGCAGCATACCTCACTGTTGTAGTACATGGCTATCTGTGATGGAAACATGCAGAGGAATTTTGGAGGAAAAAGGGGAGAGCGAGGGAGAGAGGGAGAGAGAGAGAGAGAGAGAGAGAGAGAGCGAGGGAGAGCAGAGGAAGGTGGTATGAGTGAGGGCCATGAGACTAATTGAGGATCAAGAGAGAGAGAGCACAGATATAAAAATACTCAGTAGCAACTAACACTCACACTCGCACGGTGACATCTGATTAACTGCTTGTCGATCTCAGTTGTATGTTGATAACGAGCAACAGACAGCTTGACTCAGATCTCAGTCCTGCACAGATGGGAAAGAGACAGAGAGAGAGAAACTGACCGTTTCCAAGACGTCCTGAAAGACCTGCAGCGTTGGACAATGACTGTGAGTCAAATACAGCTCTTATGGAAAATTCTCCATTTCATAACAACACACATTAACAAGTACCTAATTGTTACCAGCAATTAATAAATAATATAAAAAATATGTAAGACTAACACAAATAAATATATGTAGGATTTAACAGGATAAAACCTGAAATGCCATGCGATCTAAAGCCGCCATTCACAAAACACCACATGTACTTGTTAAAATATAACAAATGAAAACATCCATTGCTGATTTCACTAATGGTGTGTGAATGGCAGCTTTACAGAAGTAAATCATCACTGAAAAACATTTCAGGTTTTATCCTGCTAGATCCTTTAAAGCTGTGTTATACACCTGTGGTTAATATGAAGCGTTCCAGCCGTTCTCCGCAGAACATACTGCACATATCCTATTGCATGTCACTGATAACTCATTCAAAATCATTTTGAAATACAAAAATCGTCACTGCAATTAAATGGGAAAGGGTGGTTGAGTTTCACACTATATATGTACATTACTGATCAAAAGTTTCTGATTAAGATTTTTAATGTTTTGCTCAAAAATGATGCATTTGTTTGATCAAAAATACAAAAACAGTAATATTGTGAATTAGTATTACAACTTAAAAAAACTGTTTTGTATTTAAAGTATATATTAAAAAATGTAATTTACTCCTTTGATGGCAAAGGTAAAATTTCTGCAGTAATTACTCCAGTCTTCAGTGTCATGATCTTTTGGAAATTACTATAAATGCTGATTTGGTGCTGAAGAAACATTTATTTTATTATCAATGTTGCAGACAGTTTTTGCTGCTCAGTATTTTTTGGAAACCATGATACACATTCAAAATGTGGGTTAAGTAAGATTTAAAAAAAAAAGAAAAAAAAAAAGGAAAAAAGTAATTAAATAAGGATACATTAAACTGATTAAAAGTGACAGTAAAGGTATTAAGAATGTTATTTAAGATTTTTATTTCAAATAAATTCTGTTCTTTTGAAATTTCTATTTATCAAAGAATCCTAAGAAAATAATAATAATAAAAAAAGAATAAGAACCATTATTATTAATTGACCATCAATGATAACTGATAATAACTGAGCACCAAATCTTCTTATAATAACAATTTCTAAAGGATTATGTGAAATTGAAGACTAGAGAAATGGCTGCTAAAAATTCAGCTTTGAATCACAGGACTAAAATCCATTTTAAAAATTCAAAGAGAAAACAGTTATTTTATTTTAAATTGTAATAATATTTCACAGTATTACTGGTGAGCGTAAGAGACTAAAATCAGATTAGATAGATAGATAGATAGATAGATAGATAGATAGATAGATAGATAGATAGATAGATAGATAGATAGATAGATAGATAGATAGATAGATAGATAGATAGAATACTTTTTGTATTTCAAAAGTATTCTTAATGGTTAATCAATGCTAGATAATTGTGATATGGTTTCAAAAACTATTGAATGGGTAACATCAAAAAAAAAAAGTTTGTAATGCCTAACAGAAAATCACAGAGGATATTCTTAAAATGCAGTTTTAAAATCAACATTAGTCTTACTGTACATTGCAGACATGAAGGTTACATGGAAAATGTAACAAGCTAGAGCCTGCACATCCATTAGTCCTGGCACCTTATCAAAGGCCACTGCCAGAGACATCTATCAGTAAGATAAAGGCTGCTCTCAGTGCCTAGCAATGCACTCTTACAACCACTCCACCAGGCCTACATCACAGACTTATAAAGTCGTAACTGAATACCACAATTACATGTTCTTTGATGGTTCTGGAAGATGGTGTTAGTGAAAGTTACAGACTGACATTGTAAAAACACGAACACAGACGCACATAGGCCTGGTGTGACGCAAACTTTTAGGAACTTTAATCAACAAATGTCCCTTATAAACGTATAGGGTGTAATGTAAACATGAGCTGCTTGCTTTTTGTTATGTAAAACGCACTTGTAATATACACCCAAGCTATTTCAGGGCCATCGAGGTGTTAATGGGCTTATGGTATTGTTTGACCATTCTCTGTATGACATAAAGGTGAAGGCTGGTGAAAGAACTGACAGATGGGAAGTTCAGCTGTTATTATTACACGGCTCTCTGGAATACATGGATGCCACTTAATTGCACACTTATGGATTTTTGTCTAATTGACCATTGTCTCAAGCAATCATTTTGTCTTTTCTTTAACTTCATGCCCATGTTTATTTGGTAAGCAACCATATAATAACTGGTATAATGTACAGTTAGCCAATTACTATTACAAAATATATACCATACTGGTTATCTGTTAACATTATAGAGACTATAGTAGGTCAGTCTTAGGTATTACAATGTTCTTGTTCAATTACAAATTTACATTTTCTATTTAGAGTACCTTTGCAGTCATGTAATATTCATTTAAACTTAATCTTTAAAAACACTAATGATTTTTAAAAAATATTATTTTTAAATAAATATTTTTTTTAATGATTATTATTTTTAGACTGTAATGATTTTAATGATTATTATTTTTTAGACAATTTTTAGACTGTATGAAATAAAGTTGAGATATATATATATACATATATATACACACACGCATGTATTTATACATAAATCAATATATATACAGTATATTGAGGCTTCACACAGCCTACTGATTGAAAATGATCATTGCGTGATTAAAAATTTGCTGTTGTTTTGTTGTCAGACCGCACCTAATGAACTGGACGAGCTGTGCTACCTCACGGCTCAGTCCATGACATCACTGGTGACATCACAGCACTTCAAGCTCATTAAAAAGCTGGGAGAGGGCTCGTACGGCAAGGTGATGCTGGCGGTGCATCAGACGAGAGGTCAGTTGATTTGTGCTCACCTATTTGGTTCATGTTGAGCTCTAGACTTATAGTACTGTGACAAACAAGACAGGGTGTATATTTGGTGAAAGCGAAGCACTTCTTACTTTAGCAATCTCTGAACTTTCAGGAACCCCAATGGCTCTGAAGTTCTTCCCCCGCCGCTCCACCACTCTCCAAGCTTTCCTGCGGGAATACAATCTCTCCGTCTCCTATTGCACACACCCTTCTCTAACGCGGGCTCTAGGCATCTTCTACTCCACTCCTTCTCACTATGTCTTTGCTCAGGAGGCTGGTCTCTATGGCGACCTGTATGATGTCATCGTGTCAGAGGTCAGTAAAACAGCAGACTTGACTGATTTCAGTTTCACAAAACTTTACATTCTGTCATCATTTATTCACCCTCAAGTTGTTCAGAAGTGATTTAGAGGACCATTAGACAACCTTATAGTGGCTCCTCCTCTACAGGGCCTGGGACAATGGTCCTGGTTGTCCCCCTGGACTGTAACTGAAATTATGATGACGCTTGCATGCATGATGAGTGGAGCTTTTTTCGTAGTGACGTCCTTCCAGGGAACAACGTATCTTTGATTATTCAGGCACACACTTGTTGTCTGATATCCTCACTCCCTGTTCTCAGTCTCCTGCCAAAAACAACAGCTCCTATCATCAGCCTTGATACATTAATGCTGTTTAATGGGAGTACTTATTGCACCGCTGAAGAGCAGATTAAATACAGAACACACAGATCTTCCGTCATCTCATCACTCTTTCCATTTTTTCCGGGCTGTATTAGAATAAATAATATTTCCAAAGCATCAATACATACAACAAAGAATCAGAGGTGCTCTGAAAGAAAGAAAGAAAGAAAGAAAGAAATTCAACAACAACAACAACAACAATAATAATAATAATAAAATATAAAACAGCAATGGAAATATTATTGGAAAAAAGGAAAATGGCCAGAAATGGAAATAAACAAATATTCAATATAATAATAATAACAATGATAATAATGTAATAATATAAAAGTAATGTTAATAATAATTATTATTATAATAAAATAACATTTTATGTATAATGTTACAACAATATTATGTAAAATGTTAATAATAATAATAATAATAATAATAAATAACAACAACAACAACAATAATAATAATAATACATTAATAATTATAAATTAATAATTATGTAATCAGTATATATAAAAAGCAATCTCTTTCTCTTTTTCTGTAGGAGGGTGTGAGTGAGGAGTCTGCACAGCGTGTGATGTCTCAGTTGAGTGGTGCTGTCTCTCATCTCCATTCTCTTGGCTTTGTGCACCGTGACATCAAGCCAGAGAACATCTTCTTGGTTGACCATGCTTGTCGCTGGGTCAAACTGGGTGACTTTGGCTTGGCGCGAGCACAGGGGACCAAGGCCCGAGCTGTGTGGTACAACTCCCCTTTCTGTGTGCCCGAGGTGGAGGGCGCCAAGACAGTCAGCGATGCAGAGGAAGCGGAGGACATTTGGATGTCCGTGGAGCCCAGTTTGGATACTTGGGCTTTGGGGATCCTCATATACTGCCTGCTGACGAGGTGCTTCCCCTGGGAGGAGAGCACCTCTGATGACCCTTCCTACTGCAAGTACAGAGACTGGTTCAACCGAATCCAACAGAGAGAGGAGACACAAGACACAGAGGCTGAAACTGATGTGCCCCCGCACTTTGACTCTTTAAGCTCATTCGTCCTCACCTTGCTGAGAAAGCTGCTGAACCCGCTGCCCCAGCTTCGCCCCGGGCCTGATGAGATCCTGTCTTACCTCGGGGGACCTTGGTTACTGAAGACAGAGAAAGAGGAGATGAGGAGAGAGCAGGAGGCACAAGTGGAGGCCAAGACGATGCATGAGAGAGGAGGGGTGGAAGGGGAAAAAGAGATAATGGGACGGAGGGAGAGATAAATTTCATGCACAACAACATTATAAACAGATGTACTTTATTTTCAAGATTTTATATAATGTTTATATTTTGGAATATTATTTTTTTTTAATATATATATATATATATCAGTAAAATAGTTTTATTATAAAACTGGAGAATCTTGGACACTTGGGACAGTGGATCCAAAAAGAGTTTGGGCAATTGTACAAATATTAATGTAATTGCATTAAAAAAAAAGACATAATTATATTATAATTATTCTAAATGATAGATTTTAGATATATTTTAGATATACAGGTGCATCTCAATGAATTAGAATGTCGTGGAAAATTTATTTCAGTAATTCAACTCAAATTGTGAAACTCGTGTATTAAATAAATTCAATGCACACAGACTGAAGTAGTTTAAGTCTTTCGTTCTTTTAATTGTGATGATTTTGGCTCACATTTAACAAAAACCCACCAATTCACTATCTCAACAAATTAGAATACTTCATAAGACCAATAAAAAAACATTTTTAGTGAATTGTTGGCCTTCTGGAAAGTATGTTCATTTACTGTATATGTACTCAATACTTGGTAGGGGCTCCTTTTGCTTTAATTACTGCCTCAATTCGGCGTGGCATGGAGGTGATCAGTTTGTGGCACTGCTGAGGTGGTATGGAAGCCCAGGTTTCTTTGACAGTGGCCTTCAGCTCATCTGCATTGTTGGGTCTGGTGTCTCTCATCTTCCTCTTGACAATACGCCGTAGATTCTCTATGAAATTCAGGTCTGGTGAGTTTGCTGGCCAGTCAAGCACACCAACACCATGGTCATTTAACCAACTTTTGGTTTTTTTGGCAGTGTGGGCAGGTGCCAAGTCCTGCTGGAAAACGAAATCAGCATCTCCATAAAGCTTGTCAGCAGAAGGAAGCATGAAGTGCTCTAAAATGTCCTGGTAGATGGCTGCGTTGACTGTGGACTTCAGAAAACACAATGGATCAACACCAGCAGATGAAATGGCAGCTCAATTCATCACTGACTGTGGAAACTTCACACTGGGCTTCAAGCAGCTTGGATTCTGTGCCTCTCCAGTCTTCCTCCAGACTCTGGGACCTTGATTTCCAAATGAAATGCAAAATTTACTTTTATCTGAAAAGAGGACTTTGGACCACTGAGCAACAGTCCAGTTTTTTTCTCCTTAGCCCAAGTAAGATGCTTCTGACATTGTTTCTGTTTCAGAAGTGGCTTGGTAGCCCTTTTCCTGAAGACGTCTGAGCGTGGTGACTCTTGATCACTGACTCCAGCTTCAGTCCACTCCTTGTGAAGCTCTCCCAAGTGTTTGAATCAGCTTTGTTTGACAGTATTCTCAAGCTTGTGGTCATCCCTGTTGCTCGTGCACCTTTTCCTACCCCATTTCTTCCTTCCAGTCAACTTTTCACTTAATATGCTTTGATACAGCACTCTGTGAACAGCCAACCATTCAGTAAAGACCTTCTGTGACTTACCCTCTTTGTGGAGGGTGTCAGTGATTGTCTTCTGGACAACTGTCAGATCAGCAGTCTTCCCCATGATTGTATAGGCTATTGTGTAACCATTTTGAAGGTTCAGGAAACTTTTGCAGGTGTTTTGAGTTGATTAGCTGATTGGCATGTCACCATATTCTAATTTGTTGAGAATATACACTACCATTCAAAAGTTTGTGGTTGATTTTTAAAGTTTTTGGAAGAAGTTTATGCTCACCAAAGCTGCATTTATTTGATCAAAAACAGCAATATTGTTACATGAAACATTATTACAATTTAAAATAACTGTTTTCTATTTTAATACATGAATTTCTATTTTAATACATAAAAGCTGAATTTTCAGCAATCTTCAGTGTCACATGATCCTTCAGAAATCATTCTAATATGCTGATTTGGTGCGCAAACATTTATTATTTTATTATCAATGTTGAAATCAGTTACTGCTTGTGGAAACACGGTTAAGTAGACCATTTTTTCATACAAGAATGGTATACTTTGGCCACAATAATTCAGTGTTTCTCATATTGAACTGGTAATACTAAAACCAACAATACTGCAATTACCAACAGACTTCTCAGGTGCAATGTATAAGTATTCATTCAACATGTAGAGAGGAAAATAGGTAGGTGTAGATTAATAATGCTCATCAGATGTGTGTGGAATATAAACACTGTTTCTACCTCAAACTAGTTGTTTTGATGTACATGGCAATACATGTTTATACATGTTTGAATAAACTTGTTTTGGTGACTCATTTACTCTCTTCAGTCTGTTATATAATATGCACTTCTCAAGTTGCACTTATAAGTTGATATCCATATGTTGATAAACTATACCGACCTCATCATGCATTATAACACTTCAGATGATTTGACCAGAGCAGATACACTGACAGGCTGGTTCAAATACAGCTCTGCTCCACTCTAAATAGGACAAGAGAAGTGTGAAATGTTAAACAAACACAGGTACAATGGGACGGGTGTCAGGTTAGTGTTGTTCTGGGATTGACTGGATCAGTTCAGATATGTGTAGCCGACTCCAACTTTCCAGCTGTCCACACTGTTGCACCATCAAGACCACCCTGTCTTTTCTGTAATCAGTGCTTACTTACAAATTGCAGTATATTACAAAATATATGTAGATAGTAATGTAATCTCTCACATTACAGATTTTAGGTATAATCTTATTAGTTTTGGTTACTTTTAGATTACTTTCTACCTAGTTTATAACATTGATTTAAATTGGCTATCTTTTATTTAAGTCAATAAAAGTTGATAATTAAATCTTTAAAAATGTTAAATTAAATAAATAAATAAATAATTAAAACAATAAAAATAAAAAAAACTTTTTTAATTTGTTCGCGTGCATGTCATGTGACCATCAACTTCACAAAACTGTAAACATGAAAAACTGTTAAATTATTGACTTAAATTTAATTAAATTAAATTCAGGGGGTACTTCAGGTAATTATATAATGTCAAAAAGGTTTTGTGAATCATTGTATTACATGTAAATACAAAATGGAATTAATTTGTCCATTTTAATTTTTTTGAAAGAAAGAAGATTCAGTTAGTTCAATTCTGTGTAATTATGTGCACTTTCAAAAAAAAAACTAGAAGAATTTTCAAACACAGCAATATGTGTTTTTAGAAAGAAAATTAAAAGATTACGGAGAAATTATAAATTATGAAGAATTTACTGTCATTGTGTGAATAATCATGTAATCAATAAAAAAGTAACAGTAAGTATTTTAAATGTATTGTAATCAGATTACAAGTGTTTAATTTTAGAATCTGACAGTAATCTTACTACTCAGTATTGTCTGCAACCTACATTTCATGCATTTAATTTTATTTTCTAAAATTGTTCAGTGTTTTGATTATTCCTTCATTTAGTCTACCTCTGACCCCCTCCATGAATCCTAAAGATCTGTTCTATCAACTCTGGCCTTCACTATGGGGCCTATGTGAGCCCTTCTGCAGATGGCTTTATAAATAGCCTCAGATCCATCTATTTAGACTGTTGAACACATCAGCACCTTTCTGTGTCCCCTCTTTGCACCCTGTTTCTCTCTCCCTGTTCATGTTCTATGTCATCTTGACTTTCCCTCACACCACCTCTTCATCTCTTTGATGAAACATTGTGATCTGTTCTTCTCCGGTTCGGTACAGGACATTCATTTTGCATACAGGTCAAATTCAACAGGTCATATTATGTTTTCCCTCATGGATGCATTTAATACAGTCCACATTCTCCCCTAGTTGATGATATTGAGGTACTCTAATAGTAGATTATGTGTTTCATCAATCAGTGTCACTTCATGCCATCAGCTTTCTGGAAATCTGCTTCTTCTTTATGTGCACTTCCTATCTGGGAAAATAGGCCAGTGTTGTTATCGTAAACCAAAATTAAAACTAAAACTATCACAAGACATTTTCATTTATTGATATAAAGCTGAAATAAAATAAAATATTAGATGAAAAAATTGATCTTAAAAATAAACTTTCAAATTACAAATGTTGAAATATATTTAGTGAAAATATGTTTGTTGAAGTACTACATTACGTAAATGAAAAATAAATAAAATCAATTAAAGCAAAATAGAAATATAAAAATTACAAAAAAAAAATCACAAAAACAAATAATTGCTAAGACAATCTAAAATTAAAATGAAAACTGATAGTAAAAAAAGAAAATTACTTCAAAATATGAATAGTATATAAACAAAACTAAAATAGCATTGGCTTAGGCCAACATAATTTTTTTTGTTAAATGTGGTCTAAACTAGTTTTCATTGTTTAGCGCTGGTTTAGTGTTGGTCTAACATAGTCAAGTCGGTTAAGTGAGAGACAAAGGCTTAAAAAAAGGTTTTTCATTCCCACCTATTTTAAATGAAATTTACTGCAATTTAAAATGCATTCAGTTCTTAATTTAATTCTGAATGATGCCCAATCTATGATGATTTTAGTTTTTGTTTTTTAAATAAACCTGTACCTGGGCACAACCTACAAACACAAGACCTGTTTAAACACATAGGTCTTAGTTTGATATCGTATGTGTATAAAAAAATAATTTTAATAGTTTTATTACTAGTTTCATTCATTTTGCAGCTAGTAAAACTAAATCTCAGACATGAGACGAATGTGCACAATGTCATAAACAGAGATTTGATGGCCAGTAAGTTCCAGTGGACAGGGATAGACTCTGCAGGGGACAGCTGGATGGAAGGACACAACAACTGATGAGCGGTGGGAGACACAGATAGAGCGCAATGGATCATGAAAATGACAGGAGAAGAGCTGGACGGTAAGAGCAGAGCCAAGGGCAGCCACGCGTTCAGCAGAACCTGTTACAAACCTCAACAGAATGCAGGGATAATGATTACATCGCACAAACATATCAATATACAGACTGGCTAATCTTGATCAATAGCAGTCAACATATGAAACTGATCGTTTGCATTTACAGCAGCAAAGACTGATTACTTTTTACAAAATCAGCAGATTCGCAGTCCAATGGAAACAGATGCAAATAAAGTCAAAGCAGAATAAACTACTGAGCATCTACAAGATAACTGTTTTCTTCCTGAAATTAATCTGTGATTTTCAACAAATTGGCTGAGTAAATGATTCAATGACTCACTCAGAATACTATCACATTTCACTTAAAGGTGCTGTATGTATTTTTTAATTTATGTATGTATATATATATATATATATATATATTTTTTTTTTTTTTTTTTTTTTTTTTTTTTTTTTACTGTACTAAAGCATAAAAACACCATAATAATACATTTGCAGATATTCAGGATACATGTTAAGTTCACATACTTGTTTCTCTGAAAAACAATGCTACAGCCAGTTATTCTGCTTTGAAAATGTGCATTCTGTGTCGGAATGCCTGTTGTTGTTTTGGTCTGTGTGACCTAAAAAGCATTACCACTGCCATATAAAAATGTGGATAAATCAACTCATAATCTTACAGTGTAAGGCTTGTCACCTTCCACTGTCAGTTGCACTTGTTTGTGTTGCGTGTCCTCAATCTGACAACCCGCATGAGTGTCACGTCTGCGGAGGCAGGAGTACCCATTTCAACCACTAGCTGTCATTATTACATACTATACAATCTCATATTCATGTGCTTTGGGCAGTTAAGGAAAACAGCATGCTGTATAAACTGTCATTTCAGCATTTCATGGGGGAAAAAAAAGACAAATGGTGATGAAAAACACGTGAGTTGGAGTGAAAAACACTGTCCACCAAAAGGTATATTAAGGAAAAACAGTCTATGTATTATGTTCAATGCTCATTATGTAAAGAGGGGTTTTGAATGATCCAGGGTTAACTAAGCCTGAAAAGACTTGTCTCCACCTACTGGCATACAATGGACCAAAATAACTATAAAAATGATACTTACATTTGAAAAAACAATATATATGTGTGTTTGTATGGAATACAGGTTTGAAGTTATCAAAAAAATAAAAATAAAATACTTTGCATGTTTAATGCAATTTTATGTTAAAGCATCTTAACTGGAAGTCCAAGCATAGTAGAAGTAATAGAATGCCACTATGCTAGTATGAACACAGTCCACAATTTGCTACTTCAATTTGCTGTTTACAAGAGGCACTGGAGGGTCACTCTAAGCCTGGGTTTGTATAAAGACTTGTTTTATACTCGCAACTACTGTAATATCACAGATTTGGGATGCCTAAGTATCTCAGTTTACCTCTTACTTACTACTATAAACTGTCATTCAATCCAGTTTATAGATGTCAGTGTAAGCGATACTGCGAGACAGAACCAATTGTAGTATCCAAAAGAGGAAATACAGTAATTTATGTTTACAAGAACCCATGAAAATGAGGAGATTGCTCTTTAGTAGAAGCTGAAGGGAGTTAATTTATTTTGGGAGTGGTAAGGAGATACATTCCTCCAATAAACAGGTTAGAATATTATACTGCGTTTACGATCTGGCACGCTTATCTATTTGGGGTCAACTCAAGGACCCGCTGTGTCTCCCTCATGCCGCCCCACATGGCATGATGAAGCTCACAGAATTCCACCGTTTGGTTGTCAGGTCGCTGTGTACACGGGTTTGGACTAGATCAGCTTTGGCTCTCTCCTGCCATGCCACCATATGTCATATTGTCATCAGCTCCTCTGGTGCTCAGTTTGTCGACCTAGTTTGACTATCGTCCCATAGCACAGTATGGACATTGGAAAATCATGCAGCCGTGTTGCATCAACTGCATGCTGACTGTCTGACTGGGCCTAAAGGAGGCACCAGATAAGCCAGAGGTCAGTACTGCACCATCCCAGTGGCATTGTGGGTTTTCCCCAATTAAAATTGATTCTGATCCCTGTGGAGGTGGTGGGCCAGGGAGGTCAGTATTAGTTTATTTTCAGCAGTGGTAACTTTCCTTACATTTACATGCCAGCCTTAAAACAGAATATCTAATATGGTCTAATATGTTCTCTGTAAAGATTAACCCTGTGACATGAATCTGGCATGTTGTCTTCAAATATTAACCTTAGGAGCACTACACTCTCTAGCAATAGTGAAACCACATTAGGAAAATGTGATTAAAAATTACTTTAATCTGGATCACAAGACAGACTGTGAAAATTAATTGCTGTGTGCACGTCACCAAAATATGTCATTTACGTTATTCGTGCAAAGTTTCTGGTTGTGGGTGGTTGGGGTGCCCATCCAAAATTTTAGGATTCATTTGTCAACACACAACCAAATCAAGATCAATTTATATGATAAGCAAAATGTATAGTAATTTAAATAATATTTAAAAAATTAAGATTGTTTTCAGAAAACCTTAAATTTATAAAATCCCATTTTACTCAAAAAATGGTGGTGAGGTAAAAAAAAAAAATGTTCATTGTTCATTAATTATACTTAGTTAAATAATTAATTAATTAAAGAAAAGTTTTATTATTTTTATGCAATTTTATCATGTAATTTTTATGCTCATCGTATGTAATTTAGGGTGTTTTTTTTTTTTTTTTTTTTTATTCCTTTATTTAACCAGGAAATCACATTGAGATATTGCTATCTCTAATAATAAACTTACATTATAATAACATTCTAATTATTTTTATATTTAATTATATTCTAATTATTCACATTATAATTAATTTTATGTAACTTTTATTCCCTAGATCACAAACAGAGTTATGAAAATGTCAAATTTGCTCTTTTTTCTATACAATGAAGATGCATGTTGATTGTTGGCTGTCAGACTCATTCAGAACAACCAATCAGTGCTCTGTGCTGACCCCTGCTGCCGGTTAATAGTAAGAACAGTAATGAATTTACAAATTAAAACTGCAGATTTCTCTTTTACTAGGAGTTCCTTACAAAAGAACGTGACTAGAGATTTCCGTATTCGTGCATGCATATTCATATTCAAAACACAAAGATCTATATATGACCTAATAATGCAAGGCTGCCTAACAAGGCCCAAGGCAAATTACAAGTGTGGGATGAGTCCCATTACACTCTCAGTTGTGTCCTCTCCTGACCTAATGCAATGAAAAGAATCAAACTTGTATTATGTACAAGGGCTATACACATAACTTCAAAATTTGGATAAAAATGGGAAGAGCGAATGACTAATAGAGAGAGAGGGAGAGAGAGAGACAGGCGGAGGGATGATGTGGGGAGGGAAGAGAAAGGGAGGGGAAAAATAAAAGCCAAAGGATTCTGAAAAACACAAGGAGCAGCAGAGGATTGGAAATTTGTAAGTATTATAAAAACCAATTCTTTTGAGAATATTACATCATTACAATCATCATATAACACATCATCTAGTCAATGCTTTTAACACGCACATAATAAAACAGAAGCGAATGTGGGTAGATAAATAATGAGATAGATATGTACAAATCTGCATTCCTCTTGAAACAACATGCAGCGGGTTAAGAAATGCACAGTTTATATGAAAGAGAATGCAGAATGTGAGGGTCTGCTGTGTGTTGATGCATATGTGCACTATACAGTTGAGTTGTCAGGTTATGAATATGTAATGGCTCCCTCAGGCAAAACTATGGTCTGAGGAAATGCATAGGGGTACATATGTGTTTATGACAAATGATGAGAATTTATGCATCTGTGTGTATATGTAAGCATATGTGTGTGTGAGGTTGTTGAGTCCACAGAGAGGGGTGGGAATGCACATTCTTTAGTGTGAGCTCATGTCTTGGACACCGAGAAATACAGGCTTAGAGGAAAAGACTTGGGGAGAGAGAAGGAAACAGACAAAGCCGGACGGATGGAACAGCTGTAACTGATATCTTTAATGAGCGATTGAGAACAGAGAACTCATGTTCTGTGACATCAATAAATGAGAATCTGCATGAGTCACAGGCAAATGGAAATCTAAATAGGTTTCAACCATCTGCAGTTCTGTTTTCTCATGCAGTGTGTCTTTTCAGAATTCATTTGTTCTGTCTTTCGAGGATGTCTATAAATGGTTACATTTTGGAAGTGGTGACTTCCAAAGTCTTGACAACATGGCCTGTTAAGGAGGAAATCTGCTCTGCCGGCACACAGATACACTGGGACCGGTCTGATAACTGACAGATTTCCCAAAACAAAATTGTGACCCTCTCTGTGAAATCCAGGCTAAAGTCTGAAAATCAAATTATGAGATAACAAGCATCAAAGTTTGATTTCGACCATTAATTTCACTATGATTTCAATCTTTGACATGGTCTTACTCAGTCAGTATTAAAGATATCAAGATTACAATTTCACAGATTTTTCTTTACCTTATGAAGGATGCTTTTATGCAGAAAGCAGTAAATCACAAAAAAAAATTACTTTAGCTGGGCTTTCACAGCCAGGGTCACAATTGCATTCGCAATTGGTCTGAATAGACAAATGACTCTAGTCAGTTTGAAATAAATACTGAACTTTTGACTTTCTATTCATCAAAGAATCCTGAAAAAATAGGTTCCACAAAAATAAGCAGCACAACTGTTCTTAGAACTGATAATAAGAAATGTTTCTTGATTAGATCGATTTCTGAAGGATCATGTGACACTGAAGACTGGAGTAATGATGCTGAAAGTCCAGCTTTGTCATCAAAGAAATGAATTCCACTTTAAGGCATATTAATATAGAAACCAGATATTTCACAAAATTATAGTGAAAAAAGTTTTATCAAGTAAATACAGCCTTAACTGTACATAACAGAATTCAAAAACATTTAAAAAATCTTACTGAACACAAACTTTTGAATGGTAGTGTATTGATTTTATAATTTATCTCACGATAACCTTTATTTTTTTATGCTAAAGTGGAAACCAGATCCCATTCCATCCATTGTAATTTCACTGAAGACACTGAAAGTTATTTCTGGCTTGTTATGATAAACATGCTCTCTCCAGGCCCTAAAGCTGTGATCGGACCCCGTGAAGACACTGAAAGATGGGCAGCTATCCAGTCTCTGTGCTGTTATGCTGTTGTTTCTTTGGTAATTCCATCAAAACATCAAAACAGAAGCCAATTAATTTAATTAATATGAATGAATGATTCTTTTTGAATGCCCAGCCAACAAAACTTTTCTGCTATTTTTTCTCACAGTACTTGTTACTGTCCGGGCACAGCAAACTGGTAACTCACTGTTTTGTTCACTAATTCAACTGTTTTGTTAAATGATTGTGTGAAAACTTGTGTGTGTTTGTATAAGGGAGAACAGGCCTATGGGGAAGTTATCACAATAATTATATCTCAGTAACTATTAAGAAGTCAGAAGTCCTAAACATTATCATATAGATATTTTCATGAGTGCCAAGGACTCATTGTATGTTTTATCTATCATCATTTTTAAAATAATGTAATTATTTAATCATTTAACTTTTCCATTTATGCTGTTTTTATTTTTACCAAAAGGCTATGAAATACTTTATAATAGTCTGTACATACACATCAGTGATTATTAACTAGTGGTTTTAGTGTGATTTCTAGATTTCTAAAAATGAATACAGTATTTGAAAAATCAAGGAAACATTTATAATGAATATTAAATTTCTAGTTATGTCAAGTTGTAAATATTTTATTGGGTTGAAATTGCAATTTGTAAATCTGAAATAATTTTAAAAGTCCTGTAAATGACTAGAAGATGAACAACTGACTACAAAATTCATCTGTAATAAAAAGTGTAAACGAGAACATTCAGTTACTGAAAATTCTGGAATTGTGGAATTTATTTAAATTATTTGATTTAATCATTTTAGTCAAATATTGTTATAAATATAATTTTAAATATTTCTTTCCTTTAACAGAATTTTTTTCTGTCAAAAAACAAAAAAGAAAAGAAAAGAAAAGAAAAAAAGAAAAGTGAAGAGCAAAGCAAAAGTATCAGAAATATCTTTGGGGGCCTTCAAATACTGGGGGGCATCAGAGTCAGACAGGATGTGAAAATTTTTTGAAAATGTCACTCTTGTGTAAAGAGAATGTATTTCATTACTTATTTTAATTACAAATAGTATTTCAAAAAATTATTTCCAAAAAAAGTCCTTGTTGTTACAACTTACCCCCTTATATGCCCTATGAATGAACTGTATCTTTTTGCCATAACGGCAGAAATGTTCAACAGCAGAGACTTTAAGTTATGTGTCTCTGTACAGACACTGACTTTCAAAAATAAACCCACCCTGAAAAATATTCATTGGAGTAAAAAGCGTGACAACTAGCCCCGGTCTCCTCTACATGTTTTTAGTTTGCTGTGTTTTTCTTTTTCTTGCCAGAAATCCATGACACTGATGCCACTGCTTTGCCACCGCCAGGTGAGTTTGTATATACAGTGTATGTGAGTACACCATTTGTATCAACAGTAAGACAATAGCAGTCTTGTCTCTGTCCCACAGACTGCAGAGAGGAAACATACCCCTGCACCAGAATGTACTCTGTTCATCGACCGATAAAGAGATGCATCCATTCACTCTGTCTCTACAGGTGGCTAAATCACAGACAAACACACACATTATCATTTCAAACTGCTTTCTCTTTCTTGTTGACATTCTCCTCTGCTGAACCTAAACAAAGAGATTTGTATTCGATATGGTGCACGTGAAATAAACGACATCTGTTTTCTGCAGTCTTCCAAGAGTCTATGTGATCAACAAAGAAATCTGTGTGAGAACCGTGTGCCAGCAAGACGAGATCCTGATGGGTGAGACTCTCAATATCTCAGTAACAAACTACAGAACGTGACAGTGTGGGTGGAACCTTTAATGGGCCGTATTGCTATATATATAAATTTTGTTATCATATATTTTGAATTCCACTCATAATGGTAATTCAGATTTCTTTCACTGTAATTTAGTTTTTTTTTACGTGAACATTTCTACCTTCCACCTTTATTCTGACAGTTTTTGCTATTTAACATTTAAGACTTCACTGCAAAGATCATTTGAATCAGTCTTAATCAATACTTTCGTCTTGTTTTGCAGTGAAAATATCTAGACATTAATCTTACCTTAATCTAAACCTTAAATTCAGTTTACATGAAGAGCAAACTTAAAATTAAGTATCCCTACTATGATTAATATTCAAAAGATTATTTTCAGAGCGTATATTTTAAATGTATAAAATTCTATCCATCTCCAGTTTTAAATACATCTGACACATTTTACTGAGAATAATGCTTGAAACAAGAAAAAACAAAATAATTTAAGATAATAATTTGATAATAATGAGCAATTCTATAATAATTAATAATAGTATCTTCATAATTCAATATACAGGTGCATCTCAATAAATTAGAATGTCGTGGAAAAGTTCATTTATTTCAGTAATTCAACTCAAATTGTGAAACTCGTATTAAATAAATTCAATGCACACAGACTGAAGTAATTTAAGTCTTTGGTTCTTTTAATTGTGATGATTTTGGCTCACATTTAACAAAAACCCACCAATTCAACAAATTAGAATATGGTGACATGCCAAACACCTGCAAAGGTTTCCTGAGCCTTCAAAATGGTCTCTCAGTTTGGTTCACTAGGCTACACAATCATGGGGAAGACTGCTGATCTGACAGTTGTCCAGAAGACAATCATTGACACCCTTCACAAGGAGAGTAAGCCACAAACATTCATTGCCAAAGAAGCTGGCTGTTCACAGAGTGCTGTATCCAAGCATGTTAACAGAAAGTTGAGAGGAAGGAAAAAGTGTGGAAGAAAAAGATGCACAACCAACCGAGAGAACCGCACCCTTATGAGGATTGTCAAGCAAAATTGATTCAAGAATTTGGGTGAACTTCACAAGGAATGGACTGAGGCTGGGGTCAAGGCATCAAGAGCCACCACACACAGACGTGTCAAGGAATTTGGCTACAGTTGTCGTATTCCTCTTGTTAAGCCACTCCTGAACCACAGACAACGTCAGAGGTGTCTTACCTGGGCTAAGGAGAAGAAGAACTGGACTGTTGCCCAGTGGTCCAAAGTCCTCTTTTCAGATGAGAGCAAGTTTTGTATTTCATTTGGAAACCAAGGTCCTAGAGTCTGGAGGAAGGGTGGAGAAGCTCATAGCCCAAGTTGCTTGAAGTCCAGTGTTAAGTTTCCACAGTCTGTGATGATTTGGGGTGCAATGTCATCTGCTGGTGTTGGTCCATTGTGTTTTTTGAAAACCAAAGTCACTGCACCCGTTTACCAAGAAATTTTGGAGCACTTCATGCTTCCTTCTGCTGACCAGCTTTTTAAAGATGCTGATTTCATTTTCCAGCAGGATTTGGCACCTGCCCACACTGCCAAAAGCACCGAAAGTTGGTTAAATGACCATGGTGTTGGTGTGCTTGACTGGCCAGCAAACTCACCAGACCTGAACCCCATAGAGAATCTATGGGTTATCGTCAAGAGGAAAATGAGAAACAAGAGACCATAAAATGCAGAAGAGCTGAAGGCCACTGTCAAAGAAACCTGGGCTTCCATACCACCTCAGCAGTGCCACAAACTGATCACCTCCATGCCACGCCGAATTGAGGCAGTAATTAAAGCAAAAGTAGCCCCTACCAAGTATTGAGTACATATACAGTAAATGAACATACTTTCCAGAAGGCCAACAATTCACTAAAAATGTTTTTTTTTTTTTTTTTTTATTGGTCTTATGAAGTATTCTAATTTGTTGAGAAAGTGAATTGGTGGGTTTTTGTTAAATGTGAGCCAAAATCATCACAATTAAAAGAACCAAAGACTTAAACTACTTCAGTCTGTGTGCATTGAATTTATTTAATACACAAGTTTCATAATTTGAGTTGAATTACTGAAATAAATGAACTTTTCCATGACATTCTAATTGATGCACCTATAGATTCATAATATCTGATGCTACTGTTGGCAGTCAGGAAGTTTTTCAATGCTTTTGAAAGAAGTCTTGTACTCAGCAACACTGCATTTGTTTGACCAAAAATAAATGAATAAGAACCTACAACCTTAAGGTAGTGAGTACTCTCTTTTTTTCAGCTGAACTCTGTAGAGAGAAATCGGGTTGGCCTAAACGCCAAAAGAGGACAACTAGCAGTCGCTGTCGCCACACCTACCAAAAAACCTGGGCAAACAGAGCCTAAAGTCAGAGGGATGGCAAAGGCAGAGACAAAAAGAAGAGATTTCTGGTTTCAACAAATACCACTATAAATCAGAATGTTGAATCTCAAAATGTAAACTTGTTACATTCCTAAAACAAACCGAAGCTGTGGTCCAGTGACCTTCACAAACATTACTGTTCAATAATCACTTTTTGTCACTTTTATTATTTTAACGCTTGTGCTTGAATAAGCTTGGTTGAATGTCTCAGTGTTTTTAAAAACTGTATTTTAATACGATCACAAAGGGCATGACAATGCACAGCTCTGGTGCTGAATGTTAAAGTAGCCCACTGTATAACCACTATTTGCTTCATATTCTTCTATTATACTGTATGTCCACACCAACCACTGTAAGTAAAAGACAAAATCCACAATAGCAAATAAAAATGTTTATATTTTCACTCCCAAAGATCAGTCTTCCATGGGTCTTACTGAAGTATTGTGTCATTATATTTAAACTGACTTACTAATTTGCTTTGGACTATAATGTTTTATATGTTAGGATGTCCTGTTCTTATAGAAAACTACTAGAAGATATTCATACCAGAATAGCTTTATATGCAGCAAAGCATAAATGTGTTCAGTGGTTAAATATTTATTCATCTTTAACACAACAAATAGGTCCATTTACATGTAGTATCATGGAATTATACATAGATCAAACTGTAGGGGGCGACAGATATGATAAAATGTTATGATTCTTGCTATGAACACAAGACCTGTCCAGATTGGAAAACACTACAGCTATGATACAAGTGTCTCCTTTGAGTAATTCATTGTTTTGATAAGTGGAGATAAATAATAGAAATGATGTAATGAGTTGATTTAGGGCTTGTGTCTGGTGTCTGAGATTGTTTACTGATCTCATTGCTTGCGGTCATGAATAACACATTTTTGAGACAATATGTCGACAATATGTTTACTGATATGTAAGCAGATGGAAGACAGAAATAAATGTTAATTGCGTTTTTTCCCATTTTTTCTTCTTTCCTATTTGAAAACAATGAGAAGTATCACTACATACGTTTAAAAATGTGATTTTTACCTTTCTACACTAACCGTGTTTGAGTATAAGCTTCAGACGATGTGGCGATGCGTTTCCCATCCTCACACATTTGTATTTTCACCAAGTGTGATAGAGAAGAGGAAAAGAGACACGTTTTGGCTTAATTGTGTTAGACTCTTACAAAAACTGTAAGAGTTCAGAGAACTGTACGCAACATCCTTTTAAGATATTAGCTAAATGATGTTTAAGTCAAGCGACTCTGAAAAATCGATTGCATGAGAGCCAGAGGGATGGAATGATAGAACCAACATTTAAGAGAGAGAGAAAAAAAAAAAAAAAAAAATATATATATATATATAGTATCTGAGAGTCTTTTTCAAAGCGGCATTATTTTCTTCTGGGTGAAGAAATGAACACCTTTTCACTCACCACTGTCAACTTAGATCCAGAGCACAATGCACTTGAGTCACGCTGCACGCATGGTTTACACCAGTGGTTCCCAACCATGTTCCTGGAGGCCCCCCAACACTGCATGTTTTCCATGTCACCTTAATCAAACACACCTGATTCAGATCATCAGCTCATTATTAGAGACTCCAAGACCTGAATTGGGTGTGTCAGACAAAGGTGAGATGCAAAATGTGCAGTGTTGGGGGGCCTCCAGGAACGAGGTTGGGAACCACTGGTTTACAGACAGCATAAATGGGAAACAGATCCCTCTACTGGACACAAGTGTAACGGGATACATATCTGTGAAGGAATATTTTTGTTATCTGAAATAAAACCAAGCGAGTGAACATGCAGAAATTTGCTTATACAGTGTTTTAAAGTTGCACCTTAGATAGGAGAGATATGTGGGGTAAGTTGCTGAGTTTGTACCTTTACCTGGTTATGTTTATCTTCTTATATTTACTAGAATTACCATTTGTGTTAAGCATATGTGTTAACAGTGTTTTTTTTTTTCCATCTTATTTTCTAAGGCAACGTAGTGCAGTTACAAGATAATGTGCTTTTACACTAATAAGCGTTGTATCTGCGAACACTTTATCTACACAAGCAGATAGACCAGATATCCCTGTTGAAAAAAAAAAAACAAAACAAAAAAATAGAAACCATCACAGAATTTGTAATGGTTTTACTGGTTAGAATGGGAATTGTACTGGTTTAATGGAAACTGTAATGGCGCCTATTGGTCTTTACTAGTAATTGGTCGCTTTCTACTGGTGGCTTGTTAAAACCAGTAAATCTTAAATAGGCTATGTCCCAAAACACACTAAAGGAAATCATTTTTTAATGGTTAATGTTTTTTGGTTAATAGTTTGATGGTTTGTAATGTTTGTAATGGTGTCTGTAGTAACCATTAGAATTTCTGTGATGGTTTCTATTGTTGTTGTTGTTGTTTTTCCAGCTGGGATGTTACATGAACAGCATAGGGTCACTGTCCACTCACTGTCCGGAAACAAGAAATGTTAATAAACTGGGGAAAGAGTGGGCAGAATTGCATAAACATTATGCACTTCCTGAGTCCCCCACACAGAAAATATACAGTATAGCCTCAACAATACACATGATGTATATGCTGTGTAAACAACTGCTGTAGGTAAGAATTTCACAACTAACACTGACTTTACACAATTTGGTCAAATTAGGATGTTAGGATGGGTCTTCACTCGTCAACCTGGCCAAGGGCCTCTTTGTGGGTGTAACCCTGTTACAAACAGTGTTGGGCTAGTTACTCAAAGAATGTAATGTATTACTCATTACTAGTTACTCTTTTCAGAAGTAATATTGTTACTTTACTTAGGCTATTACTTTCTGGCAACGTAATTAGTTACACTACTAGTTACATTACTTTTTCTTCACGCCCCACAGAAGTTGTAACTGTGTCTCTTCCACATAAAATTCTTCTAGAATGTTACTAACAACTAGCAACATTTTAAGTTTTACAATTTAACTTAAATTTACAGTTAAATACCGTAATTTAATTAACTGATATAATGTTAATATACCAACCTATTGAAGTACTGAAATCTGTTTTGAACCTTTGAAATACACTGATAACCACAGTCACTTGATGAACCAAAGCCCATCACAAGCAGCTTAAATAATAACATATATAGAAGGTGCACAGTGTCATTCACACAAACACTAAACACCATCATGGTGAGACTCATTAAACTGAAATATGCAATAAACATTAATTTAACAACATTAGATGTAACATACAACCCTAATAAACATAACTGATAAGAAAAAACTAAGAAACATAGTTATTTCAAAGAAAAAACATCAAGTTCAAACAAAATTTGAAATGCAACGCAGTTTTTCCCTGTAAATTTTACATTCTTTTTCACTTCCAAAAACGGTATTTCACCGTAAAATTGTCTGAAATGTCTATTACAGTTTTTCACCGTATATATTAGGGGAACTTACCGTTAACCATTTAACAGGTTTTTACTGTAGTATTTTCACAGTTTTTTACTGTTAAAATCACGGTCATTTTTTACAGTGCAAGCTTGCCTCGTCGTGAAAATTATGAAAATAAATCTAGGAATTATTTGATTGTTGGATTTTAAATCAGTGGGGTTGAGTTTAGAAGTAACTAAGCTGTTTTATGGATGATAACTATGATATTATTACTGAAATCTTATTAGTAGTTAGTTACACTACTAGTTACTGCAAAACGTAATATTATTACAGTAACTAAGTTACTAGTAACTAGGTACTGCCCAACACTGGTTACAAATGACTAAATAGTACCATATTAATGTGTTTACATACGTTTTATGATACGTACATTGCAAATACCTTATTACAGTTATATAGTTGTACATTACATTTTATTTTGCTTTATTTTAGTATTGTTGGGACATTGAAACATTTTTAAAGCAATCTCTTATGCTCAGCAAGGCTGCATTTATTTGTTTTCATTTATATATACAGTAATATTTGAAAGTGTAATATATTCCTGTGATGGCAAAGCTGATATTTCAAAGTCATTACTCCAGTCTTCAGTGACCTGATCCTTTAGAAATCATTATAATGTGCTGATTTGGTGTTCAAAAAAATTTTTTTTTTATTATTGTCAGTGTTGAAAACAGGTGTGCTTCTTCATAATTTGATGGAAAAAATTATACAATTTTCTTTTCAGATTTTTTTTGATGAATAGAAAGCTCCCAAGAACAACATTTATTTAAAATGGAAATCTTTTGAACCATTATAAATGTCTTTACTGGCACTTTTGATCAATTTGATGCATCTTTGCTGAAAAAAACTCTTTGCTTTAAAAAAATATTAATTTCTTTCTTATTGACCCCAAACACTGAACAGTAGTGTATGTCTATTCCTGGGACACTTAAAACTATGAACCATACTTGTTCAACACAGACAGAAAAACAGTTTGAAAATATTCATGACAAATCACAGCTTTTATTTTGGCATCCAACATAATCACATTAATGCTACAAAATACAGTACAAGATAAGTATTAAGTCAGATTCAAGTCAAAGGATTCAAGTCTCAGGTCAAACAGCATCATTTCTCTTCATCCCATTCAGTTCATATCTCAGTGTTCATTGATTTGCGAATGTCAGATTTGTGATCATAGCCCGAGGAGAGCAAAACCGTCCCTCAGATCCTCAGTCTCGCAGGGCTACAGTGAAAAAGAAAAAGAAAAAGATTTAGCTCTGACAAATATGATATGACCTTTGACCTCATCAAAATATTTACATTTATATAGCTTATGGATTACTACCACAAATGCTAGTATTACACAGAGTGAGTAAAAGTAAAGGACACTTTCATAATGACTAAATTTGTCATTGCTATTGTTGTAAAATATTCAAATTGCCACATTGTGTCATCTAATACCAGTCCTATAGTTTAAATAGTATTAATCGTATTAAAATTATTGTAAATTTGCAACCTGCAGGATCTGATTGAGTTTTCGAACAAGTCGGACAGAGTTTTGGTGAAGGCCATCCCAGGCTTTAAAACTCCTCTCCCTCCGTGCAACAAATGTTTGCCAGCAGTAGAAATAGTCTAGAAACAAAACAGAATCTAATAAATGACAAGTGTGATGTAATTTGCCACATTATGTCAGAACTATTAACCACGCCCCTCTGTTCCCTCCCCATTTACCTTTGTAAGTCATCACAGAGATCTGCACTCCTGCCCTCTTCAGGTGTCGCAGTCCTTCCCTCTCCTGGCTGTCCTCTTCATCACAGAAGTAAAGGCGTGACACAAAGATTCTCAGACGCAGATTGGGCGTCTGTGACAGGAAGTGGGCAAGTTGTTCAGCACATTTAGAGCAGGGCGACCAGGAGCAGAACCAGGTCACTGCGTAACACATTCTCGCATTGTCCACACTGGAGCCCCACAGCCCCGGACACAACGCACCCAAGTGACGTAGGAAGAGCAGCTTGAGACGAAAACAGTTGAGTTGAAAGTATGAGTAAGAGGAGTAAGTGAGTAAGTTTTTTTTCTCTATAATAATACCTTAATGTTTCATCTTTTCACATTATCAGTTAATCTTTGCCTCACCTCTACATGGCAGCCGGAGCGATTGCGCAGGTGTCCGAAGTCAAAAGAGAGGGAATCAGGGCCAGTGCGTCTCTTTACTACAAAACAAAGGTACGTCTCATGTCTCCCTCGGGCCCAGCGCACATTCTTATAATGGAAGATAAATTTCCGCTGGGTCATGAGCACACTATATTAAAATATGACACTTTGTTATTCATTTTATACATTTGTCATTTAAAAAAAGATAATAATCACTGAAAAAATTCTTCAGGGTTCTTTGTTTAATATCTACATCACGTATTTAAAACAATAACAACAAACATATTCTCTGAAATTAAGTCTTGTATACATAATTCTGATTCTTAAATATTTTTTTCTTGCAAACGAGAATTGGAAGATATTTTTCTTATAAAACAAAAAACAACTAATTTTCTATACTGTAATATTGTGCTGACATAAAAATAGTTTTTAGTTACTCTCAAATAAAACAAATCTGCTACTTTTAAATAAATCACATTTTTAATTTAAAATTAAATGTAATAAAAAAATCACTAAATATTTCACTAATTAATTTGCTAAAATGCTCAATAATACAAAGTCTATGCTGTGTCTACAGCATTTTGTAGTGATCACATTGTTCAGCACGACTTTGACACCTGCAGTCATTAGTGGTCGGTTGAGTTTAGACGTGGTTTTTAACGTCCTGTGCATTTAAATATAGACTCAGAGCAACGTGCATCAAGTCATTCCCAGACTAATAACTATCAGTTTCAATTTTCACTTTCTGAAACTGGAGAAAATCCATAAACAGGTCAATGCACTTGCACATCATTAAAGTGCATGAACTGAATGACATCAAAGCATTGATTTATTAATTAATAAAGCTCTAATAAATAAGATTATCAATTCTAATGGATATACAGTTAATTTTGCCTACACAGACTAAAAAAATTCCCCTTGTCTCTCACTATCACTTGTTTTGTTTTCACTTACCTGTCCAGCTTGCTGATCATTCCGAAAGTCGAAACTTGCTAACTCATTTAGTCAAGCGAAAGTCAGTGAGAGTTTGAAAATGGGTTGAGGAAGAGGGAGGTATAGAAAACCTATGACATGTTCATATAGCTGTAAGAAAGAGGGTCTCTGATTGGGTGAAAATGGTTTTCAAACTTGTTTGGGAGGGCTGAGGTGCATTTAAACAACGATACAGCTCAATAACCTGTGCATGTGATATTTAAAGAGATATGTAAAAGAGTTACAGTCTTAGTTGCACAGACAAAAGACAGTGAAAATCATGATAGATTGTGAATTGGATGGCATAATAGATGAATGGTTGCATGCATTTATTATCTATTTTTAAACTGTGTATTACTTTTCCCAGTTTATACAATAGCACTTGACTTCGTCCTAACCACATATTAGTCTCTTTAGCGTTTGACGTGTTTTCTAACCTTTTTGCTCCAGAATGTGCGTCAGAAATTGCTGCCAACAGCATAACCAAAGCCAGTTGGAAATTTCCAGATCTCTTGCACCCAGTCAGGGAAGTCTCCACTTCATTTTTCCCACACAATTCCAAAAAAACAACTCCCATATACCTTCTCTCTCTTGCTCAGAGTTTCTCCATCCGCACCCTTTCCACTTGTTTAGTTTTTCCCACAGGGAATAAAAATGGGGGGAAAGAGTTGTTTTACTACAGGAGGTCACCGCAACCCCTGGAGACACCTTCTCAGAGGGTTTTTCCAAAAAGCCACTTAACCCTCACACAAGCACACACTCCAATGCACAGGTAGCGAGAAGGACCAGCGAATCTGCCTGGTTTAGGATTTACAGCAACCTTGTTAATTTGTTGCTGTCTGCAACTGTCTTTGGCTCTTTCCTGGTGACTTTAAAGTTGGCATCCTGTGTGTTTGTCTGTCTCCAGTCACTCGACTTCACCCTCTCATGCACTCTGCGGCCAGGGAAATCACCGCTCCCCAATGAGCTCCCTCTCAAGTGTATGTGTGTGTATGTCTGAATTCGAACATCTGGAAGAGATCTGTCTGCTCCCATGATTTACCTTTCCGACCACTGAGTCTTTCTGAGGTCTTACCACAATGCGCTATGTGTGTATAACATGGGAAAACAGAGAAAAAAATATACTGTATGTCCTGCTCCTGTTAAAGGGGATTCTCATGATTATTTTTACTGCTAATGATTTGTTTTGATGTGTGTTATCAAGAAAAAGACTAGACTTTTAAGACAAATCTATTGATATACACTCGTGATACTAATAATTCTAAATGGCCAGTTCGCCTAAAAATTACAATTCTGTCATAATTTACTCACCTTCATGTCACTCCAAACATGTATGACTTTCTATCTTCTGTGGAACACAAAAGAAGATATTTTGAAGAATGACATTTTCGAGAATGGCTTTTTTGTCCATACTATGACAAAAGTCAATGGGGTCCAATATTGTTTTGCTCCAAAAGAGAACGAAGATTGCTAAAGGTTCTCCAAAGAACTCTTCAGTGAAAAGTTCCAAAAGAACCATTTTTTCTTAGTGTGAAGAACATTTTAAAAATCTAAAGAACCCTTTTCCACTATAAAAACCCTTTTGTTCAGTGGAAAGGTTCTGTGGATGCTAAAGGGTCTTCATGGAACCATAGATGTGAATAAAGAACCTCTATTTTTAGAAGTGTACTGACTTTCATTGTACAGACAAAAACAGTTATAACATTCTTCAAAATATCTGCTTTTGTGTTCCTCAGAAGAACGAACATCATGGGGGTGAGTAAACGGTGATAGAACTTTTAACATTTGGTTCTCACAAGTGACCCAAAGCCCACTTTCCTTTGTTTCTTGCTTAGGGTGGGCAATGAAGACCACCATATTGTGACAAGGGGCACAACAAATGAATCGAATCATGGCCGGAAACGCCAAGTCATATTTTCCGAAACGTACCCACCTACACGAGCACACGCACGCACACACACACACACACACACACACACAAACACACACACACAGAAGCCCATCGTGCAGACAAAATCAACCACAACTCCAAACACACTTACTTTCCAGAGTCATGAACTCACATCTGTTTCCTGGTGACAATAATAGTTACACATCGGTTAGGGGGATCTAGCAGCAGGTGTTCAATTGCCTGAGCAGCTTTGTACATTACAACAAAAGCTCCTCCACAACAAACCCGCCACTATTACTTGCAAAAGCTATCAAAAGAAAAGATGAAGTAATTGTGCTCATTAGGTGACTAACACAATTGTAGCCAATGAAAACTTAGTGGCTGGTACTAAAACAGATTTTACATTAGAGTCGTGCGTGTACATGACAAAGACATGACACTGCCTGAAGAAAAAATAGGGTTACTGGTTCTTCTAGTTGTGGATTCATTTATATACCTCAGACACTGAAGAGGTCTGATAAAATGTAAAAAGTTTCAGGTGAAAATTCAAATCATCCTGAAACTGTATTTAAACCTAGATATGCTTAATACTGCTTACATGAAAGTAATATCAAAACCAGCAAAATGAGTACAACAGGCCTACATATTTAACAAGGTTATTACTTAAAACTTGTTTAGTTAGTTCAGTAATCTCTTTTGATATAATAGGTAAAAGTCCCAGACTGTAGATATGTCCTTGTGAAAAAGAAGTGTGCTTAATTCTATTAAATGTGCACCTGCAATATACTTCAAATCTTAAAAGTATATTTTTAAAAAACTGAACTTTAAGAGAATATAAAATTAATGACAAGAAGGTCATTTAAATATAGCTAAAGAGAGTACCCTTTCATGACCGTTTCTTAACACACAACGCACTTTAAAAAATAAATCAAACGAAAAGTTTGACTTTTTACTTAATCTTTTGTTGTTCTTTAAATAAGTGCACTTATTTTGGTGTATTGACTAACATACTAAAGCACATGTAAAGTACTTGATTGTAACTAGTGTATTTGATATTATATTTAAAGTTAACATATTTTAAACATACTAAATTGCGTTTTAGTAAGTAATTACATGTAAAATGTACTTAAAGGGAGAGTTCACCCAAAAATAAAAATTCAGTCATCAGTTCTGTATTCACCCTCCACTTGTTCCAAACCTGAGTTTTGAAAACAAAAAGATATTTTGAAAAATGTTGGTAACCGAACAGTTGACGCTAGCCCTTAAGTTAATGGCTACCTTAAACATTCTTCAAAATATCTTCTTTTGTGCTGAACAGAAGAAAGAATCTCATCCAAGTTTATAACAAGTAGAGGGTGAGTAAATGATGACAGAATTTTAGGTGAACTAGGTGAGTTTTTATGTGAACTATACCTACCCCTACTTAAGTGGGTCAAAAAGCCCTCTAAAGTTCAGGAGATTGCATTTAATATGAGTTTAAAATATAATACATTTCCATTTAATTCCAATTAACATACAGTCCAGTGTCTGATAATATTTGATGTAGTTTGCATTTCAGTATATTATTTTAAAGTGTGTTGTTATAATAAGAAGCATTCTTTTTAAAAGTATGCTTAAGTGTCCTTTTTCACAAGAGTGTGGTTTCTAAACAATAGTTAAATGTTTTGGGTAAGCAAGCAGCGAAAGCCTTAAACGTGACAGTGCAGCTTTCTGTTGCAGGTGAGCATCAACCCAACCACACAGTGAACTGTATAAACATCCGGTGGTGAATGACAGCCTAAGGTGCTGTTGGGTAGTAGTGTGAGTGGTTAAGGTATAGCTGGTGTTTTAAGCTAACCACACAGCATGAGCAGCTCTTAGTTTCAAATACACTCAGCGTCACTAAACTGTATCCACCCACACACATTTAGAGTAGCATGCGGGAATCAACTGTACTTGCAGTGGCTTTTGCAGCAAATTTAAAGCAAACGGACTGGATTTGAGAGTTTGAACTCAATTCGCCATGACTTTGTATAGTGTTGTTCCTAGGTTTGCTTCTGGTAAAATCTATCAGAGCATTTCAGTGCAGCAAAACCACAGATATATTGGTACAGAAAGATCAGCGAAGCTGAAAAAGAGATAACCATGCTTGGTAGAAACACATTAAAAGGTCTACACTGAGGACACTTACATTCTTTACATTCACCAGTACACTATAAGCTTAATTAAAAGAGCTTTAGCAGAATTGAATGGCATGAGAAACTCGAGGGACAAAACCTTTATTTATACATTTAAAAAAAAGCATATTCATCAGCAGTCAAGGGAAACATACAAAATGTTTTCACAAAAACCCTCACATTCACTCATAAATACAAGATAATAAATAAGGTGAATAAATAAGGTAAACACGTGTAAATCACTATCTTTGTCCAAAAAAAAAGAAAAAGAAAAAAGAAAAAGCAATCCATGCTATAAACAATAAGTCAAGTTAAATGACTGATTGTCCTTTCAGGCTCAGGCTTCGCAACCCAGAGATGATTTATGTAACGTTCAAAAACATTAAAATCCTCTTACACAATAGAAATTATTTTTATATGATTTTTATATAGAGTTTCCTACGACGGCGTTTTAGTGCCACGTTAAAAAAAAAAAAAAATCTAAGATTACGAGATTAAAGTCGTAATATTTCGAGAATAAAGTCGAAATGTTTCGAGAATAAAGTCAAAGTACTACGAGAATAAAGTCGAAATGTTTCGAGAATAAAGTCGAAATACTACAAGAATAAAGTCGAAGTACTACGAGAATAAAGTCGAAATGTTTAGAGAATAAAGTCGAAATATTTCGAGAATAAAGTCGAAATGTTTCGAGAATGAAGATTAAAGTTATAATATTTTGAGAGTATATTCTAGCCCTTTGCGCATGCAAATGGCCAGGATTAGGAGCACCAGGAGATATTTCAAAGTCTCAGCTTTCAAAATAGGTCAGTTTTATAGCGAAATACAAACAATATCTACATTAAAATAATGGGGGTTTTTTTCACGCTCTTTAATGTGGCGTGACAGATCGCTGTATTCGCTTCAGTTTAAGCGGCATGTGAGTCACAAAGAAAACAATTGCCTATACTTGAATTGATTCACATAAATACAGCGATCTGGTCATTAAAGAGCTTGAAAAACACATTATTGTAAGACACATAATTTGTGTTTCGCTAACTGATTTTGAAAGCTGGTACTTTGTTTTATATTAAAAGGACCAAAAGCACAAATCTTATTGCTATTGGGTGGCTGGCGCACTACAAATAACGAATGCAATGGAAGACATGAAATATTATTTCCAAGCATAGCCTGCTGTCCCCGCGAGTATGACACATAGTATGATTTCTGCTCATAATCCCACATATACATTTGTAGTGTATTAAAAAAGGGTTAAATAAGAGAGCTACAGCGCCCCCCAAAGGAATGTCGATTGGGTGTGTGAGCTGATGTTAAGATAAAAAGTTGTTCCTGTTCAGTTTGTTAATAAATATCATATTCTTGATATTAAGCTGTTTCCGCGAGTCCTTAAAATGGACTCTTCCTCATCCCAGTAAGATGATGCGGCTGCTCGGATGCAACAATTAGTAAATAATCAAATAAATAAATAAGTAATCAAATAGGCCTAAATTCCAGTGGCCTGGCAACTTCTGCGGGTGACCGGTGCTCTCAATCCAGGCAATTTGCATCCGCAAAAGGTTAGAATACTCTCAAAATTTTATAACTTTAATCTTCATTCTCGAAACATTTCGACTTTATTCTCGTAATATTTCGACTTTATTCTCGAAATATTTCGACTTTATTCTCGTAGTATTACGACTTTATTTTCGTAATATTTTGACTTTATTCTCGTAGTATTTCGACTTTATTCTCGAAACATTTCGACTTTATTCTCGTAGTACTTCGACTTTATTCTCGAAACATTTCGACTTTATTCTCGAAATATTACGACTTTAATCTCGTAATCTTAGATTTTTTTTTTTTTTAACGTGGCACTAAAACGCCGTCGTAGTTTCCTGATGTCAGTGATTCACTGGGACGATGTGAAAATTAACAAATCCATTTATAAATCTTAAATCTAAGCTTTTTAACAATGTTGATTACCACAAAAAACAAGGGACAAGTTGAAATAGCTTTAAAGTCGGCATTACATGATTCACTAAATGCATGTTATGATATAATCGTGAACTAACCCTATTAAAAAAGAACTAATTTTTTTGTTGTCTTACACTTGGATGTGCATCACAATTCACAATTTCATTACTTTAAAAAAAAAAAAAAAAAAAAAAAGCAAAAATCTGGGTTACTTACAATGGAGCCAATGGTAAATAAAGCCACAAGACGTAAACAATAGGCATGTTAACGTGATTTTTAGTTTAAGAAAATTGTTTAATAAGTTACAGTGGTGGCCAAAATGATTAGAACACTAGTATTTTCACCAGCTAAAAAATGGTTTTAAATCAGTTATTTCTATCTTTTGCTGCAGCGTAAATGTCAGTTTACATTTCTAAACATTCATTTTGCCATTAATTGTAATAATCCAGTGAGATTTTTGTTTGCACAAGGAGTCTGACAACAGCCAGTGCTCCACACAGAGATCTGATATGATCATCATCCAGTCTGTCTGGAATGACATGAAGAAACAGAGACAGACTAAATCCAGAAGAACTGTGGCAACGTCTCCAAGATGCTTCAAGAGACCTACCTGCAAAGCTACCTGAAAAAACTATGCACAAGTGCACAGAGGGCAAAAGCTGCTTCAAATGCAAAGGATGGTCACAAATGTTGATTTAATTTAGTTAATAGAAGTTAATTTATAAAGAAATCTATTTATGACATTTTACAGCATTTTTACACAAGTGCCTAAAACATGAAAAACATTTACCAGTACTGCAGCTTTGCAGGTAGGTCTCTTGGAGCATCTTGGAGATGTTTTTTTAAAATATTTTTTGTGGTCACCATTAACATTACACCACAGGTTTATTGAGCATGAAGTGTATTGAACCCAGAATATTCCTTAAATTATGTGTTGCCTTATCTAGCAAAGAAAGCCTTTCGTTCCTGTTTCAGTGTGACTTATAGATCCTTAACAAACACTTTAGTTAAAGGGAAACCCAACCAACCCTTCTCTGGCTCTTCATAATCATCATCTTCCTCCTCCTCTCCAGTAGTCCCTGCAGTCTCGCCCTGCAGACGATAACCCAGCCTCCTGAAGAAAGCTTCTCCCACTTTGGATGGAAATGGCACATGGGCATAGACCCGCCGTATGCCACTCTGCTTTGTTCTGGACTCCAGTCCCTGCACCAGCAGTCTGCCCAGTCCCTCTCTGCGGTACCAACTCTGGACCACCAGCCTGCAGATCCTACATACACCGTCCCGACTCCAACCGTCTCTAGCCACGCATCCCATAATCTCCCCATCAGAGTCCGCCACCCACACCTCACCAGCAACCTTCGCCCTCTCCTTAAGCTCATCCTCATCCACCTGTTCTCTCTCGTTTGTCTTGTCCTTCTCCTTTTCTTTGGGTTTTTTACGCCGTCTGGTTTTCTCCAGTTTGGCTCTGCCAGCGTAAGGATTGGATAGATCTGGCTCTGTGTCTGCTTGGTAACTACTGCCCACGTAGTCCCAGTATGGCCTGCTGGAGCCCAAGATGCCCACCGACCGCGGTATGGTGAGTTTGAGGTAGATGATGAAGATGAAGACAGGAACGACCAAGGCCAAGATAAAAGAGTGCAGTACACAGCGGAGGATGGAGGAGAGGATGGCCAGCATGAGGAGAGCGAGAGGACGAGTCAGAAGGTAAAGAATCAGGCGGTTCTCTGTTCCCTCACATCCTTCCTGCAAACAAAGATAGAATGAGAGGAGGCCATAAAGAGAAATAAATCCTCAACAAACTTTTTCAATGTTGGCACGTATAATGTACCTCACTGACCTCTCCATGGACCTCCTAATTATCTGCCAGGTTCTTTGATAACATGATCTCCACGTATGGCATTTCTGCGGTCATAGTGGCCTGAAGTCTATACACAACACGCAGTGCTGGGTAGTAACTGTTTACAAGTAATCTGGATTAAGGAATCAGATTCCCAATTTTTTTTTTACTTGGAATTAGAGTACGTTACATTTTAAAATGCTTGTAATCAGATTATATTTACTTTTTATGGATTACATGATTACATAGGCTACTATTCACACAATGGCAGTAAATTTTTATAATTTATTGATTCTGGAAGTCTGGACAAAAATATTTCAAACCTAGAAGACTTTGGGTGTGTCGTTGTTGTTTTCATGTTTATTAATGTGTTTCATGCAGGGATTCCCAAACGTTTTTGTCACCCCCTAAAATAAAATATTTGTTGAAATATCGTAGAGGTAGTTAATATTTCAATAATTAAACAACACATTTGCATGTTTACAGTTCTCTGATGTCAGTTAATGGTCACACTGACATGCAAGTAAACAAATACAATATTTATATTTAAGTGTCCAAGTATTTATGTTCAAGTGTTTAAATTGCTTTTATTTTACATTTTTATGATGGGATTAATTATTAGGTTTTTATCAATTTACTATTCACTCTCTATCAACTCACTAATGTAATGTTTAATGCATTTTATTATGTAGTTGACATCAAAACATGGAATATATTTTCTTTCTTTGCTTATTTAAATCAATATGGTACGTTTAATGGTACGTTTAAAACAAGTTTGATTAAAAAAATAAATAAAAAGTAATCTAAATGTCATTAAAAAATAGCCCGATTTCATTACCTAAAATGAGTAACCTAGATTACGTTACTAACTAGTTTTCATCATGTAATCAGTAATTGACTAGCCTACAATTTGTAAGTAATCTACCCAGCTGTGTGTGTGTGTATGTATGTATGTGTATATATGTGTGTGTGTATATATATATATATATATGAGGGATATGATGTTGAATCGCACCTTGATGAGAGCCTTTACAGCATCAATGTCCTTCTCCTGCATTCTGCGCAGAAGTACATCACCAAGGTCCAATCTAACCATCTTGCCTGAGAGAGACATTATCATAAAATGTTAAATTAAAAATATAAACATGTAATTAACATAGGGCAATCTGAATTTACTCAATTAGATTTTCTTTATTAGATTTTTATTTTTCACTACAGAGAATGTAATTGCAAAAAAACAGGAAATTCTCTTGAGGAGTGCATGCAAATAAGGACAAATTTAACGTGATAGACTTGTGGTTTATGTACGATTGCCTCATGAGATTATTATATTGAATTACATCTCAAACATTTATGAAAAAACAACTTATGGCTTGTCTACGTCTTTCCGACTGAGCAGCTGTTCAATAGGCATTTAACAGCTTTAGTAGCATGCTGTACCGTTAGCTTGCTCTGTCACCACGCTTTTTTTAATCCCTTATATGGTAAACACCGCCTTCTTTACAGCTTAATCTATGGCTGTAATATATAGAGCATGCGTGACCTACTTACCCAATATTCAGAGAAGCCGTGAGTGCTTTAAAAGCAAGGTAATGCAAAAATGCCCTCCTCTGTAGTCTATGTTACTTAGTGTTTAAAGGACTTCAGGATTCAGCGTTGTCTTCCCGCATGGAATGTAATTTCAACCAATCCTCATCCGGGAATACGACACTGCGCAAACTGCGTAGTCTAGATGCGCACATAGCGGTTTACGCTTTCAACGCTGGAGCGCATGCGTCCTGTATGGATTTGACATGTGTGCCTTATGGTGCCTTTACGCATATGTACGCGTTAAATCTATATTTTAAGGAAAAGCATCTTAAATATGGCAGAGCTTATCTCTGTCTGTAAAATGATTTGCAGCAATTTCAAATGGAATTATTAACTGTATCAATGAAATCTTAACACAAATGTACCTACATATGACGTAAAATTTATATATTTTTATGCTCTGAGAAATAAGTAAAACAGCAAACACAAATACTGACATTCATATCTATTTTTATTGGTAATTGTCATCTAGTACCAATATTAATAATGAAAACAGTAGACATATTTACAAAAGTTCACTTTGTACAGTCACTGTCAACATGACAGCATAGCTGAATATAGTTCATATTAGTTTATAAATTCTCTTTTCAGTGCACCCTGGATCTGGAAGAGCACCAGGGATTTCCTTCATTTAGAAACCACTTCTTTTTGGCTGGGTTGTATTCATGATTGTGGTTTGTGAAATAGCTCCCCGTAGGGGCCAGGTGAACAACTGTAACTACAAGCAATATGCTTTATCCCCACCACAAAGTGCAGTCTTGGGGGTGGGGGGGAGGGGGGACAACATCTTGGGAAGAAGACACTGTGGTGTTCTAAGGAGTCTATGTGCGGAGCAAACAGGTCTCTAATGATTTATGTAAGATTCAATATAGGTCCTGTGTTGGTCCTACAGCTACAATGTTGTTGTCAGCTTCCTAATCTCTAAAAACATTCATTACAGTCCAAAAGGAACATTTCAGAATAACAGAACCATTACTTGAAATTAATCCAGTTTGGATATGGGGTAAACAAGTGTGCCATTTTGCATTTGAAACCGTGTCATGAGGTGTGATTTGTGTTAAAGCCAGTCAGATTGACTATTAGAGTTCTCCATACTTAACCCTAAATTCCAATCAGTCCCATCTCTGACGATGATATGCTCTCAGCCTCAACAAGTTTTGACTCTTCTGACATTACTTCCTCTCGTGCCTCTTGTGCATCATTAGCTTGTTTTTCCTCAGTTCCTTCCACTAATGTATGACCTACATCTGCTGCCTCTATTCCACCCTCTCTCAAACTGCTGGTACTAACTTCAATTATAACAATGCCTTCTCCTCCCTCTAACTGGAAGATTCCCTCCATTTGCCCAGAGTTTGCCCCAACAGCACCTTTAAAACTGCCCCTTGCCCCAGAACCATTGCCCTCACCTTCTATCAGTGCAATCATTTGAACACTGTCCCCTGGACCCGTGCTTCCATCCATTTTTGACTCATCACCGAGCTCAAATACCACATCCTGCCCTTCCAGAGGCACCAAGGCTTGACCCGGATGGCAAGAAAGGCTGAGATCCCCACCTGGGCCTCCTATGAAGCCTGAGTTTGGCTGAATGTCCTCCTCACTCTGAGACTCTGTTTGGAAATGAAGCACAAAGGACTTTTCTACTTCAACACTTCCCTCAGCATCTGCAGTTCCATGCTCCTCACTCTGTCCGGTCCACTCTTGGAGTAAGTTGAGAGAGACCATTTCTGTCTTCTCTTTTCCTGCATCTCCTTCGCATTCTCCCTCTGTCTGAAACCGGAGGACATATGACTTCTCTCCTCCCTCACTATTCCCTCCCCCCTCACTATTCCTTCCCTCTTCGTGCTGGCCCTCACCTTCAATCTGCAACACATAAGACCGCCCTGCATCATTCCCTCCCTCCATCGCCACCTTCACCTCCATCCCATCCCCCTGCCCTCCATTCTCCATTTCTTTCTTTAGGCACAGAACAAAGTGCTCCCCTGAGATTTCTTCGACAGCTTTCTCTTCGATTGGAACACTCTCAGAATCACTGCTCAATATGGGGGAATTGTTTATTAGTGTGGAGTTTGGCGTCACTGACATAATGCTAACTGCAGGAAGCGAAGAGCTTCCAGGTACTTGGCTAGTGCTAACAGGTGACACAGCCGGTGGATCATCAGCATTAAGCCGTGGGAACTCTGTCTTTGAAGAAGCAGCAGAAGTGGCACTGGCTATTGTGGTTGATGTGGAAGGTGCAGCTGATAACATAAACGGTTGCTTAACTGGTGTGGTCTGTACTGTAGGGGGGGGTGTTTGGGTAGCAGCTTTAGGCTTCCGTCCACGCCTGGTTCCTCCTTTCCGGCTACGACTGAGGCTGCCTAAAATAGGACGAACAATCGTCGATGTGCTTTGAGGCTGGGCAGTAATGAGGGAAGCATTATTATTAGTCAAAATAAATCTCTGCTGTGTCTGAACTGTTTGAAATTGCTGGATTTGAGTTTGGGGTGCTGCCAGAACTTGGGGCATTGCTGGAATGGTCTGCACCAAGGGGAGGGTCTGTGGTTCTGAAGGGGTGGGAAGAGTGTTTGTACTGGATGCTGTGGGAACCAGGATAAGACTAGGCTGGTTTCCATTGTTGGACTGGCACTGAAGAAGCAGGAAATTCTGTGTCTGTGGAGGTGGTGGGGGTGGAGGAGGAGGGGCAGGCTGTGTTGGCGTGGGATTGGATAGTGGGATCAGTTGCAACCCTGAAGTCGTCTGGATCATAAAATAATTCTGGGATGTGTTTGGAGGTATGTCAAGATTTGGGGGTGAAAGAATCAATGTGGAATTGCCATCAGTGGGAAACAAGGAGGTAAGCCCTCCAGGTACATTCAGGTTTAAATTTAGCATTGCTGTCTCTGAAGCCCCACTACCTTTAGCCACCTTTCCTGCTTCCTTCGTACACGCTACTGCACCCCCAGAACTGTGAGTTCTCAAGTGCCTCTGCAGGTAGGAGAGCATGACAAACTCTTTTCCGCAGTGTTGGCACTTGAAGTCCTTGCTCGAGGAGTGTGTGCGTAGGTGCAGCTGCAGATTGGATGAGTGGGTGAAGCTCTTGTGGCACTGGGAGCACTGAAAGGGCCTTTCTCCAGAGTGTGTCCGTTCGTGCTGTTTGAGGTTGGAGGTTTGAGAGAAAGCCTTACCACACACAGAGCAAGCATGTGGACGTAGGCCAGAATGGAGCTGACTGTGGCGACGGAGACAGCTGGTGTTCTTGAAAGACTTGCCACATTCCTGACATACATATGGCCGCTCACCGGTGTGCTGGCGAAGATGGTACTGGTAGTGTGAGCTCCACTTAAAGGTCAGTGGACAGTAGGGACACTGAAAAGCCCGCACACCTGTGTGGACCTAGATGGGTTGAGAACAGTTTTCAAGATGTTTTAGAGCTAATTTAGAAAATATGAGCAAAATTAAGGATTAAAATGGTAAAATCCCAAATATTAGAATTCTGTCATTCATAAACAAAGCTGCTCAGGCCATTCTCCATGCATAAAAGCAGCATAAAAGCATAATAAAGGTATTATTAGTGTAGTTGCTATGACTCATGCGCTACATTGCTTTGTGTGAGATACAAACTGAAATACAAGTCACTTATAAGCTTTCCTTTAGTGTTGTTAACTGCTGTCAACAGATCAGAGACAGTGAGCTGAACTTATGAACTGGATCAACCCAGAAATATTATTTTAAAAAAAAACATAAAATATCATTAATAAATTCTACCATTCAATTAATACATTACATCATTGATGTAATAATGCAATGAATCAGTTTTTTAATACTGCTCTTACGCAAAAAAAACAAATCAAAACATGTCAATTTGACACGATCATCTATTTACCCTTTGGTGTATGGACAGCAATGAAGACCTTTTGAAGCTCTTGCCACACTCTGTGCATCGATACGGTCTCTCCCCAGTGTGGTCTCTCATGTGGTACCTAAGTCCTGATGAACCTTTGAATGACTTTCCACATTCAGAGCAGCGATATGGCCTCTCTGTAGGGAATGAAAACAGAAATTCAGTTGTGAGATGAATATGAGAGTTATACTGTGTGTGCAAATGTCTCATGTATCAAATGGGTGTTTATTATACCATGTAAGGTAATGTAAGGTCTTCAAAATCTTGAAAATAAATAGCATAGTGTAATAGCTTAGTATAATTAATAAGGATAATGAAACCTTACAGTCAGAGATGCCAGATTTTGAACAAACCAAACTAATCATTTTGCATCCACTGCAGCACTCTTACCGTTATTTGTGGCAGATGCCTTGCTGCCTCCACCTCTTCTAGCTCCCTTTCCTGATGCTTTGGCAGATGGCTTTACAGTTCGTCTCTCTCCCTCCTCAGTAACAGCAATTAGACTGACATGGATCTCTCTCTCTCCATCTTCTCCATCTCTCTTTAAGGAGGGCAGGGGCAGTGAGAGAGAGGGGCAGACGATCTCTGCTTCAGCCTCTGCCTCAGCAAGCAGCCTCTGTTCAGGAGTGTGGGAGTGCTGGTGGTTGAGCAGAGAGGAGAGCAGAGGGAAGGAGCGATCACATGCCGAGCAGTTGAACTGAGAACGCGACTCGGATAGAGCAATAGGATGGGCCTTAAAAAGAAAGAGACAATGAGAAATGGAGGTTTGGTTCTTAAAATTCTCTGTCCACCAGAACAGTTTCTTGGTCTTACCTGAGCCACATGTCTGGTCAGACCGCTGCTGGTTTTGAAACTCTTCCCACAGTAGACACATTCTGTTGTAGCTTGTGCAGTTGCCACACCGGTATCAGTGGGCATCTGATTCACAGACGCAGTAAAGGTCTGCAGAAGATCATACTGCCCCTGCCCCGACTCATTTCTAACGGCATCCAGACCAAGTAACTCTGCCGTCTGCCCACTATCTGCAACTGTGGTGGTTTCAACAACCTCTTCAAAGTCTGCCAACAATGGTGTAGCCCCCACTAGTGACACTCCACCTCCCTCAGCCTCCGTGCTATTTTCTGTAGCAACCCCTCCACCACCTGCTGGGCCAAGGCTATCTAGATGTAGAGTCTGATGCTCCTCAAGGTGACTCTGTGTTGAAAATGTCTCATTACAGCTGCCACAACTAAACAGCAAAACACCAGCACCTGTGTCATTCTTGCTCATTTGGATATGCTCTGAGCCTGAGACAGTGGAGGAAGTGGGTGTGAGCGTCAGCTGTGGCAGGATGTTCTGATTGCCTATGCCTGAGGTAGCAGGAGAGGACGTATTGTGAGACAGGAACACCTGTCCGACCCCTCCTTCCTGTCCACCAACGAGCCCAACCATTTCAGAAATGCTCATCCCAACAGTGTTCAAGTCCTCCGTCAGCACCACCTCCATCTCTCGAGCTGCTGACTCTGAATCAGCCCCTCCAGCCTTCCCAGCACTTTTCCCCTTTCCTTCTGTGTGAGAGATGCGATGCAGCGCCAAGTTGGACGAATGTGTGAAGCTGCGCCCACAATCCCCACAGATATAAGGGCGTTCGCCTGTGTGTATGCGCATGTGCTGACGCAAATTAGTGGACTGACTAAAGGCTTTATTGCAGACGTCACAGACGTAGGGCTTGAAGCCCAGGTGTACATTCTTATGGCGACGCAGGCTGCTAGAGTTCTTGAAGGCTTTGGAGCAGCTGTCGCATGGGTACGGACATTCACCGGTGTGCTGGCGGAGGTGATACTGGTAGTGTGAGCTCCATTTGAAGGTTAAAGGGCAGTAGGAGCACTGGAAAGTGCGAAGGCCTGTATGCACACTCCGATGTATCTGGATCGATAAACCATTGTTATAGTAGGTAAATAGAAAAAGAAATTTTTTTTTGGAAAGAAATTACTACTTTTATTCAGTAAGCCCACACTGAATGAATCAAAAGGGACAATAAAGACTTTTACATTATTAAAAATTTATTTAAAAAAAAAAAAAAAACAATGTTCTTTTGAACTTTCTATTAGGGATGCACCGAAATGAAAATTCTTGGCCGAAACCGAAAACCGAAAAAGAGGAAACCAAGGCCGAAAACCGAAACACCGAAAGAAATTATGCCAATTATTAATACCATTGCATTTATGGCTATGACTGTGTACTAACTTTACTAAAATCAAGGCATTGCAATTGCATAAATTAATATTAAAGTTTCAAAGAATAAATCAATTACAAATTATGCAAATATTTATTTAGCACATTGCAACAATGCACAGTATAAAATAAAATTCAAACTAAAATGTTTAACTTGACCCCACTCATGTGTACATTAATAATGGACAGGCCTACTGGCGGAGTGGGCGTGCTCGGAGGCGTTTTCCTTTTCTGTGCCGCGTTCCTCTCATATTCAGCGTAGCGATCGGAATGTTTGGATTTCAGGTGATAAATTAAACCCGACGTGGAGAAAGTCTTTGCAGATGCACCCCCTCTTGAAATTTCGGCATTACATGTTTTGCAAATCGCTGTCCGTGGGTCTTTCTCAGATATACTGAAATACGTCCACACCGCAGACATGTTGCCTCAGACAAGCACGTGCAGGTCGCGGTTTCTGTTTGCGTCATCACAACATTTCGGCCGTATTGTTTCGGTGATCAAAGTCTTTCGGCCTAAAACCGAAAATGCACTTTTGGGCCATTTTCGGCCGAAATTTTTCGGTGCATCCCTACTTTCTATTAATCAAAGAATCCTAAAAAAGAAATATATTACAGTTTCCACAAAAAGGTTTATGCCAGGTTTATTAGGCAACTAGATTGGGGGGGGGGGAGATATTTATCTATTTATCTATTCTCTTTTATTTCAATGAATACATTGAAATAAAAGACTCACTGAAATCTGAATCTGGATCATAAAGATGGGAATGGCTCACCTGTAGAAGAGAAGAGCGTTTGAATGCTTTACCACAGTCATCACACTTATACGGCTTCTCTCCAGAGTGAGACCTTAAACAACATACAAACCAATTTTATTGAGGAACTTGTGGTGAACAGCAAATAATAACATAACAAAAACAATCACCATGGAATCACATCTTCATAAATTATACAATATTCAATGCTGTGTGACCCTGCATCTCAGTCCATATGTAGAATCAATTGACCTCTCACCTCTGGTGGTATAGTAGGGCAGATGAGCCCTTAAATGCCTTAGGGCAAAGGTTACAGCGATATGGCCTCTCATTGTTATGGCTTCTCTGATGATGTGCCAGTCTGGATGACCACTTAAAACTCTTGCCACAGTCCAAACACTGGAATGGATGCTCTGGGTTTTGAGCCACCGTTGCAGGGGGTGTTGATGATGTCACTATGTCACCTGTGAGGCCTACTGTTCCTGACTCTTTGCCCTCTTCTTCTCCCTTCTCTCCATCCTCCTCTCCATCCTCTACGGAGGGGAGGAGGGAAGGAAAGGGAGAGAGGGAGGAGGGCGTCTGAGAAGGTAAGAGTTCGGTCTGGACCACCAGAGTAGCAACCGTGTTAGCCATCACAACTGGTGTGAAAAAGTTGGGCTGTAGTGAAGGAATCTCAGTCGTTTTGTAGTTTTGCTCTAATTATGGCAGCCATGGCTTATGTTTAGTAGAGTTTGGGCCAGTTCTCTCAGATTTCAGCCAGATAATCTTTTCAGAATGTCTTCTATTGTCTTGTCCTTATTGATAGAGCTGTAATAACACATTTAAACATTTTTATGATTCATGCAAATACAAATATAAACCATTTAAGATATAACAGTGATTGTCAACTGGTGTGTTACAACTAAAAAAAAGGGGAAAATTTATTTTCAAATGTTGGGGACAGAAAACAATAAGATGCAACTACCATATAAATATTCACGTAAAGGATAAAAAATAAACAGGCATATTAGCTCCTCATATGAAAATGTTTCTCATATGTTTTGTTAAAGTTATAGTTCATCCATTAATGAAAATTTGCTGTAAACTTACTCATCCAAGAAGTAGATGAGTTTGTTTCTTCATTGGACCAGATTTGGAGAAATTTATGAGAATGAGAATTCAAACAGATGATAAAAACTTCACAATAATCCACGAGTAATCCACATGACTACAGCCCATCAAATAAAGTCTTGTGAAGCAAAAGCTGCATGTTTGTAAGAAACAAAGCATTTTAAAAACTGGCCAAAATACCAGTCCATTATCCATAATAAAGCTTCCTCCAGTGAAAAAGTCCATCCCCTGTTATCATTTTCACATCAAAATCTACCAACAAATTTTAGTTAAGAACTATTTTGGACTGTTTTCGCTTGTAAACAATGCTTGATCTGTGCATATTTCTCTCCTGACTCAGACAAGACAACATTTTCACTGCAGAAAGCAATATTATCATATTTAACTGGAGGCAGTGATTTGAAGTTGAAAACGTCTTAATGATGGATGTGTTTATTACAAATATGCAGCTATTCGCTTCACTGGAGTCATGTGGATTATTGTGATGTTTTTATCAGCTGTTTGGACTCATTCTGCTGGCCTGGCACCCATTAACTGCAGAGGATCCATTGGTGACCAAGTGATGTAAGGCCAAATTTCTCCAAATCGGTTTCTATGTTGAAGACGCAAACTCATATAAATCTCAGATGACCTGAGGGTTAGTAAATTTTTAGCAATTTTTCATTTTTAGGTGAATTATTCCTTTATTTTGGTGAAAGCAAGCCAAATTAGGTAGATGTCAATATCAGCTGGTTTGACATTTCCTCATACTTAAAAATTATGAATTCAACTACACAAGGTAAATGAGGGTAAACATGGTTTGTACTGTACAAAATATTTTTGTGCTATGAATTATTGCCTGCCATGGACATGAAGCCATTGAAATTCAAGTGACATTTAGAAACACTATAAAGATAAGCCTGCTGACCATCAGTATCAAATCCTTAAATATAGTTCATGGTAACATTAATATATTTCAAGTATTAAATTTTTAGATCTTTGTTCACTTTTGCACAATAAATATGTATGCATGTATGTACCGTGTCCACTTCTGAGTGCCAAAACTGTGACGTAAAGCAAAAAACGCTGAGAACTGCTGACATGTAAATAAAAAATATACAGTTTATCCTGAATGTCTGAGACTACACTGTATGTAATTTAAAATGAAGATGAATATATTTAAGATTCTGCATTATTTCTAGGTCACGAATCAAGCAAATGTGTGACACTGATCATGTGAACTGCTTTGTACAGACAGTCAGATGTTCTTGTTCCAAGCTCCCCGGATCATGCAACAAACCTGTAGAGTGCCATTAAAGCAAAAACTAAGACTAACCAAATACTAAAACATTCTGAAATTCATTTTCAACAATTCAACTTTTTATCCAAGATGTTATGCTAATAATATAATTTGTGTTTAACAAAATATTACATTAGCTAACAGACCGTCCTTGAAATTAGAAAGCTGTTAAACAAGACTGCATGTTATTTTACAAGAATTCATTCCACGAGTAATTCTGAAGATCCTCAATGTATCTCAATAGTAAACAGACCATTTGAGTTGATCCACCTTCCCCTTTAAAGACCCTCCTCCTCCTGCTTCACTCCCCCTCCCTCACCCGCTATCTGTCTGTGTGTTCCTGCCTTCTTGTCCCAGGGAAATGGAAAAAAATTAAATTAAATAAAATCATAAACTAAACACAAAATGGAGATAAAAGACTTCAAGTGGCCAAAGCGTACTCACCCCTCAGTTTCTAAACAAATCGACAGTGAGTCGTTTTATCGGCTGTTTGGTGAATTATTTGCGCTGTCTCGAGCCGGCCTTGTCTTCGTCCCTCAAGCGTCACAATATTTGTCGGAATAAGTGCATTATTCTATGCATGTGTTATTCCCCTGGTTCACTGCTGAGAAATAGCCGTTTTTGATGTAATGATATAAGGCCGAACTCCGCAGTGATAGTCCACACAACCTTAACAATAATCTAGAGCACAAACTAACCAGCAGTCGCCCGTCTGTGACCGCCTCTCAGTAAAGTCGTCGGCTATTGGTCCGCTCACGTCCCCTGTTGGCTCGTCTCATTGGTCAAGAAAAATACTGTGACGGACTTTTTATTAAATTATGCATAGACTGTCGGTGGTTTTGTTTAAAACCCACACGGAATAAACCAATTAGCTTATTATGCAAATATCTCTTCTTAGATAAGTCTCAATTCAGCTTTATAGACAAAGAAATGATATTTTATGTACCGGTTTGGCTCTGCGCATGTGCTTGTGGGTAATGTAGTTTAACTCCTACGTCCTCGCTTGCTCAGTACGCTTGGTTTATACTGTATGCCATTACACCGACCACAGTATGAAAATATGCAGGCCTACTCAAAACTAAAGAATAGTTTAAAGGTATATCCCTCATTTTTAATTGTAGCATTCATAATCATATAGTCTTTGCTTTTAGACAATGGACAATAACAACCAAATATCTACAATTTGCATGTAAATTCCTTTATTGTCTCTCTCAGAAGGCACACAGTTGAACACAGCCAGTTTTTGCATACTTAGTGCACAAACATGTAGCAACTTTCAGTCTATGTAGACACAGAAAGCTATTTAAACAGAGATGATGATTGGTGGTGAGTAGTATAAAAGTACAAAACATAACAGAAGTCTTGCTCCTGATTCGCAAAAATAAATAATTTGAACAATTATTTTAATTAATAATAACCATAATAATAATAATCATCATCATATCAATAAATAGTAAATACTGTATCAAAATCCTAAAAAAAAAAGAGGGAGGGAAAGGAAAAATAATGTTGATATTGCAACACATTGATAGAGCACTGGACTATTATAGAAAACAATATTATACGTATACACTCATTGTATATCAGTTTACATTCGGCAGCATGTATGTACAGCTTTACAGTACCAAAGTATCACAATACATAGTATTTTAAGGCTTAGGTTGTCTTTTTCTTATGTTGCTTGAAATTAGGTTTATCAAAACGTGTTCCTGAATCACAGAACTAGCAATAAAAAAACAATATAAACCCCAATATGCTGTGCAAAAAATAAAAACAACAACAAAAAAGAAAGACAAGCAAAGTTCAGATCAGTGCTAGTCCTCTCTCATTCAGCACTGACATACATTACACTCCCAAAATATTGCTACATCTAGTGGCAGAGTATTGTAGCCTAGGTAACAGTGAGAAAGAAATTTAATTGTATGAAAATAAAATCAGTTTAATAAGAGACATGAAATGGAACTGTCATACATGTGGTTTTGTGTGTGGTACAGGAGAAGCTGATGAATAAAGGAAAATAAGAAAGAGAGTACATTTTACTTCTTGACTTGCAAATGAAATAATGTTGACACGTTTATCAAGAAATCAAATAAATAATATCCTCAAATAAATAGCTAGTCAATAAATAAATAAATACATAAATAACAAATAGTTCTGAAAAATGAATTGTATAAAAAAAAAAGAAAAGGCAAAGGAAGGTTTAAGGTCGGAAGCAGGATGTCGACTGGAGTGCACTGTTATTTTCAGATCAGACTCCTTCACTGATCAGGCTTCAGACCGCAACAGGGATGGACTGGGACTAAAAACAAATCAGTCTGGGACGTACACGGCCCATCACAACCCACCACAGATACTCCAACACCACAGCATCACACATAGTATTCAGGGATTTTTGAAATGTCCAGTATGGTGTCAGATGGTTTAATCTGCCACTTTATGTGACTCAATTTACCCCTTGGGACTGGAACACATTTTTTAAGAGGCACTATATTTCACTTGATCAAATCAATCGTCGTCTTCCTGGTTCCATATGTAATATTTATAATTATGCATGCCTAAAAATGCAGAATTGTATTAGGCACAGTTTTACTCTCATTCTTATGATTTGGAAGTGCAAAGCAGTGGAATGAGACTGAACAAGAGTAGGTTGTGAATGGGTATGAGAGAACAATTTGAAATACTCAACTATCCTCCTTTTACTCAGATGTTTCGGCCTGACAATATCAAAACTATTATCCCATACGATGACCCAACCCACTGGGAAAAGTCCCGGTGCTCCCTATGGTCAGTCCATCCCTGGACTGTAATAATAATCGAGTCCTGGCCATTTTTGCTGTAGTGTAAAAAGGAGACAGTTTACCGCCCGATGTTTTTGGCGTGATGCCTCCAAGGTTCCTCAGGCTGGTAATCTGGATTTGAGGGTAAGGAACACTCGTGAGGCCCAGTCACAGAAGAGTCTGAACTGCTGCAGGAGTTCCTGAGAGGATTGAACCACCTCCCAGTGAAAAGCGGGATTAGGTGGGAGCGAGGGAGAGGGAATGGGGATCCGGGGAGCCTCTGCTCGGGTCATCTGAAATTAAAAAAAAAATCACAATCATGAATGCACTGATTATATTTCCATGTAACTATAAATAATCTCTGTACATTTGCATCTGAGAGACTTAAATTAATTTATGTATTTTAATACAAACATATTATTATATACGTATTATAGAATATTTTAAATATATTCTATTATACACAGCCATTCAAAAGGTTTGGGTTCAATGAGATTAGTTAATGTTTTTGAGTCTCTTATGCTCACTAGGGCTGCATTTATGTAAAAAACTGTAATATTGAGAAATGTTTTTACAATTTAAAATAAAAGTTTTCTGTTTTCTTTTTAATATATCTTAAAATGTAATTTATTCCTGTGATGGCAAAGCTGATTTTTCAGCAGCCATTACTCCAGTCTTCAATGACCCTTCAGAAATCATTATAATATGCTTATTTGGTGCACAAGAAACATTTCTTATTATCAACGTTAAAACCAGTTGTGCTGCTTAATATTTTTTGGAAACCATGAGACCTTTATGAATAGAACATTGAAAGAAAAAATAGCATTTTTGTAGCATTATATATGTCTTTGCTATCAGTTTTAAACATTTAAATGCATCCTTTCTGAATAAAAGTTAATTCCTAAAAAAGAAAAACTGACCCCAAACTTCTATTCTGTAACATTCTATGTATTCAATACCTGTTATATTATATATTACATATACCTACAGTTTATAGGTTTCATAAACAATGGATAAGCCAATCTTGTAACACTTGCACATATTGTTTGCTTAGAGATGTGTGTGTGTGTGTGGGCATGTACCTGACGCTGTAAGGAGTGTATGAGGCTCTTAATGTGGGAGATCATGTCTGTCAGCTTTGGTACTGAGCTGTGCTGCTGCTTGCGTGTTGTTCTGTTCAGCCACTCAAAATGGTGCTCAAAGGACTTTAGGTCCGCATAGAGCTGAGAAAGTGTAGGCTTGAACTGCAAGAGAGGAAAAGAAAAGAGCCAGAAACAAAATTATTTAGAGAAATCAGAACAAAATATCATGATAATGTCATGGGAGATAACTACATTGTACAAGCAAATAGACAGATGTACAGTTAAAGGGCCGTCCCATCGGCGGTGCAACCGGTGGACCTGCTCTTAAGAGGGCTGGGGCCCTGGGCGGCCCTGTACTGATAAATAGTTACATAATGAAAATAAATGGCAGCATGAAAGCCTATTTGTCCTCATACACACCTCCAGAGTGGTGAGGTCACTGACTCTGCTGCTGATCGCTGGAAGAGACTTGAACCTGTGGTGATCAATCTCTGTGGCAAACACTGGGTTTTTCTGAAAAGAAAGGACAGAAAGACAGAACAGGCATTAATCAAAAAGAAAAAAAATAAGCATGTTACACAAATAATGAAAATGTCATGACGTTTTCTTCTGGTCACACCTAATTTCCAGATCCCCAACTCTGAACTCAACAATCAAAACAACAGAGTAAGAGTTGTCCCACAAGTGAAACGACTGGCCTCCACCAGCAGAACCACCGCAGAATTATAGGAAACAGCAGTCACCCAGAGTTCCCCGGGCTTTAACTTCTGAACCCAGACAATAAAAGTTCAAGACCTGAAGCCACAGGATGTTTTCTAGAGGAAGAATAACAACATATGCAATGACTAAGGAGTTTGAAGTGGAATAGACAACACTGGGCTGCAGGGAAACTCCAGGGTCAGGACTAAAAAAAGGTGCCATGACGAATGGGTCGGTCCATGCCTGGATGCACTGCCTTCACCTGGCACTAGAGGGAGACAGAAACGATCTCAGGTGTTTCTAAGGTATCTCAAGGGGGGCGAAGAGTGACCCTAACTTGCTCTCGCCGGTGTTTAGACAATATCCGAGGTTGCTAATGTGGCTGCCACGTGAATGGAGCAGAGCCTGTTTACGAGTCATCCAAAGGGTTGTTTGTGAACGCTAATGAGTGCTGATAATGTGACAGGTGCAATGCGCCCTTTGCATGTTTGAAGCCCCATCAGAAGAGGAAAACAACATCATAGACCAATTAGAAGTCAACATGACGAACATAATAGCGTGCTGAAGCCAGCTTTCCGTCGCCACTCTTGCACTCTTTGGAATGATGTGTTTTTTCCTTGATTTGTTGTTGTTTTTGTGTACTTCTGCTCCCTCAGCTGAATCCATCCATTTCTCTATCTAGGCTCCGTGGTAGCAGCCAAATGATGACACACTCCATCCTATACCTCATCACTCTTCATCCTAGTGGCGCTATCATCACACACAAACCTTGTTGAGCGTCTCTCATCCAGAGCACTCTCTGATCTCTTTATCTCCTCGGTCGCTTGTCCCGTTTCCCCCCACCCTCTCCGTTTGGATCATGACCTCACTCCACTGATTCTTATGCCCTCCCTCCTCCTGTCTTCCTGAATGCAAATACGGGAATGTGATAAATCGGAGTGATTTTTATCAGGACACTTTGCTGTGGAGACCGAAAGCTAAACAAGCAGCCCCACACCTACACAGACCACAACTATTTACAACATGCACACTCTCACCGGCACGCACACACGGTCATACAAACATCGCATGTATACACACTCTCACCACCTCACACAAGTAACAGTAACACATTCTGTACATACACGCACACATCGGGTTTTATAGCTTTCTTGTGGGGACTTTCCGTCGACTCCCATTCTATTTTTCTTTCCTAGGCTTGACCCCTGTAAAGTGGAACTCCATGCAAGAAGAAAAGAAACCAAAATAAATGCTTCATGTCACTGAAAAACTAACAAAATATTTTTCAAAGTGTGTCGGGCCCTTTTGTCACCAGTGGGGTCTTTGATAGGGTTCTCCGCTGTAACATCTGGTGCACATACACAAGGCGGCAGACGCAAAACACCCTTATATACAACACGCACGCACACAACCAAGTGTTATTGTATCTAATTGAACCACAGGACTGGAAGAAGTGGCATCTGGTCTTGGGTTTATAAGTGATGGAGTCAGATCAGGTGATTTCTCTGTTCTCAAAGGAAAATCTGTCTTGTTCGGGATGAGTATGTTTGAGTTAGCATAACCTTGTACACATAATCTCAACAGCAACGGGAATCAAAGACCATGCAAAAATATGACAAGTGACATCTTAAGGGGGTAGAAATGAGACTTCTTCAGGGGAACACACACACATGCAAAGATATTTTGAATAGTGTTTCAAATGTTTTTGCCCTTATCTGTGTTTTAATTAAATTTTCATATTTTCAGTTTTCATTTTAATTTTAGTTTAATTTCTAGTCATTGTTTCATATGCTATATTGATACAGGTATGTTTGTATTTTAAAAAGAAATCTGAAAAGTTATCATTTTTTTCCAGTTTCAGTTTTATTTCAGCATCAGATTTTAGTACTTCAACTTAAACTGATTTAAGTTATTTGCCAAGGCAACATTTAAAAAAAAATAAATCATTTAGTTTAATTTTTCATGTAATATGTATTTATTTCTTTTTATTGATTGTTTTTTAATAGTTTTAGTTAACAATGACATTGGCCCATACAATGAAAGTCAATGGGGTCCAAAACAACATTGGGCCCATTTACTTTCAATGTACAGGCAAAACAGACATTTTTTTTTTTAAATGTCTAATTTTGTGTTCCACTGAAGAAAAAAAGGCATGCAGGTTTGGAATGACATGAGGGTGAGTAAATGATGACAGGATTTTCATTTTTGAGTGAACTATTAGTAGCAACTCCAACGAAGGATTACGGCTCATACTATGCCATTAAGCAGTACATCTGTTGGCATTTTCATTTTCAGTGGAACTACATAGAAGGCAGCACTGTACTTTTCACCTTTCAGTGCCACGTGCTTCACTCGTGCTGTTAAACAGGACCTCCAAGTAACCATGGGAACACTGATCTGTTTATGTTTCCGAGGGAGGGAAGGGAGGCCTCGGAGAGGTGAGGGGTGCACTGTGGGTTCAAGACCCTCAAAGTACAGCTCTCCATCACACAGCAACCACAAAACCCCAAGTAAAGCCCACAGCATTTCGCTCTCAGATGGTCTGAGCACTGGATACGAGCACAAGGCTCGTTCTGAGCCATGCAGATCGTGTTTACCCCCCATCCCGTAGGTTCAGGCTCATTAGCTGCAAGTTTACAAATGTTACATTGCGAGCTTTGATGCAGTCTGGGATGTCAGCCCTGCTGCTGGGCCTGAATCCAGGGATCTGTGTTTTTTTTAGTCAGATAGAGGCTACAGTAATGAGCCTTATCTACTCCCACATGGGCTCAAAGCTACCGCAATCTGCTATCTCAGCTCTAATATGAGCCAGCTGAATGAAAAGCCGATCAGCGGCGGTGTGTGCGTAGGTTTGTGTGCGAGCAAAAGCGCAAGAGATAAGCCAATTCCTGTCCACAAATCTTTGCAAGGAGCATTACTGTAGCCCAGCTGTTCAGAGGCTCAAGATCAAGATCTGATCATCATCAGCATCTCTGAGTACAGTGTGAACTTCCTCTCCTGGTGTCACACCAGATCAACTCACCAGTAGATCCTGAGTCAGCTTCAGAAGGTGTCTGGTCTGATTGGTCAGCTTGTCAAAGTCAGTCTGGATCCGCCGGGGGTGGGCAGGGAAGGCAGATGCTAACAGATGAAGCTGAGCCAACAGCAGCGAGAGGAGCAGCGATGAGGAGGAGTCACCCAGCACTGCGGAGGAGAGCAAATCATTGATGCACAGCTACAAACAACACTCCTATGTTCGTCTCAAGGCTCCCGTCCCACAACGGGACCGTGTTTCCACACGTCCACAAAGCACATCGAGTCTCAGCCAGAGGACACTGCTTTCATCTTTTTAGGAGAAGGAAATCACACATGTTGCATCACACCAGAAGAAGAAGTGGTCCGCTGACGCTGCTGTGCGCCCTGAGCGAGTAACACTTGATCCATTATTACTGTCGACATGATAAATGCTTCTCTAATGAACTAACCGCGAGCGCCTCAAGCCGTTCTCCTGTCAAACTAACTCTACCCCATCATTACCACTTACAACCCGTACAGGTTTGCATCAAAAAGTCCCGCATTTATAAATGACAATAAAGGCTTGTCAGTTCAAGAAATCAGTAGGGATGCTTAATAATTTCGTAGGTTAATGTTAGGCGATATAAAACGAGTTAGAGTGTTTTAATTACGAGGGTTACAGCAACAAGTGTCAATCGCTACACTGTAAACAGCAAATTAGTAAAAAAAAAAAAAAAATAGTGTCGTCACTAATGTAGCCTACGTACAAAAAATAACAGAGCGAATATATAAACAATGTGACACTTACATTTCATATTTGTCCAGGTCCTTGTTTTAAAAAGTAGACACGTTGCAAATAAATACGCAGAGAAATAAATAAATAAATAAACAAACAAAAGTGTAGAAATTAATAAATAAATGAGGCGCAGATGTTGTCACGTGCTCCAAAGTTCGTCTCTCTCTCTCAGTGTCCGCGCGAACGGCTCGCGACGGTAGTTTACAGAGGAAGAGCGTGAGGTGAGGAAGAAAATGAATGAATGACAGAAGTGCAGAATTAGCGAGAACAAGAAAAAAAGCAGCAAAACTTGACTCTGTCCAGTCCCAATAGTTGTTTGGTTTTAACAAACGCGAGTGAGGATGGAAAGAGACACGGCGAGGGTCAGAGAGGTGTATGGAGGGAGAGACAGAGAGAGAGAAGGATGCGAGGGTAAGTCTAATTTTTCGCGAAGTGAAATGTTTAGGCTTGTTTAAAACTTCCTTTATAAAGACGGGGGTATGACACATCCTGAGTCACCACTTCATTCATAAAAACACTCACACACACACACATACACACACACTCGCTTTCTCCTCAGAGCGCGCGCTTCCCGCCCCTCGGCACTGTCTGTCTCCTTTTGCGAATTTTTGAAAGAGAGAAAAAAAAGACGTTTCTGTTGTTTTTATTTTTTTTCCCCTCTGGCAATATCATTTTCTGTAGGTCTGTCTATCTCTCCTGCTATCTCTCTTCCTCTGCTCCATCGCCAATCAAATCGTCCATCTCTTAATCTTTCCATCTGCAGATCTCTTCCCCTCTCTCCCTCTATCACTGCAAAAGTTTAAAAAGCCCATTGTTTCATTTTATATCAGTCAATCTGAGTTTCATAACTCTCCCGTTCTGACTTTCTCTCAGCCCCGTTATATTAGGAATAAATAAACACTTTATTTGCATAATGTAATGTAAAGGGAGCAGCTGCATTGCGCATATTTACCATATTCAAACTTCGCTCCTGAGACAGCAGTCTGTTATTTCCACCCTATTTCCACTCTTTTCGTTCTCTGACGCTCCCCCTTCTTTCTCTCCAGGGTAAAGGAAAGAGTGAGAGAAGGAATAAAAGAGAAAGGTGTTGCATAGTAAGGCCTGTAAGTGTTGCATAGTAACAGTTAGGGAACTTGCAGAACATTAGCACTAAGACATCAAGAGAGAAAGAGAGAGACAGGCAGAGTTAGAGAGAGAGGGAGAGGGGGAAGGTTAATTTAGCATATACAGAAACCAGTGCACGGCGCTGGAAACACGGAGTCACATGCAATAAAGCATAGCACAGTGTTGCAAAAGAAGCAGAGAGGAGTTTCCAGACAGAGAGAGAAAGTATGGGTGAGGGGTTAATGCAACCTTAAATACACATGCTGCATTAATAGCTGACCTTTCTAGATTCACGAAAAGTGAAGAAAAACTCACTCAGGGGTGTAGGAACAACTTGAAACATGTGCAAAGGGGGGGACAGTAAAGGTATGGGAATGATTATCTAACAAAAATTGGGGGAACAGTGGAGCCGTGGCACAGTGGGTAATTCACAGGCACTGGGGTTTGAGTCCGGCCTGTGTCATGCTCTGATCCTATTCTGTCCTTCATTTTATTGGCACTTTAGATGGGTCAGGGGTCAAATGAATGACAAATAAGAGTGTCCACAATAAGGAAAAACTACTTGAAAACATGTCCAAGCTAGAATAAAAATGTTGTTTTATATTAAAAGAATGTTTTATTCATGTTGTTTCGATACTGAAAAAATTTACACCATTTGTCATTAAATTATACTGTATATAAGGTACTTTTAAAAAAAAAAGTCATGAACAGTTAATTCATAAATATTATGTTCTTGGGATGTCGTATATGACATTTCATGACTTTGCGTTGTCATGAAAAAGTCAAATTATCTGATATTGTAAGAAACTCATTGAACTCAGTGACCCTGACACATGTTCACGAGGGTCTTCAGAGGTCCTTGCTATGATTTCTTGTTTTTCGTACTACATAACTTTGATTTGGCAAACATAAGTGTTTCAAATATTATTATTATTTCATTATTTTTTTTTTTTTACAAAAACTGTTTCATTTCTTTATTCTAAGAAATAGTAATGAATGCATGTGAAAAGCACTGTTCACACAAAACCGTTCATTTTCCCACTCCCTTGTATACACTCACACACACACACAAGGGTGTGCAGAGGTAATGCGGTTGCAGGGTCACGTTCTGGTTTTGTTGGGTCAGCCATAAAGAAGAAAGGGAGGAGAGAGGAAGACATGGAAGGAAGGGAAATGGATGAGTGTGCAGGAGCGATGGAGGGATGGAGGGAGATATTGACACACTCGTTCTTTTAATTTCCCACATCAAAGGCCTGTTTGAAGACACAGCTGGGAAAAGAATAAAAGAAAGAGTGAAGTTAGTCACTCACCGACTCTCTCTGCCTGCATGCCCTGATGGGGGTCTCTTGGGTGGTTGATGGTGAGTCTGTTTAAGTCCCTAATCCAAAGGGCGTGTGTGTCTGATTATGTGTGTGGGTGTGTTAGCGGGTTACCAATCAGCGGTGATTGCTCTGCTGTATGCGTGTGTATGTGAGTGTGTGGTCCTGACGTTCAGCCCCTCACATCGCCGATCGCTGAATGCACCGGAGGAAAGACCGGTAGTCTGAGCTGTCCAGTCACAAACCTCACAGACATTACACACAATCTCCTACACATTCGCACACACTCCTCGATCACGAGGGAAGTGAGGCACAGGTGGGGAGCAATAAGTGTCCAGACATCCTGGTACCTCATTACTGTAATATCCCCCATTATGAGACTCACACACACATTCATTATGTCCACATTCACACGCTGCCAGACCTCCTCTCCTCAAATACACATACACAGCAGCACGCAATAATACACACACTGTTTCATTGGCCAACATGCTCAAAAACTCAGAAATGGTTTTTGTTGTCTTTTTTAATGGCTTCCTTTGATGTGTCAGCACCCTTAGGCAAGAGGGCAGAAGCTTAATTGGAACAATTAAGGCACTAATGAATTTCAACAGGTGGTTAAAATGCTGAGTTTAAGAACTACTGTTGAAAAGCTGCTTTTTTTTTCCTCGGGAATGGACAGCAGGCTTAGTGAGTCTAATGGTTTAACATAATTAAACTCAAATAAATGAAACTTGAAAGGTAGAGAAAGAGTCTACTCCTTTCAGTTTCAGTTTACAAATAATGTTCAGCTAGTGTGTGAACAGTGCAAATTATTTTTTTTAAGGAAAAGGAAGAATACAACCAGGACATTCTGCTAAACTTCTCCTTTTGTTTTCCACAAACAAAAGAAAGCTATATACAATAATTAGTCATTTTTGTGTGAACTCAAAAATAACTGATTTTTGTTTATGGCTTTCTTTTGTTTGTGGAAAACATAAGGAGAAGTTTAGTAGAATGTACTGGTTGTACTTTTCCATACAGTGAAAGTGAATTTTATACTTTTTCAAATAATGCAATAAACATGTTATAAATAACAGAAAATGTATCACGAAACACCATAATGTACATTACATTAGAATGTACATTTATAACAAAAATTTGAAAAAATAAAATTATTTATAATGTCATATGTAATATCATATGTGATGTGTTATGCATGGACTTCTGGGATGTATTTTATCTATCTATCTATCTATCTATCTATCTATCTATCTATCTATCTATCTAGCACAGATTAACTGATCAAAAGCATATGTGCAATGTAAGTCAGTTTGGATAAAAGCGTCTTCCAAATTCATATAACATATTAAAATAATTTTAACTCAAGATCAATATTTCATGTCTCCATCTGTACTTATTTGGTAACACTTGCTAACATTTTGCACTGCACTCATAATCATAATCACACTTTCATTTCCCAAGCCAAAACCTCACAGCAGTTCACCATCATTTGGTTTTAGTCTACTTTGTTTTTTACTGCCAAACTGCATGTGCAATTACAACCATTATTTGTGGAACCATTTAGTTTCTCGAATGGAAAACTCCTTCAGAAATGCTGAACGTTTTAGTTTAACAATGTGTGTGTGTTGGGGGATGAATAATTATTAGTTTATTAGTCAGTGTTATGGAATATGTTTCTACTGGTCTAAATAGGTAATAACACGATTTGATAAAAGTGAGGATGTTTAAATTACTTAGCAGTAAAATAAATCAAACTTTGTTTAATATTACTCTGTTCTCCAATGTTTCAATACACAGCCTTTTATAATTATGATTATGTTACGTGCAGTACTGCATATCATAGCCTTAGTCATAAACACACACACACACACACACACACACACAAACCAATATCAACAGTTGGCAGAGCACATTAAATACCTGCAAAAGCATGATCTGATATAAATTAATAACTTCTTTACCATCTCACTAAACCCTCAAGGGAATTTCACAATGGAAGAGGTGTTGAGAAAGAAAGAGGAAAAAAGAGTGAGAGTGACTGCTGGAAGATGAATGTGTGCATGTGTGGGAGGATGTATAAATACAATCAAAAAAGAAAGATAATTCTTATGACAGGATGTTGTTCATGTCCTTTGACCCTAACTGACTGCTCCCATTCTTTGAAACTGCAGAGAAAAAAGAGGTGTGTCCTGATCAACTACGATCTGGCAAGCCCCCTTCACCTTTCCCAACCCGTGTGCCCCTCTACAGACGTCAGAGAGCAAGTGAGTGTGTTAATGGCTCTATGGGAAAAGCAAAAGGGGGAAGAGAGAGAAAGAATGACACACTGCAGGAAGATAATCATTGAGCAATAAAGTGACGTCTCAGAATCTGTCTCACAATGCTGCAGACACAAGCCTGTAAGAACACACGTGCACAGGAAACCACACATAAACACTTCTGGATTACACCTCTGCCAAATGATATTGGGTCAATAAATGTGCTGTATATAAGCTAATAAGTACACTAGGGCTGTGTATCAAATATTGATTTTCTGATTAATCATCTGATCTTGATTCTTAAAATCCAAAGATCAATTTTTTCTGTGCCAGTGTTTCCTGTAGCACTTTTCAGCATTGCCGCACACCTTGCTGCTAAATCTACAGACCAAAAAGTCATATTTTAAGTCTCAATTGAGTCTCAATTAAATATGAGATAAAAAAGGGTGTGTACATTTTCTTGCAGGCTGCATGCAATCGTATTTACTGTAGTGTGATCAGTATAGTCTGATTGCTATTTGAATTACTCTGATGAACTGGTTCATACTAGTGGATTAAAAACATACAGTGCCACCAATGTAAAATGATTCACAACAGTGCTGGGAAAGTTACTTTTAAAAGTAAAGCATTACAATATTGTGTTATTCCCTATAAAAGTAACTAATTACATTAGTTACTTTTTATGGAATGTAATGTGTTACGTTACGTACTTTCTAAATCTGGGCAGGGCTTGCTTGTTTGTTTTTAATATAAAATAGTTATATTTTTGGGAAATGTATAAGATCTTTCAGACCAAAAATGAAATGAATGAGCCTCAGGGTGAAGGAAAAGTAAATTCACGTCTGTACAGTAGAACGCATGAGAAAGTTCAACACTCTTTAGCAGTAAAAAGGTCAAAAATTATATAAAAAAAAAAAAAATTCATCAAAGGTCAGCAGCAAAGACATTGGTTAATAAAATGGGATTAAATACATAAAGGCTTGTCACAGCACCTACATATAGCTCTTTTGTTGGTTTTGATTGCTTTTATTGTCCTCATTTATAAGTTGCTTTAGATAAAAGTGTCTGCTAATTGACTAAATATAAATGTAAATTTAACATATTTAATTATTGCAGGTTTGTGTCCTATTCTGAGTTTGCATTTCACTGTTTTTATTTTTTCATTTTGAGGAATACTTAATCTGTTTTTTGAGAGTGAGATGAATTAATGCATGTTCACATTTAGTCTAGAAATACAGTACAATACCCAGGGGTGATTCTAAGATTTTCATTTTAGGGGGCTCAGCCCCCAATGAGGGTATAATATGTGTGTGTGTGTGTGTGTGTGTGTGTGTGTGTGTATATATATATATATATATATATATATATATATATATAAATAAAATAAAAAATGTTTGACTAATAGGAGTGGTATACTAAACTTACAAACAAAAAAGTGCAGTATTCCACTGTATTGCATAGATAGGTATAACATATAGGCCTAACTGAATAAGCCAAATACAAGTCTTCATGATCTCACACACTCACCTGTTTACTGTACACACACAAAATTTTACTGTTTGCATTTCTAGTACAACCCTCTTTCCTTAGCTCAAGTATGCAAACCTCTTTGCCACATGCACTGGAATATATATTACATTGAATGTTAAATTTTCAAATTAAAATGGCAACATGATCGTTTTATAAAGTATGCGTTCATATGTGCTTCATTTTCACTGGAGGAAACAGCTGTGGTGTGATGATGAGGGGTGAACGCAGCAAAAACAGGCTACAGTAGATGGGGAACCGCTGCCTTATGATATTTTGTAAACTGTATTTATGACAAAGAACAGAACTGCACAGATGCAGATATTATAACAATCTATTTGGCTGCGTCAAGGCGCTTCTTCCACGAGCGACTACACGCAGCAATTCAGGACTCTAGCGGCGACTAGTGGATGGAATGAGGCTGCATTACTCAGCGCCTACCGTCAAGGGCTGGATTCCCGTATTCAAGCTCAAATGGCTATTTATGATGACTCCGTTGGACTGGAAAGCTTCATGCAGAGAGCCAACCGTATTTCCCAGCGACTAGCCGCCTGTCACACTGCTGAAGCCGTCCACCAGTCTGTCGTGCCTGCCAAGGGTTCCCCAGTACTAGAACCAATGCAAATGGACAATGCTCGGCTCACCCCTTCTGAACGTGCGCACCGCCTTGCTGCTGGTCTGCTGCACTGCAGCGGATCACTATATCAGAACCTGCCCAGTCAGACCCCCACGTCCTGCGGACCCTGTCGTTTCCACACTGTCTCTGCTCTCAGTGCAACTACTTACCTCAGAAGACTCTGTTACAGTCCCTGCCCTCATCGACTCGGGCTCCTCGGGCAATTTCATCTCCCAGGACCTATTGAATCGTCTCCATCTGCCCCGGAAACGTCGTGACCAGGAGTTCCGAGTCGAGACCATCCAGGGAAAACCGCTAGGATGTGGGTGGGTGAAATACCGAGCACCGACTCTAAGGCTCAAGATTGGTCACCTGCACGAGGAGGAGATCACTTTACTGGTACTGGAGGGACCCACGGTGGATATCATCCTGGGACGCCCCTGGCTAGTTCTTCATTCTCCAGAGATCAGATGGGACTCATGTGAGGTGATTCGTTAGAGCGAGCACTGTCACCGCAACTGCCTCACGTCATTACCCACTCTGCTCCCAGGATCCCGCTCTGTTCAAGTTGCTTCTACCCTCATCGAGAGTCTCGAGCCTCAAGAGAAAGTCACGGTCCCATCTGATTATTCGGTGTTCCAGGATGTCTTCAGTAAGCAGGGAGCCATCAAGTTACCACCGCATCGGCCATGGGACTGTGCCATCGACTTGCTGCCTGGAGCTAAACTCCCCAAGGGTAGAGTTTACCCGTTGTCCATCCCGGTGCGCAAGGCGATGGAGGAATACATCAAGGAGGCTCTCAACCAAGGATTCATTCGACCTTCCACCTCTCCAGCTGCTTCGAGTTTCTTCTTCGTGGGCAAGAAGGACGGGGGTTTGCGGCCATGTATTGATTATCGAGTTCTGAACTCCCGGACGGTGAAACTGCCTTATCCTCTTCCCCTGGTCCCGGCTGCCCTTGAGAAACTCCGTGGGGCCTGCATATTCTCCAAGCTGGACCTGCAAAGTGCGTATAACCTCGTTCGAATCTGGGAAGACGACGAATGGAAGACGGTATTCATCACACCATCTGGCCACTATGAGTATCTCGTTATGCCGTATGGGCTAGCCAACGCCCCGTCCGTCTTCCAGGGGTTCATGAACGAGGTATTCCGGGAATACCTCCACCGCTTTGTGATTGTCTACATCGACGATATCTTGATTTATTCCTGGAACGAGTCCGACCATCGCCAACACGTCAAGCAGGTCCTTCAGAAGCTCCGTGAACACCACCTCTTCTTGAAGCTGGAGAAATGCGAATTCCATCGGCCCAATGTGCAGTTCCTGGGTTACATCGTCGGCCAAGAAGGGATTTTAAATGGACCAGGGTAAGGTAGACGCAGTCAAGGAGTGGCCTCTTCCCCAGACAGTGAAAGAGCTCCAAAGGTTTCTAGGATTTGCTAACTTTTACCACCGATTCATCAAGGATTTCAGTCTCCACACTGCGCCATTGACTTCTATGCTCCAAGGAAAGCCCAAGTCCCTGTCCTGGAACTCCAGCGCCCATGAAGCCTTCAGGAAACTCAAGGCAGCCTTCAGCACGGCCTCCATCCTTCACCATTCTGACCCGACAGTTCCTTTCGTAGTGGAAGTGGACGCCTCCACCACCGGTGTCGGGGCCGTGCTGTCCCAATATCATGGTGAGCCTCCTAGCCTCCAGCCTTGCGCGTACTATTCCAAAAAACTGACCTCAGCGAAGCAGAATTATGACATCGGAAACCGGGAGTTATTGGCCATCAAACTTGCCCTAGAATAGTGGCGGCACTGGCTGGAGGGAACAAACCATCCATTTACTGTCATCACCGACCACAAGAACCTCCAATACCTCAGAGATGCCAAGAGACTCAACCCACGCCAAGCCCACTGGGCGTTATTCTTCACCAGGTTTCAATTCTCCATTACCTACCGTCCAGGAAATTGTAACAATAAAGCCGACGCCCTCTCACGGATGCATTCTCCAGACTCACCCTTCGATCCTGAGCCAGTTCTCCCTCCAGCCATGATTGGAAGTCCCATCCACTGGAACATCGACGAGGACATCCGAGCCCCCACTCTTACCGAACCTGCTCCGCTGGGAGGCCCAGAAGGAAAGACGTATGTGCCCACTTCTCAGCGACAATTCCTTCTGGGCTTGGTGCACAATGTACCTGGCTCTGGACATCCAGGCAGCCAACAGACACTCTCGCTCATTCAAGCTCGGTACTGGTGGCCTAGTATGACCTGTGACGTCATCAGGTACGTCCGCAGCTGCTCAGTCTGCACCATGTCCAAGACCCCTCGTCACCTCCCTGTTGACAAGCTCGTGCCCCTGCCGATCCCACATCGACCCTGGTCCCACATTGGAATAGATTTTGTGACTGACTTACCCAACTCCGATGGCAATACCTGTATATTGGTAGCCGTAGATCGCTTCTCAAAAGGCATGCAAGCTCATACCCTTCAAGGGACTTCCAACCGCTCTCGAGACTGCAGAGAGTCTGTTCACTCACGTCTTCAGAAATTTTGGAATCCCCGAGGATATAGTCTCCGATAGAGGTCCGCAGTTTATTTCCCACGTTTGGAGGGCATTCTTCCGGCTGTTAGGGGTCACTGTGAGCTTGTCCTCCGGTTACCACCCCCAGACGAACGGCCAGACTGAGCGAAAGATCCAAGAACTTGGACGTTACCTCCGGGCATACTGTCACGATGACCAACACAGCTGGAGTCGCTTCCTCCCTTGGGCCGAGTATGCACAGAATTCCCTGCGTCAGAACACCACCGACCTCACTCCGTTTCAGTGCATACTCGGTTACCAGCCACCACTCTTCCAGTGGACAGGAGAGCCGTCGGAGGTTCCAGCTGTAGATCACTGGTTCCGAGCGAGGGAGTGTAGGACTCAGCTCACATACACCTCCAACGTGCAGTGTGGAGGCACAAGACCTTCGCAGATGCTCGACGTACCTCTACTCCCACCTATCACCCTGGAGACAGAGTATGGCTGTCCACCTGAGATCTGCGCCTCCGCCTGCCCTGTAAGAATCTGAGTCCCCGCTACATTGGTTAGTTCCAGATACAGATCACCGAGGTCACCTATGAACTGCAACTCCCACCCAGGTACCGAATTCACCCCTCTTTTCCATTTTTTCTCTATAAATTACAGCAATAAAGAGTTTATTTTGGGCATTATAACAAAAATATATACAAATGAGTAAAAATCAAATCAAGAAAACATGTATGGATACCCACCTTATAATTCATCACACTTTGTCACCACACACAAAGGACAGTTCAATGTAACTGAGCCAAGTGTGCAAACACACACACACACACACACACTTAGATTACAACTAAATAACTTAATAGAATTTATCTCTTAAATCTGACGTACTGAAATGTCGAGATGATATTTTATTTCCTTGACACACACAATCTGGTTACGAAAATTCTCCTAAACGGTAATAAGTAGTTGTAAATCACTCGCGGCAGTAGCTGTCTTCCGGTCCTTGGAGCTTGGCAGCAGTGTTCAGATATTACCCTGACGCACACAAACACACACTCTGATGCAAGCTGTTTGCTGGAAGACATTAGGATGGTATAAGAGAGAATGAGTGTGCATTGTGGTCAGGTCAGTAGGTGAAATGAGATACTTGAAATAATGAAATACTAATTAGGAAAAGAGGAAACAAAAGCAACTATTTCTATTCAATTCTGTTTATTTACTGTAACACATACTATATTTGTAACATGCACTCGAACGATTTGAATGAGCAATAGGTCAAAGAGAGACCAAGAGAGAGGAAGAAAGTAGGAGAACAGAATGAAGATGGAGGACAACCCACGCAAAAAGGAACTTTTTACAGGGTGGGCAAGTCTTTCCACACTCACCCCCCCTTCCTCGCGTCTCATCTGTTCATCTCATGAGCGTGTTAACATTTTGCAGACTTCATTTCAGTCTGTTAAAGCACGCGTATACAAACACAGGAATGCTGACCGTCCCGCACATAGTCGGCTTAAACATTCTTTCCTCACCTGTCATTGTATGTGTCTTGTCTGTATCTCAAACCATCACTTCCCAGTCTGTCTCAAAAAACATTTTCTTGCTCGGAAAAAAAGTAAGCATTTATATAAGAATTTACTTAAGAAGATAAATTTTGTAGAGAATAGGACTGATTTTCAGACAATATATCTTCCAGGTTTTTTCAGTTTATTTATTTATTTATTTATTTTTGAAGCATGAATGTAATAAAATTTGGCAAGGTCTAGTCTTAAAACAATAAGAAAAAAAGTCCCAATACAGAAATAGGATGATCAGGGTAAATTTTACTTATTTTGTCTTCTGATAAACATGTATTTTATGTAACTTATGAAGGCAGTACTAATGAAAAAATTATATTTACAAAATTCACACATCATCATCCTGTTCAAATGTTTACACCCCCTGCTCTCAATGCATTGTGTTGTCTACCCGAACATCAGTAAATATTTTCACCTTTCGTAATGATTGTGTATAAAAGAGTCCCTCAGTTGTCCTCAGCATGGAAAAATGAATCCCAAAATCACAAAGTCACTGTTGGAAAGGAGCAAAAAAAAAAAAAAAAAAAAAATGCAGAAGATGCTGGAAAACCAAAGAATACAGGATCTAGAGGATTTTTCTGAAGAACAGCAGGCAGCTGAACTGCACCAGACAAACAAGGGACTCCTGAACAACTATCACTAAACATAAAAACAGTCTTGGATGATCTTTAGTCTTCAAAGGTATATTCTTTAAAAACAAGTGTTTATTCAAAGAGAAGTTTTACTGCAAAACAAACAAAATCGAAAAAATATATTTTTTATTGCAGTATATGGCTGTCTCTTTTTCCATCTCTCTGTCTTTCATCGCCTCTCCATCTCTCTTTATCTCGGCGGAAGAGTAGGTGTTGGAGGAGAGGGCTAAACATAAACCGGGGGCTGCTAAACAATAACAAAAACAAGCGGATGGAACCAGGAGTGAAATATGTAAACAGGTTACTAGCATGGTATGTCTCTCTCTCTCTCTCTCTGTCTGAGAAACTTCAGCAAGGACATCTGTAAAAGGACTAGTGACTGATGGGACAAAAGAAAAATACAAGACAACCAGCATGAGTGGGGCTATTTTTAGCGCATTCTTTGTAGCTAAAAAAAGACACCCAGGAGACATTGGGCATTCTCAATGTCTTTGTCAGGCTCGTCTGATAGCTCACAAGAGAGGAGCGTCACAAGTGGCCAAAGGCCAAACTCATCACCCTCCCTTTTACTGGAGACCTTCTGTTACACATGCACTGGACCCTCCCCTTACTGGACACCCTTTTGCTCCTCTTGCGTCACAGAGGGCTAATTGGAGGGCTGTGTGTTTTCTAAGGGAGGAATCTCACTGCTCAAAAACTGAGGAAAGGAAAAGTAAAGGTAAAGCAGGATGAGATACGATGATGGCTGATGTTGGCTGACAGAGAGACTGTGGGAAGGCAAGAAAGAGGGTGAGAACGTATCAGCGAGAGGAGACAAAAGATCCTGGAATGCTCCTCCAGCGTCATCAGTTTGTCCCACTGACTGGGTTTTCATCGTGACCCTGATGATATGAAAGAGGGAAGCCTTTGGAGGGCATTCTCATGCTCTCAGTCTTGTGACTAATGCCAACCAACATCCGTACCTCTTGCAAAAATGTGCCATTTAGTCCCACACAGAATTGGCTCAAAGAACAAAGAATGCTAATCTCTACTTTCCAATAACTTGGGCATTTCCATTGTGCGTTAAGCAATGATCCTCCTTATGTCTTCCCATCTAAGAGAGTTTCATAAGACTCTTACTATGTGAAGTAGCCTATAATCACCAATTATAATCTGAACTAGAGCAAATAATCAAAAAACAGCCTTCCTTCCTTCATCTCAGTTTTTAGTATGCAGATGTACCAGTATTTTAGGGAGGGACAGTTATCATTGTGCCCCTCAGGAGGCCATTAAACCTCTTTGACAGCTACTGACAGCTACCTATTATGCCAGTCTTTTCATTGGCACTGTTATAGAGTCTTTGGTAGACCGGGCTGTCAACAGCTCATTGTTTAGTAACTCATGTTTTGTCTTGCGAACTGTAATCATGTGGGGTCTGATGCCACCCTCATGGTGGTTCTGGCTCTTTGCCTGTGCTGCCACAGATTTGCCAGTGGTTCTGATTGCTGAACATGGATGTATGTTTCTCCACTAGCTCAGTGTTTTCATATTCAGTTCTTTTCTCACTCATCACTTACACTCTGGAGGTGCTGGTAGATCCAGCACAGGCAACATCAAAGGACCGCCTACTCACCTGTCAATCAGTCAGACATTAAGCTAAAACAGGCATTTTATGGCTTAGGTGAGTCAAAAATGATCGCAGGAAGCAAGTACTCCTGAAGTTCAGTTAAATCAAAGGGATAGTTCATAAAAAAAAAAGAAAGAAAGAAAATTCGGTCATCATTTATTCACCGTCATGTCATTCCAAACAAATAATGCTTTCTTTCTTCTGTGGAACACAAAAAAAGATATTTTGAAAAATGTCTTTTTTGTTCGCACAATGAGAGTCAGTGGGATCCAGTGTTGTATTGGGGCCCACAGACTTACATTTTATGGACATTCTTCGAAACACTTGTAGTAATCCACAAAAAAAAAAAAATAAATAAATAAAAACGTGCCATAATTGACCCTTCACAGGGAGTTTGATTGACAGGCGATCTGACCAATCATGATGCCGAATCTGCCTTTTTTGTCCAACAAACAAACCAGATAGGAGATCAGATTAACGTCGGTGGACTTGAACTTAAAAAATGCTGTGTATTGACGTCTTTCCATGGTTGAAACAAGATACCTTCTGATATTCATTCATGTTTATTTCACGCTATAACCAGTAAAGAGGAAGAGATGATCAGTTCATGTGCTGCTTGAACTGAGGCGATACAGCGATCTGTCACGACACATGAAAGAGCCACAAAATAGTTTGAGTTTCTTAAAAAAATGACAAAATTTGAAAGCTGAGACTTTGTTTCATACCTAAAGTAACCTGCTCTGTCTTGTCTGATGGTATGTTTTCAGTTTCCTCTTCGCTCCGCGATGTATATTTCACTGCGTGAGAACATGATGTGTGTCATGAGAGCGGCATGGCTTGTTGGACATAGCAACAGTAACAAAGGGGGGCGGGTTTTGTGAAGGGTCTTTTGCAAAATTTAAGCTTTTATTCATACAAAAACATTGATCAATGCACATACACAGAACCAGGGATGGGCAATATTTCAATTACATGTTTTTAAAATACGTTTTTGAAATACAAAATACTATTTTGTATTTTGTATTTAAATACCTTTGAAAAAAATCTAATGTATTTTGTATTTAAATACATTTAATCTTAGTATTTTTGTATTTTCAAAATACATAAAATACTTTTTGCCAATCAACCTCTTTATTTAGACTGCTGATTTCCTGCATCAACTAGTTCAAACATGCCACTTTCATTCATGTGAGCTGCAGCTGTATGACTCCATCTAGAATTGGGTAATGAAATTTTCTGGATTCCTGTAAGGAAATAAGGAATAATACTGCCTTCATGTGCTATCAAAATTTCCTGCTTCCAATTTGAGAAGTCCTGATTACAAGCTTGTCGCATTCAAGTGCTTTGCTGTTGGACTGAATAGGAATCGTGGAGGACGCCAGGTTTCCTGGGAAAATCTTATTGAAGCCAAAATCGTAGATATTCAAGATATTTAATTTTGAATAAAATGTAGCATCCCATTCGTTGACAACTATATAAACATTCACAGTGCTATCTTTACAGTTAGCTTGTTGACGATTCTGGATTTTCAGGCAAATACATGCTGTTTTGCTGTGTATAAAACATACAAAATGCTTGAAATGGTTATTGCACTACTATGTGCATGACTTTAACATTAAAACAAGGTGATCTTGACTCTGTGAGAAAAAAGCATACCTGTCCCAGCAGCAAATGTTTTCCCCTCCACCAAATTTAAAGTTTATGGCCTGCATAACTTGGGTATAAAAATTATAGTAGAAAGTAGAAAATATGACAACAGCATTCATGTCCAATTTCCAATTAGAAAAGTAATATATACAAAAAAAATAAAATAATAAAAAATGGGATAGCCTGTGAAGGCAGCATAAGATAAGGTAAGGATGTCATAGTCATTTGTACTTATTGATTAAGGTTCAAATGGAATGCCATTCAGATTTGCATTTAGTTACCAATGGCATGAAGGGAAAAAAGAGCACTAGCAATGGGAACATAGCATTAGCACTAGTCAGTTTTGATATTTTTGGTCAGATTTTGGTTTTATCAACTAGCTAGTCAAATGTGTTCATTAAACTTTAAGCATTACTGCTTGCTATAGTGATATGACAATATAAATGTAGTCGATGATATAAAGTGTAAATCAATTTAACTTTTTCTATGTCATTTATATATTGCCGTGTTATGCAAATATATTTGTGGAGCTTTTAGTGGGCAGGAGGTATTGACATGTCAGAGCGATAAAGTATGTATTTTGTGTATTTTCAAAATACAAAATACTGTATTTGTATTTAAATACATTTTCTCACACAGTATTTTGTATTTGTATTTAAATACATTTTTCCACAGTATTTTGTATTTTTATTTTAAATACATTTTGATGTATCTGTGCCCATCTCTGCATAGAACCTATCAAATATGGTAAACAGAGGATGAAATATGTATGAGGATTAGTGGTCAACCGATATATCGCCATGGTCAATATATCGGCCGATATTTGGCATTTCAGCGGGCTTTTATTTTGATGGCGCTGAGAATGGCAGCGCCTGAGCACACAGTGCTCACATTCTCCCTCTTGTTCGCTGTCGTCGTTCTGTCTAATACGGAAAGAACTGAAGTCTGTCTAATAATCAGATAGATAGGTTAAACAAAGGAATTAAGATGTATATAAAAAGTATTATAACAATTGCTTTTATACTATTAGTAATAGAAAGGCAAACATTATAATACTTTCTCGTTTGCCATCAGCATTTAACAAATACGCATTTACATAATTTAAAGGTGGGGTAAGTGATTTCTGGTAGCCAATGTTGATATTTCAAATCACCAAAACAAACACGCCCCTACCCCAAAAGGTTTGACACAACAAATCCCCAACAGTAAACTGCTGCCGTGTTCTATTTAAGACGGACTGACACAAATTTCAAATGATTTTCAACGGTCGCTTTGTCGTGTCCAGTGTAGACAGAATTTAGCTGGTGTGGCACGGTGTATCGTCTGGTGTAGACATGGTGTAATGCACCCCATATACTTCAAACGGAATCGAAGAATGAACTGATATGACATTTCGAACAAAATCAGGTCGAAACAAAGTTCGTTTTGAGCTCGTTTCGGCAGTTCGAAACAGCTCACCAAAGCGAACTTTCTGGTGGAGTTTGTTTTGGCTCCTAAACACCTTTGAGCTACCATTGGTCCGTAGCGATTACGCAATCGGTGGGTGTGTTCTGGAACTCCACCTTCTCTGACGTGCAATTTTTTTTGTTTTTCCCGGTTTGTTTCTCATTCAACGGAGGTCAGGCAGGAGAACAGCATCTCCAAGTCACTAGCAACATAAATACACTGTGTTGAATAGCTGAGCTGCCACAGATATATCCGCATCTGTACGATCGCTTGCGGAGAGACGTTGAAGATTCAGAGAAAGCATTTAATTCCTAGAAAGAAATTGCAACTAAGCTTGGTTTGGATGACCCAGAGTTATGCAAAAAGCGACGTAGAGAAACATCAGATGTAAGTTTTCCAAAGCCATGAAAAGAATGAAATGAAAGAGTAAAGATATAAGGTAGCAAGTACCAAATACATGCGTTTCATATAAATGTTACACCATACTGCTGCTGCTGCTGCTGCTGCTGTTGTTGTTATTTCAATAAGTGAATTTAAAAAGGTATACAATAAATGAAATGCCAAAAGAACATACAATAATAAACCTTTGTTTTTATCAAATTATGACAACACATAAAATATAAAAACGTGTAATAATTTATCCAGTTTAATAAAAGACCTAGATACATCTTCCCTGCATCGTTGTTGTGTTTATTAATCTACACTCCGCCTCCAGCAGCATGGGGGTGTTGGAATGTTCGATAACAGTATAAGGTGTCTCAGCCTTTTCGAACTTCTTTTTCCCCCCAAACGAACGACGAAAACGATCTTCGTTTGAAGTATATCAGGGCCTTAAGCCTTCTTTTGTTCCATAGACATTTTCCTCTTTTGTTTTTTGTCCGCCATCTCTATCTTTCTGTCGTCGCTCGGCTCGGCTAATGTCCATCATGTGCACTGAGCGTTCTCTCCTCTGCATCATGAGTAGACACGCCCCTTACTGCTGATTGGCTACAAGTTTGTTTTGTTACTCTGCCCGACTCAGTTTTCTAAAGCGTTTTTGAAAAAAACATACCCCACCTTTAAACAAATCTTTGAATGTCTAATGAACAATTAATTTCACAAACCTTGCAAACTTAGTCGAATCCAGTTGTGAGATCTTGTGAAGTGTGCATTTGTATCCTGCATGATCGTGTGTGCTTTGCATGATGGTCGGTCTATGTGAATTGAAAGCGGACAGAATCAGAATCAGAAACAGCTTTATTGCCAAGTATGTTTGCACATACAAGGAATTTGTTTTAGTGTCACAGCTTCCAGTACTCAGAAACAACAACAACAGCAACAACAACAACAACAACAACACACAGATAATAAAAATAAGATGTGAATAATATAGACATATACAGTATATATATATATATATATATATATATAAATTTAATTAAAAAATTATAATAATAATAATAAATTGTATGTACATGTCTGTTATAGATATACTAGACTGTAGGGTGATAAATAAATATGAGGTTATTGCACATATTTTTATTGCACAGTGGGAGAACATTTAACTGTTCATGAGGTAGATTGCCTGGGGAAAGAAACTGTTCTTGTGCCTGACTGTCCTGGTATTCGGTGCTCTGTAGCGCCGACCAGATGGCAAAAGTTCAAAAAGGAGATGGCATGGATGTGAGGGATGCAGAGTGATTTTCTGAGCCCTTTTTCTCACTCTGGATGTATACAGATCTTGGAGGGTGAGCAGGGGAGTACCAATAATCCTTTCAGCAGACCGAACTGTCCTCTGTAGTCTTCTGATTTCTGATTTTGTAGCTGAGCCAAACCAGACAGTTCTTGAAGTACACAGGACAGACTCAATGACGGCTGAGTAGAACTGTGTGAACAGCTCCTGTGGCAGGTTGAATTTCCTCAGCTGACGAAGGAAGTACAACCTTTGTTGGGCCTTTTTAGCAATGGAGTCTATGTGAGTGTCCCATTTCCGGTCCTGAGAGATGATGGTACCCAGGAACCTGAATGTCTCCACTGCAGCCACAGAGCTGTTCATGATGGTGAGTGGGGGGAGTGCAGGGGAGTTTCTCCTGAAGTCCACGATCATCTCCACCGTTTTGAGCGTGTTGAGCTCCAGGTTGTTATAACTGCACCAGATAGCCAGCTCTTTAACCTCCTGTCTGTAAGCAGACTCGTCGCCGTCCTGGATGAGGCCGATGACTGTAGTGTCGTCTGCAAACTTCAGGAGCTTGACAGAGGGGTCTTTAGAGGTGTAGTCGTTGGTGTACAGGGAGAAGAGTAGTGGGAGAGAACACAGCCCTGAGGGGCGCCATTGCTGACGGTGCAGGAGTTGGATGTGAATTTACCAGTTCTCACTAGCTGTTGCCTATCTGTCAGAAATAGAGTTAGGGACAGAGAGCTGGGTTAGTTTGGTCTGGAGGAGTGTTGGGATGATAGTATTGAAAGCGGAGCTAAAGTCCACGAACAGGATCCTCACATAAGTCCCTTGTCTGTCCAGATGTTGAAGGATGAAGTGCAGTCCCATGTTGACTGCATCATCCACGGACCTGTTTACTCGGTAAGCAAACTGTAGGGGGTCCAGTAAGGGTCCAGTGATGTCCTTCATATAAGCCAACACCAACCTCTCAAAAGACTTCATGACCACAGACGTTAAAGCAACAGGTCTGTAGTCATTAAGTCCTGTTATCTTGGGTTTCTTTGGGACGGGGATGATGGTGGAGCATTTGAAGCAGATAGGGACTTCGCACAGCTCCAGTGATCTGTTGAAGATCTGTGTGAAGATGGGGGCCAGCTGGTCAGCACAGGTTTTCAGACAGGCTGGTGTGACACCGTCTGGGCTTGGTGCCTTTCTTCTCTTGTTCTTTCTGAAGACCTGGCGCACATCATCTTCACTGAACTGAAGTGCAGGAGTGGGGGAGAGGGGGGTTGCTGGAGGTGTTAATGGTTATGTGGAGAGATGTTTGGAGCAGGGTGTAGGGTGTTAGACTGGGAGTTTCAAATCTACAGAAAAACTCATTCAGGTCTTCAGCAAGTTGTTGATTGGCCTCAGTGCTGGGGGATGGTGTCTTGTAGTTGGTGATGGCTTTCAGACCTTTCCACACTGAAGCTGGGTCATTGGAAGTGAACTGACTCTTCCAACTTTTTAGCGTAGCTCCTCTTAGCTGCTCTAATCTCCTTATTCAGTGTGTTTCTGGCCTGATTGTACAAGACTCTGTCCCCCTTCCTGTAGGTGACAGGAGGAAAGTTCAGCTTCAATGGAAACGCGTGATCGACAAACTTTAAACTCGTGATTTAAAATTATGCTGCGCTTTATGCATTTGCCAACCGTCATATTTATGTCATTTTCACTGTGTGCTGTATGTAAAATGAGTGTTACCTTGGTTTTATTCAAAAAAATATGATTCCCAATGCACACAATCTTCCCAGAATACAGAGTGCCCTGCTGGTTACAGTGTTTACTTCCTTTTTAATTATATTTTTATTAAATATTTATTTATTTTTGAAAAATACTTTGTCATCTGAAGTATAAGTATGTTTATTTTACACATTTATTTTTTTATCCATAATCAAATGATTTCAAATTTCTTAAAGCTGCAGTCCATAACTTTTTTGGGTTAAAAATGATCCGAAATCAATATTTGAGCAAGTACATAACCAGCCAGTGTTCAAAACTATCACCTTACTTTAGCCCGATTCACAACGGTTTTGAGTGGTACGGGTAGATTTTCGCAGGAAATTCATGCATGGCACTGCGTCATTACGTCACATTTGTAAACATAAACAAGTTGTCCCGTCTACTAGGCTATCGCATATGCGGATGCTGCAGGTGGCGGATCGTTTATAGCCTTTTCTCACAGTAGATAGAATAATTAAATGTATCATTTTGATGGCGGATTATAATTCAGAAAGGATTATGTGTTTATGAAACACATGTGAATGAAATTAAATTATATTCCAGTTTTAAATGTGCTTCTGATTACAGATAGCCTGGGATTACACAAGATTTGTATTTTAAAGACAACCAGTTCGAAGGGAGCATAGTTTGCCTTTTGGGTTGAAATAATTTCTTAATATAAAATTCGAATGGTATGACAATTAGAGATTAGACTGTACAGAAATTGAAATCTACACGCTAATACACACTATACTCATTGTCACCCAATGCTGATGTTGTTAACATTAATAATTTGAGGATAAAGTATAACAATAATAATAATTTGCACGGTTAGATGTGATATGAGCTAACCGATCGTTAGATTTAATTACCATTGGTAGCGCGATTTATTGCAATGCTTTTTTCCTCAGTTGGTCAGAACAAACATGGCAGACTTGTTACTTACTTGTTCCGATGACAATATGTGGTGAAAATTCTTATTTGGGTCATATATTCCAAGACGTAGGATAGAATCTGTGATTTCTAAGTACAGTATCCACACCGGCGCGGTGACTGACAGACTGACTCACATACTCCTCAAAACATTAGATTCATCCGCGCTGGAGCCGTGCCAGAGCACAACCCCACGCAAGGAAGATAATTCCGCACAGAACTGCAATTCCAGGTTTTCAAACAGAGATGGCGACAAAGAGGCAAAACTTAGGGACTGCAGCTTTAAATAGTAATTAAAATAAATAAAATTACATCAGCTTTATATCGGCCATTGGCCACCCTGCTTTCCAAGATATCGGCATCGGCTGTCAAAAAACCAATATCGGTCGACCACTAATGAGGGTGAAATGGACTTTCAATGGAGGGAAAGAAATCTCTCAGGTTTTATTAAAAATATCTTAATTTACGCTCAGGGCGAAACTCTCATTGTGTTCGGAACAACATGAGGGTCATAAATGTATAACAGAATTGAATAGTTTAGGTGAACTATCCATTTAAAAGGGCCCTCTGGACTTAATAAGTGAATATACAAATAGCTATTTCAGCTGGCCTTGAAAAACAACCTTATTCCTTAAAGGTCGGTCTCATGTAACAGGAAGTGAGAGTTTACGGTACAAACGGTCAGTTTCACATTCCGAAGGTGAAATAATCCCACTCCATCTTACTCATTCACGTTCCCTCTCTGTATTTGTCAATGTAATGTACTGTATGTCATAATGACTGTTCTATATTTATACATCTGTTTACATGGCCAATTAGCCTCCCATGGTCAAGAAGATCAATGAAGCGCAACGTCCTCATCCTAAAAACTCCTCTAATACCACCCACTCAGCGCCTCTCTATCTCTTGCTCAAGACGCTCCGTTAAACCCCTTTCATACACACACGCACTCCAGCACATTTCATCGTCTTATCCCTGTAGGTATGAAAGGAACGCGAGGAATGGCAGAGTCATAGATAGAGGGAATTTCCCTGAAAGACAGCAGACATGTAAAAATGTATGAAGACACATAGACTGTGGGGGAAAAGGGGGCGGATGAAGGAATGGAGGATTAGAGGAAGGGCAAAGGTGAGGAATACAGCAAAGAAGAGAAAAGAGTCAAATCTTTGATGAAGAAAACAGACACTCAGCAGTACAGTAGGGCAGCATTACTCAAACATTTGTGACTGGATCAGTCTCACCAACCTCAGCATGACTCAACCTGAATTAATCCTATCAGTGACAGCTCCTGTAATGCTCCTTTTGTCTGTCACCAAGCTGCCAGTGATGCCAGATCAGAGTCTTTACCTGAAACAAACAATCACTGGACTTTCACTGCAAATCACATTGAGCCTACAGGTGACTCCTGCACCGGTCACCCAACTTGACCTCAAGTTCACCTCAGAATTACATTGAGAGGCAGGTCAATGACAACACTTTTGTTTAGGGACCGATTCCGACTAGCATGCCTATTACTATCATATTGGCTGTTTATTAGTGTTTATATAGCACATACCTTACTCCGCATTACCATATTTTAGATCCCTTAAATCAGTACCTTACTAACTATTAATGAGCAGCAAATTAGGAGTTTATTGAGGAAAAAAAGTGTTAGTTATTAATAGTTAGTTAATATTGAGAATTGGATCTTAAAATAAAGTATGATCAAATAAATAAAAACTTTTATAGTGAATGAATTTAAACTCAGTGACCTCAAAACTGTCATGTGGTGTAACCACCAAATTACATATATTCCTTGCACCTTGAAAACACGTAAATGTAATTATTATTTTCAAAAACATTTTATAATATACTTATCAATGTAAAAAAGAGTTTTTGGTACAAATATAATTAAATTAATGAACTAATTCATAAATATTATGTTTTTGGGGAATAGCACCACCTAACTACAATCTGAATATTAATGTTCAAATTGTCTGATATTTTAAAATACCTTTTGACCATGGGTATAATATAATTTGGTTGATTCAGCAGACAAATATTTTTTAATTAATAGTACTTTAACAAAACTGAAATAATAGTAAAAGGTTATGCCAAACTACTTAAGTTTTTTTCTTTTCAAGAATTTGGTTTTTATTTAATGAGGCTTTTTTTTTTTTCTTCATTATGATATCAAGTCATTGCATATATGATTTAATGTATTTTTGAATAAATTAATGGATCTGAACAAAAAAAGAGTGTCAAGTCATTGTCCCAGATTTTAATGAACTTACACAATATGGGTAAGAATGAAAGCAAAAAACAAAAAAGAAGAAAAAAGGGATCAGATTACAGGACCGCCGGGGTTGATTTCCCCGTTTCCTGGCGTTACATCATCATTTGAACTGCGCCGGGCCTTAAGCAAGCACATGCCATATGCCTCCCACCCAGAACACACACAGTCTTGACAAAAGAGGCATCAGTCTCTCTATATTTGGGCCGAATGTGTATAGATCAGTTCTGGGAGGAGTCTGGGAAAAGACAGAGACTGATTTGGAACAGCAGCTAACTAAAGCCGTCGTATGACTGCGGTCATCTGCATAAACGTAAGAAGTAATGAGTAAGAGAGAAACAGAGACATAAATTGTCATACCCTCTTTAGGTAATGTCATATTGTTGAACAGAAAAGGCTATGTCATCTCCTGTTAAGACTGAAAGGATGAAAGCAAGAATGAAGGATCCCTAATGTTTTCTTTACCCTAGCAGCCACTGATGTGGAGAGAAAGCTGTCATTTGGCTCAGTGTCAAGCTCCGCCCACTGAATGATTTACAAATGGCACGCTGTAATTTACTTGAATGAGAATGCATCACTGGAGTTTAACAGGTGATGTCAGAGGGCTTTCCAAAATATCACACAGAGATGTTGACACATACACACCCAACTGCATGCTGCCATTCACAAAGAGTCCTATTGAAGGGATTTTGATAGTTTATAAAACAATGCTATAAAACACAAGTACACACAAGCTTTTTATGTGCGGCCACAAAGATGAAGTCTACTTGTAAATGTAAAGATTATCTCATCTAATCACACATAGGAATTACTGTATATACAGCATACCTGCTTTACTGCTTACAGGATCATTATGATTTCAAGTAGACTATGAAAGAAAAGCATTGTGAAATGTTATGACAGTAATAAAGACAGACTGTTTTCTCTACCATCGCGAGTGATAGTTAGTTCTGCCAAGATGTTTCTTTGCCTCGTTATTAAAATTATTAAAATGTAATTTTTAAATCAATATTTTATCTTGTTTGCCGATACAAATATCTAAACATCCTTAAAAACAAAATACATTTACTTCAAGAGCAAAACTGCATATGATATTAAGCCTTCATTCTTGAATTAAGTTTTAATTAAGTAGAATTTTTGGTCACACTTTTTTCTAAGGTCCAATTCTCGCTATGAACAAACCATTAACTACGACTACTATTACGACTACTAAAAACTACTATTAGTTAGTAATGTAGTTGTTAAGTTTAGGTATTGGGTAGGATTAGGGATGTAGAATATGTGCTTTATAAGTACTAATAAACAGCCAATATGCTAGGCATGCTAATAAGCAACCAGTTAATAGTGAGAATTGGTCCCTATACTGAAGTGTTACCAAATTTTTCTCTGTATATCAGCAGAAACATTAATATTCAGAGTCAGACGATCCTTCACAAATCATTCTAAAAGGCTGGTTTGGTTCTTCTTATTATTAGTGTTGATAATAACACAAATAATGATAATAATGAAAATATTAAAACATTTGTGTTGCTTAATATATTTGTGGAAACCGTGCATGCTACTTTTTATGAGCATTTATTTGAAATAGAAATCTTTATAATCGTATTCAATGTGTTTACTGTCACTTTGGATCAGTTTGATGAATTCTAAAATATTACTGACCCAAAACCTTTGAAGGTAATGTAGTTCCATATATAATCTCTAAAAAAAAACAAGTCTTAATATCTCAGGGTTTGAAATGCCGGAGCCTGTGATCAAAATGATTGCCTATATAACCTCCCAGAAACGTCTAAAATGATGTTGCTCACAGACATAAAACATATGCACCTAATTAGTAATAAACTTAATAATTAATTTAAAAGTGGCTACAACATCCATTTTTATTTTGCACCAGTTTCCCATGGGATGAAAACACTGCTGAATTCGCAAATTGTTTTAGCTCCTTTTCAATTTTTTGCAAAAATTGAATTTGCGACTTGGATGCACACAGCGTCTGCCATCATCATGCTTGCTTTGGATTGGTCATGCCATGAAAGCTCACTGAACTGAATTGAAAACAGAGAGGGAGAGAGAGTAAGAGAAGCAGAAAGTGAGAGAGGCCCAGCGCTTGTTCTCAGACAGTGAGTGATGCCATGAGCTTCAAACACAGTGAAGAGGTTAAGTACCTATTATGGGATTGTGGAGGCGTAATAAGGGTTGATGGAGTAGACGCAGCCTTGCCACCACAGCCAAGGCCCAGAGATCCCCACATTCTCTAAAAAGAGAGAGTGAGAGAGAGAGAGAGAGAGAGAGAGAAAGAAAGAGAGCGAGAGCTCCCCTTCTGTCCCCTTTCTCCCCTCTCTGACACTAATATGGAAAAAACCATGTTTTGAGTGAATACGAATGCAAATATTATTCTTCCTGACTATTACCACTGCAAGCACCTCTGCGCAGGCAGCCAAAGCCCTGGACAAAAAGGCCAAAGACTTTCTCAGCGCCTTCAAAGAGAGCCTACATAAAATAAACACCGCCATCAGATTACAGCCGCTAACATGGCTCAGTGTTAGGCCGAGGCCGGGCGCGCAACTGCCTGGTAAGTGTGGGGTCCACTCAGTCAACACGATGACGCAGAACGGAACAAAAGCACGACAGAAAAAGCAGGTCTGTCGGAACACAGCCCCAACCCGCAGCACTGCTGACCCCTCCGCCGCTGTCCAGGCCCAGAGCGGAGGAGAGATGAGGGGATGAGAGGAGCGTGGAGGACAGATGAGGCGGGATGGCCAAAGGGCTTGAGCGGCGAGTCGGGGTGTGGTGTGCGTTTTGGACGAGGGAGGGAGGGGCAAGGAAAGGTGGGGAGAGAAATGCAGAGCAAAGGTTAGGGTGGAGTGAGGGAAGCTAGATGAGAGATGTAGGGAGAGGTAAAAGGGACTTCTGAGCAGGGGATGTTTAGACATCCAACGAGAGAGACAGACAAAACGGGAGCGTCACCGGTGGATAACCTCTTGGTATGACATCACAGGGCTCTTCTAATACGGTGGGCAGTGATGACGTAATCTGCCTGGCAGCAGGAGAAAGTGAATCGGTCCCAGAGGAGAGCCTGGGTGTTTCACTCGTCCCGTGTCTAACCCCAAACCTACACACAGTCTCTCTTTCCCATGCACGCACAACACGATCCATTTCATGTTGCTCTATTACACATCAAGGATTCACCTCTGTAAGAATGTAAATGAATACTGACATGTGTTCACTCCCTCTACACTCGCAGATAGAAATACACATGCAAATATGCAAGGACAGATTTTCTCTCTCTCTCACACGCGCGCACACACACACACACACTGACTTTCTCAGAGCAGGGTATAGGAAACTCAGGGCAGCTCAGCCTCACTGACCGCACTGGCTGGAGACACATCTACTGCGCACACACGTCTCCATTTATACTGTTTGCCATATTTTGCTGTTAACATAATGAAGAGAATTTGTAATTAAAGACTAATTTTGTAAATAGATGTCTGGAACAAAGTGTGCAGCTCATTTTTAACCAAAACCAAAAAATAATTGACGTCAGATATAAAAACAAATGCATTAGACTGGTTATTGCAGATTTTAAAAACTGAAATGGTTTTTAGTTTTAAAAAAAAAAAAATCTGCTCTGATGACTTGCATTCAACTGTTATTTGTGAATCAAACTGAGATGACAAAACTTTAAAACAAAGGTGCTTCAAAATATCATTCCATGCTGCAAAATTAATAATACTTTCATCAATAAAATACTTGTACATTTAGGCATGTAGTTAAATAGTCATCTACAACTATCAGGACACCAGGGTTGTGCGCCATTCAGAATTGGAATTAAAATGCCTTTTAAACTCCATTTCTGTTACTGAATTTGAATTGAATTTAAATTGATGTAGTAAACAGGATGTAGAATTGCAATTTGAATTTAGGAAATAAAATAAAAAATATAGGAGAATTTAAATAAATGTCATTTAAACTAAAAATGCATAAAGGCCTTTTTAAAAGTGTAAAAATGGATGGATGGATGGATGGACGGACGGACGGACGGACGGATAGATAGATAGATAGATAGATAGATAGAATGAGAACTTTTTGTTTAGTTTCTGTTTAGAGTATTTCAGGCGTATGTTTAGCTATCCTTGAACAAGAGATAAGATATTACTCTCAGAAGCTAAGGAGCAGCTGGTGGCCTGAAGGATCAGGTGATTTGGTTCGCAGCCTGGAAAGCCCCATGTTGCCTCATGTTGCTTCTCACTCATTTGAGAAAGCAGATTAAGACTGTTGGACAGCTAGCGTCACAAAACGTAAAATACAGGTGCATCTCAATAAATTAGAATGTCGTGGAAAAGTTCATTTATTTCAGTAATTCAACTCAAATTGTGAAACTCGTATATTAAATAAATTCAATGCACACAGATTGAAGTAGTTTAAGCATTTGGTTCTTTTAATTGTGATGATTTTGGCTCACATTTAACAAAAACCCACCAATTCACTATCTCAACAAATTAGAATACTTCATAAGACCAATAATAATAATAAAAATAAATAAATAGTGAATTGTTGGCCTTCTGGAAAGTATGTTCATTTACTGCATATGTACTCAATAATTGGTAGGGGCTCCTTTTGCTTTAATTACTGCCTCAATTCGGCGTGGCATGGAGGTGATCAGTTTGTGGCACTGATGAGGTGGTATGGAAGCCCAGGTTTCTTTGACAGTGGCCTTCAGCTCATCTGCATTTTTTGGTCTCTTGTTTCTCATTTTCCTCTTGACAACACGCCATAGATTCTCTATGGGGTTCAGGTCTGGCGAGTTTGTTGGCCAGTCAAGCACACCAACACCATGGTCATTTAACCAACTTTTGGTGCTTTTGGCAGTGTGGGCAGGTGCCAAATCCTGCTGGAAAATTAAATCAGCATCTTTAAAAAGCTGGTCAGCAGAAGGAAGCATGAACTGCTCCAAAATTTCTTGGTAAACGGGTGCAGTGACTTTGGTTTTCAAAAAACACAATGGACCAACACCAGCAGATGACATTGCACCCCAAATCATCACAGACTGTGGAAACTTAACACTGGACTTCAAGCAACTTGGGTTATGAGCTTCTCCACCCTTCCTCCAGACTCTAGGACCTTGGTTTCCAAATGAAATACAAAACTTGCTCTCATCTGAAAAGAGGACTTTGGACCACTGGGCAACAGTCCAGTTCTTCTTCTCCTTAGCCCAGGTAAGACGCCTCTGACATTGTCTGTGGTTCAGGAGTGGCTTAACAAGAGGAATACGACAACTGTAGCCAAATTCCTTGACACGTCTGTGTGTGGTGGCTCTTGATGCCTTGACCCCAGCCTCAGTCCATTCCTTGTGAAGTTCACCCAAATTCTTGAATCGATTTTGCTTGACAATCCTCATAAGGCTGCGGTTCTCTCGGTTGGTTGTGCATCTTTTTCTTCCACACTTTTTCTTTCCACTCAACTTTCTGTTAACATGCTTGGATACAGCACTCTGTGAACAGCCAGCTTCTTTGGCAATGAATGTTTGTGGCTTACTCTCCTTGTGAAGGGTGTCAATGATTGTCTTCTGGACAACTGTCAGATCAGCAGTCTTCCCCATGATTGTGTAGCCTAGTGAACCAAACTGAGAGACCATTTTGAAGGCTCAGGAAACCTTTGCAGGTGTTTTGAGTTGATTAGCTGATTGGCTTGTCACCATATTCTGATTTGTTGAGATAGTGAATTGCTGGGTTTTTGTTAAATGTGAGCCAAAATCATCACAATTAAAAGAACCAAAGACTTAAACTACTTAAACTAATTTATTTAATACACGAGTTTCACAATTTGAGTTGAATTACTGAAATAAATGAACTTTTCCACGACATTCTAATTTATTGAGATGCACCTGTATATGCATATAAACATCATACAATACTCTATACTGAGCTGACGTGCCGTTCATGCTCAAAGACACAGTTCAGAAGAGCGAACACACATATCTCGACACATACAGAGATACCCTCCCTTTCTCTCTTTCCTGACTCAGCGGTTTTGTAGGAAACCTGTGTTGCTTTGAAGAGGCGAGAATCTATCATTACTTGAGAGATGTCGAAAAAGAAAGCAAGCAGCAAGAATAAGTGCTCCATTGTCTACCCCGTCACCCCTCCTCCCCACTCTGCCTTCAAAAAATAATTGTGTTGTCCTAATTACAGAGAGGAACTTCAACAGGTGCGGGGATCTGCACCTGGAGGAATGGGTGTACATCTATGTGTGTGTGTGTTTGTATGGCCGTCCGTGTGAGCAATGCAGACATATTTTTAAGGACAGGGCAGACAGTGACACAGAAAGAGGATGGGGAGGCTGACTGTTCACATCAACACTGGCATCACTGACCCATAGCTGTATGACCAGCATGCCTGAAAAACATCTTTACTGCTTTAACCCAAATAATAATCATCAATTATTCCATGATGAATGAATGGATGACAAGTTCAAAACAGCCCCTGGACTGTCTCGCTCATAAACCACACAGATTTGCAAATCAGAAGTCGTATAGTAACTTAATTGATTAAATTTCCACCACAGAGAGGCTGAATCATGACTCTTACAAATCTGCCACCGACTTGAGACGATGACATGGCGCGGATGATGGGGGTTTAGGACAAACGAGGGCTGGTCGAATTAAAAATCCGGTGTGATGTAAACGGCTCTCACGGGATCGCATTCTTACCGTAAAAACGGCATAATGAAACAATTGACCGGAAAGGACGGAGATCTGGCACGTTGTCAAGACCCAACGCGGAAAAGACAACATGCTTTTACAATAAGTGTGGATTAAAGGCTTGATATGACGTCAGTGAGCGTCTTGGGAATTTTTTTTTTCATATCCTCAAAAACATGTAAATCTAAACAAATGAAGCAAGGATGGGCTTGACGCCACTTCCATTCATCGCTTCGTTTAGGTCAAGAACAGTCAGTGTTTATTTTCGAACGTCACTGTGAGTGAGAAGGCTGTTTTATCAGGAATAAGAAACTCAACAGTAGCCAGTGAAATGTGCTCCCTCCGTCACAACAGAAGAGATAGCCTAGTTCTGTCTACAATCAATATACACTTCAAACCCTGGGTTATGCAACGTTTCACACTTGTTAAGGGGTTTAGCATCACTTTCAACCCAGGGTTATGACATTAGCAGCCCTTTAGCAGAGTGGAATAAGGCAGTGCATGTTTTTATGTAAACATAGCTTTACTGATGTGCTTGATCGTTGCGCGTCTTGTGACGCGACGTTCCAAAATGTTAAAAGAAGTTCAAATAAATGAATGAATAATACCTACATACATAACGTTTTTAAACTTCTTCCGTTTTTAAATTCCAATATAACTTGCCTCTCGCAGATAACTATAAACCGCGTCAGTGCTTAAATATTCTTACGTTTTGTACAGTCACAGAAACTTTCACACACTGTGTTTAGTCTCCATATTTTAGGAAAATGTTGCATGTGTTAACTGGAGTGAAGACAACGTATGTGTTTGCTTTTTTAATTGTTTGAGACCAGAACGGATTTACGCGGCGAGCTTTTCAGAGATGAACAAACAGGTAAAGCCATGAATCATGAGTTGTTTTGCGTTCAATCATTGTTGCTGACCTCGTTAATGTGTAAATGATAACCCTGGGTTTAAATGTCGAAACCCCAACTACCGTGGATTATTTACTAGCGCATGGTAAACATGAACTGTATGAACAGTATGAAACACCGGATAACCCTTAATTAGCCTATGTTTACCCAGGGTTTACCCAGGCGTCGAACTAGTAGGCCTATCTAAATGCTATATTACCTTTACAAATATTTACCATTGTAACCATAGGTTACGCAAAAAACCATAGAAACACCACATAGTTATTACTGCAATAAAACAGTGTTAATTTTGGTATTAGGCTAGTTGATCTGTCACCAAATAAAGAATTTAAAAAAAAAAGATAAATAAATCCCATATGTATTTATTATGGTTTTCGGTAGTAACAATAACTATAGTAACTGTGGTATTTAGGCGTAAACTAGTTAGTTATATGGTTGCACTGTTTAATTGTAAGGGCACCTGCAAGTATCAGAATTTCCACTATAAACAGTTATGGTATAGGCCTAGGCTATAATAGGTATTTATAAAAACCCTTCTAGAACACAACTTAAAGTAACTGTCAGGATACTGATCCTCATTAATATATAAGTCATGATATGAATTTTCAGTGGTGACCAGTGGAGTCTCCTCTAACTAATCGTTGAGTCCATTGCGATCATGCCATCCAGTGTTGATTAATAGAACAGCAGGTGGCCACCACTTTTCCCAACAGCTTCTCACTAAATGTATGAGAATATATTAATAAAAAAAAAAAAACATGCCAGTAGGTTATATGCAATTTTTATTTATTACAGACATGTGAAAAAATATTATCAATGCAATTGATTTATCTGATCATAACAGCTTGAATTGTTTGTTGTAGTGTCATATTTAGTAAGGTTAACAGTGAAAAAAACACTGTGTAAAGTAACAGGCTGGTATTTATCATTGCAACCAGGCAATGAATCTCCTCTAGCATAAACCCTTAGGGTAACTAATGCAATGAATTATACATATTCATAATGAAGTCAGTGTATATCCATTAAAATCCAACAGATGTGCTTGACAGGCAAAAAAAAAAAAAAACATATGAACAGGTCTTTATGTAGCTTAGTAGTGTCTAAAGACTGGTAGTTTCTCTATGTGAGAACTAGATAATGTTCATAATTTGACAAATGGAATGAATTAATGTTACAGTCTAGTCCGCTGATTAGCAGGAAGTTCATCCTGGTCGAGCCCCCACAGGAACGTTCGCAGGCGTGTCACTTCCTTCATTAGCTCAGGGCTTGGGATTGGCTGAGTCAGATCCAGGCGAGGTGTCTCATTAGGCAGGATAAGAGGAGGATGGTCCAAGAAACTCTCAAAAATATCTTAAAATATGTTTATAAAGACAAAAAAATATATATTATGTATAAAATAAATATAATATATTAAAAGTATATACACTACAGTTTGGGGTCGGTAAGATTTGTGCAATGGTCTTTTGTGCTTACTATGGCTGTATTTATTTGATTAAAAATACCATAAAAAACAATAATATTGTAATATTCAATTGTAATTTAATTTTAATATATTTTAAAATGTAATTTGTTTATGTGAAGCTGAATTTTCAGCATCATCTGTCTTTAGTGTCACATTTTCCTTCAGAAATCATTCTAATATCGTTATTGGTAAGTCCTTAATATGATCAATGTTGAAAACAGTTGTGCTGCTTAGGAAATATATTTTTATGAAAACTTTTTGTGGATTTTTTAATGAATAAAAGTTAAAAAGGACAGCATTTTTCTGAAACATAATTTTTGTAACGTCATTTTGTAATTTTTGTAAATTTTTGTAATTTTTTTTTACTACATTCTTGCTTAAAAAAGTACTGACCCCAAAACTTCTGAACTGTAGTGTATATTATATAAGTAGAAATAAAATAGTTTGACAGGCAAATTATCAATAGTATATACAGTAAGAATGTGTTAATTTATTTAGGTTGTTACTCACCACCTCCAAGTTCAGTACCAAGAGGCGGAGCCCATGAAGATGGTGGGGCTCTCGTTGGTCCAAGCTTATAATGAGTGAGAAGGTGGTGAAGCTGGGAAGGACTTAGCAAAGGATGTTCTTCCTGTAAACTTGGCCAGGATGACTGAGGAAAAGAAGGACAATTCATTGTCATGTGACTGAGTTAGGGATGTGAAAAGCATTGTTTTACATATTCAGTGCATGGGGCCAGTTTGTTCTCAAACTCTCACCTGAATAAGGCGGGTCTTAGGTATGCACAGGAAGTTGACCGTAACTGATAGCTTCTTTAGAAACTCTGACGCAATATCTCCAAGGCCTGCTCCTTGTAGCCAGTCTAAGACCAGGTCCAGATTTGTTCGAATTTGAACCGCACGTGACCAAGAGAATAGAGAATCTGTAAAAGATGGCACAAATGAATAATTTTCAATCTCACACTTGCATTTGTGCTGGTTGTCCAGCCATAAACCCATCGCCATTATATCCTGCTCAAGTCAACTGCTGTCATCGCTGCCCGAAACCATGCGCAAACACAAATGTGTTTATGAAAGACTGTAAATTCTCACCTCTCTCCAAGAGTGTGTTGAGCAGAGACGTGTTTGTGAAGAAGAAGAGGTAGCCAAATGTTTGGGAGGTTAGCGGTGGAGAGAGGCAAGCGTCTCGTGAAAGCTGCAGAGAGCAGCGATACACTTCCACCAGTCCAGCGACGGTGGGTGGCAAAGTGGAGACGTCTTCTTCCTCATCTCCTTCCCCTTCATTACCAGCTCTGTCCTTTGGTCCTGCTTTTCCTTTCTTCTTCTCCTCACTGGAGAACGGGTTAGTGTCTAACAGTGCTGGGAGCAAAGAGTATAACGTCTGAAAGAGACAGGAAAATGAGTTATAAGTAAATCAAATGCTTTATACAAATGTGTCATCCAAGCACCACTGATGCACATTCTCTAACCTTGGTCAGATGGTAAACACACTGCTGAAAGGTGTGCATAATGACATCATCCAGCTGTGCCAGAGCCTCAGAACAGGTGTCCATATCAGCTGAGAGAACGGGGTCACCTGGGGCTACAGGTTATGATGAGACAAACCATAAAGAAACAGGTGGATCCTTTATTTAATGTTTAAACTTACCATGCATAACTCATAATGTCAGTAAAATCATATGGAGAAGAGTAGATGAACATAAATCATCCCAAGTGACCTGGTCATTTTTAACATTAATCATTTATAATAATAGCAACCAGTTTCATTATAATAGTTGACAATAAAATGTGTTATTTTACAAGCTCATCTTTGAAAGAATAACAGCTACTGTTGGTTGATATCATATGATGAGTACGTTCTGGCATTTGGCAAAGATTTTGACTGTTTATTTCATGAACTGTTTGTATTTGAGTTTTATGAGCCATAAGTTTGTTGGTTGAATATATTATTGTAATTCTATTCAAAGTTGAGGCCTAATTCGCAGTGCCTAATTTTTGCTTAGACTAACAGGTTTACTAAAAAGAACAAGATGGCATTAAAAGTGATGAGAGAAAACTGATTTAGTCTAACAAAAGACATAACACGTCTAAAAACCAAAGATATGGCATGTTATGCAACACAACTATTTTTTGTTTTGAGAAAACATGCTGTAATTGCCAATCTCTCACTAACCTTCAAATTCCCATTCTTTTTCCATGGCTTCAACTTTGACCTGAAAGAAGTTGAGGAGCTCTGTGGCATTGGACATCCAGAACATAAGAGGTCGAAGGTCAGAGGAGAGCTTCTGCATGCTTGGTGGAGGAAGTTCAACATCAGCCTCTGTTGAGCTGAACACACATCAGAAAACATAAAACCTCAGCATAATGCACAAAATCCACACATATATTTATACATACATTTGTTTAAATGATTGCTATATGTACAACATATATATATATATATATATATATATATATACACATATATATATACATATACACACACACACACACACACACACATATATATATACATATATTTTATAAAAAAAAATTAATCAAATTAAAAAATCTAATTACAATTAATTAAATATATAATATACAATACAAATGACTATTTCTATATAGTAAGTTGTTATATAATTACATGATGTTGTTATATAATTCTATAATTTCTTTAAATAGAAAGTATATTCTAGGCATGCATCCACAGGCATTTCACAGTTAAGGATTATTTAAAGAATGGCAAAACACAAGTTCAGTGCTGGGTAAGGTGAGAGGAATTTGCTGTTTACAGGTCTGTCACTGAGCAACAATGTTTGAACAGTGTATACAGATCTAGTACAGCATGGAGAGGTAGTGCAGGTTCTTACTTTTGTGTTGGATGTTTGTCACCGAACTCTTTAATTTTGTCCTGAAAGATGAATAATGGAACAGACAGGGAGAGAGAGAGAGATTAAAGCAGACTCGGATGAATGCATGGGCGGGAGTGTTTGGCTGATGTGTCCGGACAATGACAGCACATTTTCCAAACGGGTGGAAATGACATCAGTCAACCTCTGTTTACAAACTACGGCGAAATTCCAGTGAAAGCCCATCTGTGTCTGCAGCTGTGGCTCCTCAACCACAGCTTCACAGTGCAGAGAGAGAGTCCATTTTAAAACACTCTCAGATAAACTATTAGTGTGTGTTGTGTGTTTTAACCATGAGTCCAGTTTTATCTCTGCAGTGGTTTGACAAAACACCAAAGTGTCAAGAACAGCGACAGCCTGTTCAAATCATGTCATGTTCATTATCACCTTTGCATTCCAATTGCCGTCTCAGTGCTGTTATATAACAGCCCAACCCGGTACTTTACTTAACTCCTAATAAAGGTTGTGGTTTTTTACACTTCATGATTTCATGATGTTTCATATCATCCAGACCAGCGGTTTCCATCCTATTCTTCCCCATTAGTAAGACTCAAGCAACTCTTCATCAACACAAATCAAATCAAATCTAATCCCTTTATTATCACACCAAACCAGACATGTCATCCTTTTACCTCATATTATGGATATAATTTAGCATGATCATTATTAATATTATTAAAATAACTATTATTACAATGACTCACTTAAACACAATTCTACAAATGTACTGCAGGTGAAAAAGACCCAGAAATATTTGTCATAATTGCATTTAGTTTGGTATTGGTTTGATTGGCAGACATTTGATGGGATGAAAATTACAAAACATAAATACTTAAGCCCTTTAATTAATAAAAAAGTACAAGATTAAAGTTTTTAATTATGTCATTTAATAAGTATTTAATTAGTAAAACAATACATTTTATATTTATTTAAAAAATTGTCATTTCAGTTTTATAAATTTAAAAAAGCAAAATCACATACACACAGCCTTGGTTAGGAATCACTGCACTAGACTTTTGGATACTCACCCAAACAATTCCTTTGATCTGATTGGCTGCCTTTAAAAGTAGCTGAGGTAATAATGCAGGATCCAGATGTTTAGAGGCGTAGTCAATCATGAGCGACAGAAGATAGGCAGGTGCTAAAGCTCCGCCCCCTGAATCTGGGCTGGAGTTCTTCGAAATAATTTCCTGAAATTTAAGTAGCAGTAGTAACCGACTTGTATAAATAACTATTATGAAGCCATGGCAAAACTGAAAGTACAGCAGTATTTGTTACACCACAATTTACCAGTGATAATATTTTTCCTAAATGAAGTTTCATTGCAGCACTCACTAAGTATGCCATATTATAAACATTTACGCTGAAATGTTGGCGGAGCTGCTGTCTGATTTTTAAATCACTGTAGCCTACAGTTTGTCTGTTGCAGTAAATCATTATGATAAACCCCCTGTCAGAACTCTGTATTTACATGCACTAGTGTTTGTTTATGACAGATATATCAGAAGGAGTATTCGATTGTATCAGTGTTTACCTGCAGCAGGGCGTCCGCATGTTTGGCCTGGAATCTCAGCAGTGATTCCGTGGACCCCAGATACTGCCTGAGCATTTCCTGTCTATCTGTCATCCCGCCAGGGCTGTAGGAAGTTGACATGTCACCTTGCCATGGCGGTGGTAAGGCCAGGGGTGGAGCGGGGGTCACACGGGGGTCACGGTAAAGGAAAAGGAAGTGGCTGCCAAGACCCAACAAGTCTCCAGGCTTTAGGGCTGCTTCCCTATAAAGTGGGGCTCCGTTAAGAGTGACAGGTCCTCCTCTGAATGGACGTGCCAAGGCTGAAGAAGAATAAAAACCAGGAGTATAATTGCAAACAGTATAGAGCAAGCTACTGTAGCTACCTGAGCTGCCATCCACTTTACAGAAAAAAAATAGCTAAGCTATAGCAAACGTGGCTTGCTATATATTTAAAATGTTTTTTTAACAAATATGATGTAACAGTGAGCATGTATAAATAAATAACATGTTTAAATAAAACTGTACAAAGGTACTACAATATACTTAAGCAATACCACAGTACTACTATGGTACATAGCCAAAAAATACATGGAATCACAGTGGTATTCAAGTGATTTTGTGTACTGGTAATGTTTTATTTGGTAAATGTATTTACCTCCATTGATTCACAAACATGTGCAAGTGTTAAACTTAATAGTGACCTTCTTCTCTGCTAGCAATATATGCTAACATAAAAGAATTTGCACATTTTTATTTTGTTAGTAGCAACCTTTTTGCTGTTTGTGTTATGCTGCCAATACACTACATGACTTTCAAAGTCATCTGATTGCTGTTCTTTTCACACTACACAACCGTCTGTTGTCACGATATAATTTCCAGTCAAAACAAATTGCACACTACAGCATTTGGATCGCAGGTCTAGATGTTTAACCTGCTAAATATCTCTCAGGCATCAACAACATATCGGCACTTCTCTCAGATTGAGTCTATGAAAATTCAAACATATAGCGAATGGCACTGACATGAACTAGAACAGATTTGCCTGAACTAACTGTTGGCGAGCGGAAAATTCAGGGCTGAAATCGTGTAATGTGTGGGCAGCATTAGCAGGTCAAATATCTAGACCTGACTGTGATCCAAGTCATGTAGTGTGCAATTTATTTTGACTGTAACTGATATCGGCAACAACAGACAGTTGAAAAGAACATAATAAAGATTCCTGTTAGTGTTTTACTGAGTGAGAAACAGCACCACACTTTTTGTTTCACTGGCTTCCATTCGTATGAATGCTAATGCGGGGGGACAGGAACACAAGCGTATGCCAATGTGCTGCGTTCCAAAGTTGATTAACTCATATTGTTGAATTTTTTGTGATTTTGTATCACGTAAATACAGATACAGATACAGAATACTGTAGATACAGAATATTTGTACAGATACAAATACAGAAGATCTGTGTGAACTCTTAGCTGAATTAAAACTTTAAATCTACAGAATTTCAGCATTGCAGCAAAGCAGAGTAGATTACATATATTTACATTTTCAAGGTATTGTATGTTGGATTATGTTTTTACAAAAAGACGACTTTGACAACATATTATGACCACTACAGCATTCATAGAAACGCTGAAAGTAGTGCAGGGGTTCTCAACTCTGGCCTTCAAGGTCCACTTCCTGTAGAGTTTAGCTACAACCTTGATCAAACTCACCTGGCTGTAAAGTTCTAGCAATCCTGAAGACCTTGATTAGCTTGTTCAGGTGTGTTTGATTAGAGTTGGAGCTAAATTCTTCAAAACAGTGGACCTCTTGAGATCACCTGGTCTAGCATGACCGTAGCTTGAATTACAAACCGATTCATACCATTTTGCTAATTCCTTTGATAATTAATTGAAAGGAACTGATTTATTAGATTCTTTCAGGTCTCCTTCAAATGTGATTCTCAGAAGAATTACTTGATTACAGAAATATTGTCAGTGAAAATGTTGCAGAGCTTGTCAGCGCTCTTTAATCAATAAAAATACTCAGATACTGAGATATTTAGTTAAACTTCCCAACACTGATTGCGGTATTACCGTTTTTCCACATCAGTACTTTCTGTTGCTGTTTTATCGCGAATGTTTGAAATCCTTGGTGCCGCATTATTGAATGTTAATGTGAAAATCAAAAGCAGAGCCCATTTGCAATAATCCCCTTAAGTTTCGTTTTGTGTTGTGGAATTTTATTCATTAGTTTTATCTGACTTTTGATGGTTTGGTGTCAGAGTACCTCGACCCCGCGGTTGCTCTGGGACGGCTGTGTCTCTTCTGATCAGGAGGTGTCGGGCAAGCAGGTCAGGCGCTGAGAGGTAAGTGTCCACTTTTAGAGGCCTCTTCCCCTTCCTCTCTCTCTCCCTGTCCATCTCACGCTCACGGAACGTTGGCTTCCGCCCAAAAACATGTGTGTGACCCACCATTATGTACAACACAAAGTCCTAAACAAATAATAAACAAGAGGGTGAGAAGGAGAACGGTGAAGACAGAGAGTGGAAAAAAGCTGTTATGATCTTCATTGTGGTCTTTACTTCAATCTGTGCAATCTTCTATCTTAAGTTGCAGAAATACAGCGGCGATAAGGAATGAAGAGTGTTACAGTTTTCAACAATGTGTGCTTGTGTGAGGTCATTGTGGAGAGATGATGTAGACACAGCATGCTTGTGTTGGTATTGTCCGGCCTGTGTGTGTATATAGAGCTTCTGTATGGCTGTTTTGTGCAGCGTGTTCAATGGCCATTCCACTCAAAGGTATGAAAGCGCTGATGGTATGTTGTGATTAGAGGAATACAGGTATGATGTCATGTAAGATAAGTGAGATGATGCATGTCTAGCCTTGCTCTGGTCATAGCCTTGCAGTAACAGGAAGTAAGGCCGATCTGTCGGTGGAAGGATCAGACTCTGCGACATCACTTCCAGGTCACAGGTGTCTCTTTCTTCTTCTGCTGCCCGAGTGCATCTGTTTGTCTCACCTCCACCACTTCTTGACCCAGTGACCTGACAAAGCAGAGACCGATTGTACTGTATAATGGCACAAACATGTATTAAATTGACTTATTTTGTTTCATTTAGAGATATTTTAGGGACATGTAGTAGGACATATTATAGGGCTTAACAGTAAGGATGTGAGAGAGTTCAAAACTGTCATGTGACCTATTGAGCCAGTGCTATATATTTAATTTTTCTCTGCATGTCGCCTTTTTAAATTATTAGCTTGGTAAAGTAAACAGATGATTTTTTTTGTTGAAATTGTAATAATGACTTGACTAATAGCCATGGAAGCAACAGTTGTTATCTTGCGTTTTTCTTTATTATTGTTATTATTTAGCTATTATTTCATTTTTTCGTGTAAAAGATGTGTAGTAAATAATATTTTTTTTTTAAATAACTGAAAAATAATGTTAAATGTTTAAATATCAATATTGCACATTTTAAATACTTAAATATAATACTTAAAGATTTAATACATTTATTAACAAATAAATTAAATGTTTAAAATATATGTGTCAATTCTGCTTGTCAATGTTTAGCTAGGTAAATGATCTAGCTGGCTAACATGGCTTTTTCAAAATTGTAGTAATGACTTGTTAATGATCGTCTTAGAAGCTTAAGTAATAAGTTTTATAAAGTTTACAAAAAATCTGTAAATTTGTGACAAATTTTTATAACTTCAAAATAAAAATTTACATTAAATATTAAATTAATATTCAAATATCATAAATATTATACTGTACATTGAAGTACTTCTAAAAATGATATTATGATTTTATATATATATATATATATATATATATATATATATATATTTATTTATTTATTTATTTATTTATTTATTTTAAAAATTGTATAATTTAACAAGTGAATATATTGGAAGGGCAAATAGAACTCTGAACTACTAGCTCAAATCGGGCAAGCAAGAAAAATTGTTGGGCCATGTGCTGTAAATTCGAATTCACATTATTGAGGTTGTGATGTATTGCAAAGTTGGCCTGTTTATTTTACCTCTCCTCCTTCAGTTGCTATCATGCTCACTATGTTCTTTCTGTCCTGTCCATTTGTGGCATTGCCAGAACGCAGAGGGTCATTGCTAGCATTGCCCTGACGACGTCTTAGACTCAGGTTCATATCACTAATACTCCTCCTCAGTTCTGTGTTCCGCCCCCGATGACCTCGCTCTTCATCCGGCCCGCCCCCAGAGGACATGCGGCTCCGCCTCCAACGGACTCCTGTTACCACAATAGTGTTTTCCCACAAATTAACTGTCACACTGGTTAATACAATTGTAAAATGTCTTGCAGTTAAATATGACAATGTTCCAACCTTGATAGTTCTCTCCATCCCTCTCTCTCTCTTTTTCCTTCTCTTTCTCCTCCCTCTCATATTCATCAAGACGCTGGATCTCAAACCGTTGTTCGAAACCATCCTTCGGCCTCCACATATCCACTAGTTGTAAGGGGCATTCCCAGGATGCCACGCTCCTTCGGCACTCTGTTTGCCATTTAATGCCTCCATCTGGCTGCTGAATGGGCTTTCCAATGACATCACATAACAGGAAGTCCTCGGGGGAATATTTCTGGAGAGCTGACCAGGTGAACAGGAAGTTGGGACATTCAGAAGGGAATGATACAATGAGCGGGTAAAGCCTAATTTCCTACATCTAATCTGTGATGTCTCCACTCAGAATGCACATTTGATTATTTGCAGATTGCTTTTGAAGTTTTATTTTTCATACATAACAAGATAATGGATGGATGAACCAAGTATGCAGGCCAATATGAAGCTTCCATCATTATTTACTCACCTTCATGTCATTCCAAATGTGCATGTACTGTATTTCTGAAGAATCTTATCTTAGTTCTTCCCAAACAACAACCATTCAAACCACAAAAGTGATTCATACAGATTACTCGCTTTATTCCAAGCCTACTGAGGCCATAACTTTTTTTATTTTTTATTTTTTGTGAGGAACAGAATGAAATATATACTACCTTTCAAAAGTTTAAAATTAGTACAACTTTTTTAGAAGAAATTAACTTTTATTCAGCAAGGATGCATTAAATTTATCAAAAGTGACAGTAAAAATGTTTACATTGTTTACATTTGTATTATTGCAAAATATTATTGTTTTACTGTATTTTTGATCAAATAAATGCAGCCATAGTGAGCATAAGAGACTTTTTTTCTTTTTTGGGTGGATTATCGCTTTAAAGTCACACTTTTATGATATGTTTATGGTGCTTTTGGGCTTTTTTGAATTTTGACAGCTGTGGCCATGGAGTAACTGATGCATAATTTTTACAAAATACAGACTAACTAGACTGTCACCATTACAGGGAAAGAAATACCTGTGTCTTCACTCTCATTCTCTCTTTCTCTCTCAGTGTAGCGGGTGATGACCTGCTGAATGAGCTGGCGGGCAGTGGAGTGCATGTTTGCCAGCAGGCTCCGATAGTTCGCTCCACTGGAGAGGGCATCTCCATAGATCTTGACCAGCCCAGGGGCATTAGAGGAAGCGGGAGGCAGGTAGTGATGTGATGAAGGGGTGGCAGAATGCGCCCATATTTCCCTCTCACGTTCTCCAATGGTACGGTCTCTGTCGCTGTTGGACCGGCCTCTCAGGAAAAGGTGAGACAGCCGCTTGGCCCGGGACTGCTGATTGGCGGGGCGAGGGCGGAGGAAAGCTGGAGAAGGGGATGGAGAGGGTGGGGCAAGAGAAGCGGTGGAGTGAGAGAGGGAGGAAGGGACTGATGATGGGGCCTCGGGAAGGGAAGCGGCATCTGAGCTGGTTGTGGACCTGATGAAACGAAAGCAACAGGAAGGAGGTGATATACAAATCATACATTGTATACCACATAATAATCTTAAGTTTGTACAGTAAAGCATCCATGTTGATGCCATGCTTGCAAATCTTTCCATAATCTGCCCCCATTACTTGGAAAGTGAAATGTTCTTAGTAAACTGTTAGACCAATGACACAGTTTGTTTGTCCATATAGATTAATTTATAAAAAATAAAATTAACAGTGCAATTAATTTGACTTGAATATTCTATAATATTCTATGATGAACATGTTCTAATGTCTGAATTAAAATTTATTTTCATATTTTTTTAATTAAAAATAAAAAAAAATGTCAGGGTGGTACAACTGTACTGATATCATAATGAAGAAACAGAATGAAATTAGTAGTAGCAGTAGTAGAAGTAGAGATTTAATATAATAAATATAAAATAATTAATATATAAAAACTGCAACCAAAATACAAGAGAGCACGCATATGAAAAAATAAAAATAAATGAATAAATAAATAATATTGTTATAATCGCTCTTATTTTGAGTCTGCAAGGTTCAGACTTTTACTTTGAATTATTTTTACTTATTGACCTTATTGATCTTGATTGTTTGTCAAGGTCAATAAGTCTATTAAAATATCAGATAATTTGCCTTTTTTGCCTTTGCAAAAGGTCAGGCAAGGTTAGTTCAAGTTATAAAATGTCATACAAAATGTCATAAATATGTTTTACCTTGCTAAATTAATTTTAAAACCTTATAAAAGGGAATGGTGAATGTTTACACACGTGTATTCAAAGGTAAATGGAAAATGTGTTAGATTCTCCTTGATGGTTACACCACATGACGTGTTTGGAGTCATTAAACTGAAACGTTTGTTGAAAAATGTTATAAAAGTTTTTCCAAATGAAACCAACATGTATACATTTCTAAGAACTTGACACGTTTTAAACTTTTCTTTATCTTGGACACTCTTATTTGTCATTGATTCAGAGTGTAAGACAAAGTTCAGAATACTGACTTGACTGATGCTGCACTGGGCCAGCGAGCTCCAAGCTTGGCAAAGTGTTTCCGTGGAGAATTTATCCACAAGCCCACTGGGAAATGGAGCTTCCTAAATCGGGGACTGCCAGACTCCTCCATCTGAGGGAGTAAGAGAGAGGGAGGTGAGGACTGGACGGGAGTGTGGAGAATGGAAAGATAAAATGACAAAAATAAATTTAGAAAGGAAACGACCAGGGGGGAAGTAGGAAAAAGCAAGAAAGGGAAATGTCTTAACAGTCAGAGAAAGATAGATGCAGAGAAACACCAAAAGACCACTGACACAAGATATCAATATTAGCCATCAAGCAAGACTTTAAAGTTTTAAAACATTTCATTTTCTAGATATGTGTGTCGTTATTGAGATTTATTCCTCTCCAAAATCAGATTTCGGCAGTGAATGACATAAAGTATATAGACAAATGGCAGGAAAAGCTAGAGTCCCGTTGAATAATCAGGACGTGCAGTGTCATACGTTCTTCGTCATCTAAGAGTCTATGAGTAACAGGGCATTAACGCAGTTAGCGGGGAATGCCACAAAGTTGACAGAGCAGGCGGTGAATAGTTATGGCTCTGAAAAAAAGATTTATTTTACATTCATGTCTACATGTCTAATGAAAACCAGAGGTTTGGCACTGTTGCTCCTGAGCTAAGCAAACTGGTGGAAGTCAAGTACGAGTCAAGTGGCTTCGCCAAGAGGCCATGACGAGGATATCAACCAACATGAAACTATCACTGCTGAGGATAAGCCATGCAGCCAAACCACATTCTATGAATATCATCCTTGTTGTACTTTGATTAAAAGCACTGAAAGTCGGCTATACATAACAACATACTTTTTTTTTTTTTTTTTTTTGTCCTCCACCCTGATTGTGGACTTCACCTCCATGTATCCTCCCAGACACACGGGGAAAACCCCTAAACAGACCCCCTAAGTGTCGTATGTTCCTCAAAAGTGAAGTTGACTTTTAATATGTTGACTCTTTGACCATAATTGATTTCATCACATTCTACAGAGTAAATGGTGGATGTAGAACAACCAAGAAACAAAATTTACAACTTCTGGTTGGGAAAGATATTCAGTATATGCTGACTACAGCTCCAAATCAGTCATTTTGCATCAGTAAAATGGCTTTTCTCACCACTAGATGATCTGAATGTGACTTACCCACTGTGACGGGCTTCCTCTTTATATCAGGATAAATCTTCAGATGGCTGTTGTTGTTTGTGAAGTGTATTATAATAATATAAAATAAATACCAGTGGAGGTCGGTTCTGTGTCTCCTTATTCCAGAATAATTAGGTTTAAATAGTCCATTTTCTGCATGAGGTCTTGCTTTGCTTTACAGGAATTTGTCCTCTCACCCAATTTTTAGCATGTCTTTTTCATTTTCAATGTATAAGAATGATTCTCAAGTCCTTATTCTTGCTTTCTATTTCTCTCTCGTTTCTTTCTCCCCTTTTCTGCGTCTATAGATAGAGAAGCAGGCCCATTGTTCTAAATGACAGAATTTCCTTCCTCCCCAATGGACAACACCTATATCCTGAGAAAGAGAGAGAGAGAGAGAATATGAAGTATACGCATAAAGCCAAGTCAATGACACTGCTGTACATACAAAGAGCAAGACGAAAAATGTTATAAGCACTAGTCAGGATGTCCATTATGTTCATTCAAAATCAAAACAGAGCCGGAAACTGTCTGACACTTGGAGAACTCAATATACTCGAGTCAGGACAGACGCCATATTGAATTTTACAGGATTAAATATAGTGCTACCCTGACTAATGTGTATAGAAACAATCCTCAGGAAATATATATATATATATATATATATATATATATGAACAGAGATGGGCACAAATACGTCAAAACGTATTTAAAATAAAAATGCAAAATACTGTGTGGAAAAATGTATTTAAATACAAATTAAATACAAATTAAATACAAATACACAAAATACATTTGAAATTGGCCATCCAGTGAAGTAACACTATTAAGGCCTGTTTACAAAAAGAATGATAATTATAAAGATAACTATATTAGTGTATTCTAAGTATACACTGCAGTTGTGTCATCTGTCACTTTAAATACTCAAGCTCTTTAAAGCAGAAATGATTCCGATTGGCTGTCAATGTTTTTATCATTCATCATTTTTTGTGCTGTTATGGTTATAGTTGTGGTGTGCTATCTGCTATTCACTTAGATTTAGGATGTACTCACACTAGGGGATCTGATCCGTGCTTTTGCACGATTGACCCCCAAAGTCCAGTTCATTTCATAAGTGTGAATGCTCTGTACCTTGTCCAGTGCGGTTCGTTTAACCATGCCCTGGCCCGCTTGAAGAGGTGGCTTGGGTGCGGTACGCATGTAGTGTGATCACTAACCGTGCCGGAGCATGGAACAGTTCATTTACTGTTTTTGTATGCGCTATTGTTATCATTATGACAGCAAAAATCTTTATTACTACTTGGATATCACACTTTTTAATTAATATAATTTAGAGTACATTTAGATTTATAATGGGTCTGGTTCTCATCTTATTGATGAACAGGTAATGTAGTAATGTAGTTGACTCTGTAATAATCCTGTGATATCTGTCTGTTAGCGAAAGGAAAATCGCACTTGGGCTTTAGTACAAGGTAACTGTGCCTAGTGTGAGTATACTACGGTGGTCGAGAAGTGCAAAACAATTCACAATTCTGAAAACAAAATAACAAATAACAAACGCAAATGCAAATCTAAAAAAATAAAATAACAATTCAGAAAACACTACAACAATTCCGAAAACAAAACAAGTCAGAAAACACATTGACAAATCCAAAAATAAAATAAGTCAGAAAACACAACGACAATGAAATGAAATACAGTTCTCTGCTCGCAGCGCGTCAGTCATGCTCGTCAGGAAAGTGAGTGAAACACACACAAAAATTTTTTATCAAATAATGCGTCATTAATAGCGGTTCACTTTCGTGATTTTGTATGATTGCGTTCACATCAGCAGCGTTAAATTTTCTTAATAAAAACACTATTCAACTTTTAATATTTTGTATTATCCCCTTTAAATTCTCTCTGCCCCACAAAAATCCCAATTTAACACACCTCTGCCTGTTTTTTTTTCTTTTTTTTTTTTCGTTTCCATTTGCTCAAATAGCAAAAGAAAATTGCATGATATTGTTTTCACGACTTATAATAAAAAGAGAGAGAGACTGAACGGCAGTCTGAAGAGAGAACTATGTCAAATTTACAGTCACTCCTAGACACTGTAGCTATTAGAAACATTAGCGTTATCTAGTTTTTTTGTAATTTGATTCAAAGGTAATAAGTACAGTGTTGTAAATGTACACGCATATATTTTTCTTTATTCCATAGTAAGGGCAATTCATACAATACATTTCAACTGTGTTACTTTAAGACCATCTCCGAACTTTCTACCACTACTCTGCTGTTCTTCCTTACCTTGATTGACAGATGTCTCGTCCAGTCAGCTGTGAGTAATCTATTCTCACACCAATGGTGCTGTCTCAAACTATACCTACCTTTTCCGGTTTGTCTGATTTGTCGTTGTGTTTTCTGACTTGTTATAATGTTTTCGGAATTGTTGTAGTGTTTTCTGAATTGTTATTTTGTGTTTTAGATTTGCATTTACGTTTTTCATTTGTTATTTTGTTTTCAGAATTGTGATTTGTTTTGCACTTCTCAGCTACCGTAGTATACCCTTAGAACATTTTTTTTTTAAATTATATTTTTATTATTAGCATTATAGTTATCTTTGTATTGGGGTACACACACACAGAAAGCTGCTTATTACTCATTTATCCATGTTTCTTTATCACTCTGACGTGTCAATAGCTCCTGGCCACTAAAAGCTCCACAGATATACACTATATTGCCAAAAGTATTGGGTCACCCCCTTCTAATGAACAGGTTTGACTACTTTAGTAATTCCCATGAGTACAAATATGTATATAAAAAACTTAATGTTAAAGCATATAATGATATTCTAGGGAATTGTGTGCTTCTAATTTTGAAACAACAGTTTGGACAGGATACTTTTCTAACATGGCAGTGCCTTTGTGTATAAGGCAAGGTTCAAAAAGAAATGATTGATTTAGTCAGTGTGGAAGAACTTGACTGGTCTGCAGAAAGCCAAGTCCTAATCCAAGCTGAACACCTCTGGTGTGACTTTAAATGCAGACCTTGAGCCAAAAACTCTTTACCAAACACCAATGACTTGTACATACACTATATGGATAAACGTATTGGGACACCCCCTTCTTTAGAACAGAAAAAGTCACTTCCAAAACTGTGGCAACAAAGATGGAAACATAATGCATGTATTTAAAAACTGTATTTCCATCTCTGTTGCAACAGTTTTGGAAGTGTCTAAAATGACTGTACCCATATGTACAAGTCATTGGTGTTTGGTGATGAGTTTTTGTCTCAAGATCTGCATTTAAAGTCACACCAGAGGTGTTCAGCTTGGATTAGGACTTGGCTTTCTGCAGATCAGTCAAGTTCTTCCACACTGACTAAATCAATCATTTCTTTTTTAACCTTGCCTTATACACAGAGGCATTGTCATGTTAGAATAGAAAAGGGTCCTGTCCAAACTGTTGCTTTAAAATTAGAAGCACACAATTCCCTAGAATATCATTATATGCTTAAACATTAAGATTTGTACTCATGGAAATTACTAAAGTAGTCAACCCTGTTCATTAGAAGGGGGTGACCCAATACTTTTGGCAATATATGACATATAAATGATATAGAAAAAGTTCAATCGATTTACACTTTATATCATCACCAACATATATATATATATATTGTCATATCGCCATAGCAAGCAGTAATGATTAAAGTTTAACGAACACATTTGACTAGCTAGTTGATAAAACCAAAATCTGACCCAAAAAAAAAAAAACCTAACAAGATTGACTAGTGCTAATGCTATGTACCCCTTGCTAGTGCTCTTTTTTACCTGCTGGGACAGGAATGCTTTTTTCCCCACAAAAGTAAGATCACCTTGTTTTAATGTTAAAGTCATGTACATAGTAGTGCAATAACCATGTCAAGCATTTTGTATGTTTTATACACAGCAAAACAGCATGTATTTGACTGAAAATCCAGAATCATCAACAAGCTAACTGTAAAGATAGCACTGTGAATGATGATATAGTTGTAAACAAATGGGATGCTACATTTTGTTCAAAATTAAATATCTTAAATATCTACGATTTTGGCTTTAATAAGATTTTACCAGGAAACCTGCATGGCGTCCTCCATGATTCCTATTCAGTCCAACAGCAAAGCACTTGAATGCGATATGCTTATAATCAGGACTTCTGAAATTGGAAGCAGGAAATTTTGATAGCACACGAAGGCAGTATTATTCCTTATTTCTTTACAGGAATCCAGAAAATTTCATTACCCAATTCTAGATACAGCTGCAGCTCACATAAATGAAAGTGGCATGTTTAAACTAATTGATGCAGGAAATCAGCAGTCTAATAAAGAGGTTGATTGGCAAAAAGTATTTGATGTATTTTGAAAATACAAAAATACTAAGATTAAATGTATTTAAAGATAAAGTACATTTGATTTTTTTTAAAAGGTATTTAAATACAAAATAGTATTTTGTATTTCAAATACGTATTTTAAATACATGTATTTGAAATACTGCCCATCCCTGTATGAATAAATGAAAACAGTATATGTTTATTATCCAATGGACGAGCACAAGACTAATTAACACTTGTCTCAGCATGTTTTATCTAACACTTGTTGTTTTGTGTTGTAGGGCTTTTGAAAAAAGGAAACAGGAAACCTGAGACAGGATGTCAAAGACAGAGAGGCACCTGTAACCTTTGACCTTGTCAACAACAGAATGATGTGTCAGGAAAGAAGACTACCGTATCCGTACATGTGAATGTGTCTATATCTATATCCTATTTGTATACGTACAAGACTAAGAAAGACATATACTAAAGACTGCTAAGATACATGTTTTCTAGTTTAAAACATAAATCTGACTAAATTTAATGAGATTTATGAAAAAAAAAAAGAAAATAGAACTGCTTAATAACTATTACAAAATAAATATCTTTTACTTTTGCTTCTCGCTTAGCTATAACTGATATTTTCACTGGAAAACAGCACAAAAATAATAATTAAATGTATGCTATTTTGCATTGTAAAGCCAACATGCAGTCCTACATATAAATACACACACACACACTCACATGCACCATGTCAGACCAAAAAGCAAAGCCAAAAGCTCTGTGAGCAGTTGGTCTCTCAGACAGGAAGCATTGACAGCAGGCTGTGAAGGCTCCTGTGCGTCATTCAGACTTGTCCCTCCATGTTTGTTTTTAGCGTGTAAGTGAAAGCTCTTCCTGGCTTCTGGTCAGAGGGAACGTGCTTGGAATGAAGTGTGCATACAGTAGTGCACGCTTTCTTTGGTAAAAAGTTTTTACTGTACATCTCTCACACCTCAACTCTAGAGGAATGAAGGTGGTTTGGTAGCCAGCAGTGCCCTACAAAGGCAGAGGACAGTAACTACACTCTGTGAATTAGGCCTGTTGCTTCCTTGTAGGTGCTGAGCCACAGATTTCCAAATGTGCTCTATATTGATTTATTAAGACTAAAATAAATTATTTATTTATTAGCTTGCTTGCTGTGGCTAAAACTGCAATAAAAATATCAGAATATGTCAAAACAAAAAATAAAAGCAATTATGTTGCTTCATTGCACACATAAAACATAAATACTAAAACACAAATAAATTAAATAAAGCGCACAATAAATATAAATTATTCAGAAATAAATTAATACCCTGCTTCGGACAGTGATAAAAAATATTTAGTAATAATAAGAATAATATTCAGTAATAAAAGAAACATACCTATTCTTCACAGAGATGGGTTCTGAATATACCATGGTATTATTCTATAGGATTTTTCCACTTTATGATTTGACAGTATATCTTAATATGCTATATTGTGCTTCCCAGCCTGCTTTTTATCGGTAAATGTCAATATTATTTTTTTATTTGTTCATGAATTTCTTCCTGAAATATTTTTTTATATATATTGTATATTGCCATTATTGATTTATTAATATTACGACACATTTTTTTAATTTATTTTACATTGTTTTATATTACTATTATATTATCATTTTATTTCCTTCATATTACATCTGAAGATTAGAATAAACACTGGAGAAACATGAATGCTACTTATGAAGTGTGTAAATAATAAATATACTCGTAGTATTATTTTAGTCTTGAATAATTTGTAACTGTACTTGGCATGTGATTTTCTTATTCCTTTTTCTATTTTATTTATATATTTTTTAAATCGTCTTTGTTTATTATTATATTTATTTTGATGTAATTTATGTTATTGCCCTTGTATGTTCCTTGTTCTAAAGATTGCAATAAAAAGTATTATTTTAGTCTCGTAAGCCCCGCCTTCACTCACCCTCATGCCTCCTACACACTTTGACTTCCCATAATTCAGTGCGCTCATAAAGTCTTTCGAGAGGACGTTACGATAAGGGCACAGCAAGAGGTAGGCCTCGGTGTTTATATTTGTTTAATTTAGCTTGTTGTGAAATCGCTGAATCTTGTGCGATGCTTATTGAAACCCCTTAGCTTTACTCTTTTGCAAAATGCACGGAAAACCAAAGGGCGTTTTACGGGAATGGTTCATTTGAGTTAGTTAGCGAGCTAGCAATCTGGCTACTTAAACCGGTTATATCAAGGTTATGTTACTAAAGTGAATATGTCTGCTGGTTTGGACGTATAATAAACATATTTTACGTGTTTAAGTTCACTTAAATTTACATTTACCTCGTTGAAAGTTAAAAGAATTCGTTTAAAATATATCAAGTAAGTTTAACAGCATTAAAGGCGTCCTATGACTGGCGTTAGTTCAAACTGGAGTGAAATGTCACTCACGGCCTCGGCTTTATTACACTGTAAAACTACGACATTTGAGCAGCTAAAGTCCAATTATGTGCTTTATTTAACTATTTAGTTAATGTCGTGAATGTTTACTGTGTGTCACACAGACCCACTATCTTTGACTGAAGATGGCTGATGTTATTGAGGACAAGATCAAGAACTACAGAACGGCTCCATTCGATGCCCGTTTTCCAAACACCAACCAGACAAGAAACTGTTTCCAGAATTACCTTGGTATGTACAGTAAATATGATTATTTGACCCATATTTGTAGCCTAAATTATTGTATTGATAACAACATATTGTGCCACAAATATTATTTATGAAACCAAGCTTCTACAAAATTATAATGAATATAAGACTTTCAACCATAATTATTAATAGTATGCTGATCTCACAGATAGATCTTTTGGAGCAACCAGGACTTGTTTTGTTGAAGGTCACATCAGTGGTTGTCTGTAGTAAATCTCCAGTTCCGGTGTCTCTGCTTTTCTTAGTCTAGTAGTGCAACAAACCCCCGAAGTTATGAACTAGAATTGATCAATTTGATTAAAATGCATTATGAATTGAATAACACATTATAGATGTCAGGGTTGGAGACCGTACACTATTTCTGGCTGATTTCAGTGTGTATTACTTACTGCTGTTTTTTTCCTCTCAGACTTCCACAGGTGTAATAAAGCTTTGTCAAGCAAAGGGCAGGACTCTTCTCCCTGCGAATGGTATCAGAGAGTCTACAAGAGCCTGTGTCCAATGAGCTGGGTGAGTCTGTTCTACCGAAAACACCACTGAATATCTAAGTAATAGAAACATGAAGTAAACATGAAAATCCTGAGTGACCCTAGTTACCTTATAGACATTCCTGGTGTTATTTTGTAAGCACATGCTACATTAAAATAACTTGCACTTCTCAAATGGCTTTTACTTTTTCATCGCATCGTAAATGTCATAAAGACAGCATGGCCAGCTGTCGTATATGATCCTTTCTGGTTTTAAACCCAGACTTTTCAAAATCCAATTAATTCCAGTTTGATAAAGCGGATATATATTGCAAGAAAAAAAATAATCATCTTCATCATTGAGGCATCAATATTCTTGAGTGCAAAATGCTGCCTAAATAAACTTTTAGCAGATGTATTTGAAATTCTTACATACTCTTTTGTGGAAGTGGGTGAGTGTATAAAAAGCATTATTTCCTTTCCTCTTTCTTGCTTTATGACTACAGGTCAGTGTGGTCGATCTGTTTCTGGACAGATTTTTATTCATGACAGTGTGAACAGCACAACCACATGGAATCTGATCTTTTAATTTCTGATTTTGGCCACTTTATTATATGGTCCTAAATCAGAAACAGGACTGATGTTTTACAGTGCAGCATCACTCTACATTGACATCTGTGGTGTTTCTTCTTTTACACATGCGGGTCATTTCAGGAGTGTGACCAGTTTACACTCAAATTTGATATGGGCCATGTTAGGAAAAAAACTAAACAAAATCAGAATTGAGGTTTGCACTCAGAACGTAGCCTTAGATGCTTTCTAGAATAAATCTCTGAGACATACAAAATCATTTGCAAACGTTTGCCTGTCTATAATTGGAATCTTTATTCTTTATCTGAACTGTCACCCTCATATCTTCACTCTAGATTTGGCTTTCTTCTAAAAATAAGTTCAAATTAATTTTCTTTGTCACCTTCTGATTCTAACAGTTTTGCAAACAAAGATGAAGGTAGTGCCAAGAAGTCTTCCACAGCAGGATGTAATATTTTTGCTTTCATCTTGCAAACTGTCAAGTGTGGCTATGACGTATTTAAAGACTCTACAAATAAGGTATTGCAGTGTATGTGGGATTTATGGGATTGATATAAGAATGTACAGACTCTTGTAAGTTGTTGGCCATGATTGCTAATACTGTTACTGGAACCCTGTCCTTGATTTGTTCAGTTGCAGTTTTCACTATTATTCACTGTCAAAAATGGATTAATGCTGGTAAACTCTGCAGACGGTTTTGTTAGTCACCAAAATGTTGAGAAAGACTTGAGCATGGTCAAGGTGCAGTCTCATAGCGACACAATGTTCTCTGTTCTTCATTGTTGATGCACACCCAACATGTTCCCAGAGTAGGGTTCATCACAGGTGTCACCTTTCTGAATTTGAGTACCACTTTGGACTTTTCAGCATTTGCAATCAAACCAAAATAAATTGGTTAAAAACCACACCGACTCTTCTTTGCATCGGGTATCAGACAGTTTGGCCAGCGGGGTTCTCTGTTACTGATCATCATGGTGTCATGAACCCTATTCAAAACTTATAGCCAAGCAACTTGGTTCAAAAGGAGCTAAAATTTATTTATTTATTTTCTTCTTTCCAAGGATAATTGCTATTTCCCTTCAGCAAGAGACAACCAATCACTGTGAAAACTGATGCAGTGTGAAGGTCTGCTGGAAGTTGTTTGATATTCAATGTGCCTTTGTTTTTCCTTCCTTCAGGTGGAGAAATGGGATGGGCAGATCGAGGATGGAAGCTTCCCCGGAAAGATCTAAATGGTCACTGTTACTTTCAATTCAAGATCTCCCAACCTTTTGTAGAGTACCTCATAATATGTTATCCCAATATGATGATGTCTTAGTTGTTGGTTTTCCTGCTGGAAGATGAAAGGTCATTCAGAGTGGGCTTTGGAAACCTTCAGCATTTTGAATCTTTGTCACTCTACATCCTACTGTTGCAATTTACAAAATAAAAACGCACAATTTCATCTAAATTGTTTTGTATTTGTTTTACTAATGGTGAAGGCTTTTTTTTTGGGTTTATACAAAGTCTTTCTAAATCATTAATGTTGAATAATATCTGCTATATCTGTGAGGATAAAAAAAAAATTAAGGTCAGTTATTTGTATGGGATGGTCAAAAACCAGGGTAAACGCCGTTCATTGTACATGCCCTATTTAATTAACACTAGTCTAAAGATACTGGATTTAGCCACATAGAGCTCAAGCAATGATTCAGAGGCTGATTTAGTTTGAATGGACAGGATGAATTTACATGAAATCAGTGATTAAGGAATTAGAAGGTTCTGTAAATGGTTACCCAGCATTCTTTAAACGGCTCTGTTTAATCCTATTTGACTATTGTGCTTTTCAAACAGCAGATGGCGGTAAAGTAGCATAAATTAGTCCCTCAATATGACGGCAACAGTTACTAATACAGTTAAGCAATTGCAGTGACTATACTGATTGCAGTACATAGAAATTTCTCGCTTTCTATATATTTGTAATATTTGATGCAAAACATGAGGACAAAAGGTCAGAGGTTAGTTCGGTCAGATTAGGTTATGCAGCAGATGCCCTGCAGTGCCAAATGTCTTGCTCAAGGACACAAAGGAAGTGTAGCACTCAAGAGCTTAACTTAAAGGGTTAGTTCACCCAAAAATGAAAATTGTATCATTTACTCACCCTCTCGTGTTGTTCCATAACTTTTTGAATTTCTTATGTTGAACGCAAAAGAAGATATTTTGAAGAATGCTGGTAATCGAACAGTTGATGGTAGACATTCACTTTCAAGTTCAATGTCAAGTATGGAGAGAAAAAAAAAATCTTTAAAAACCAATGGCTACAAATATCATCTTTTGTGTTAGACAGAAGAAAGAAATTGGGATGTTTGGAACGACTTGAGGGTGGTGACAGGATTTTCATGTTTGGGTAAATTATGCCTTTAGGTCAGTGGTTCTCAAACCTGTCCTAGAGGCACCCCTGCCCTGCACATTTTGTATGTCTCCCTTAACAAACACACCCAATTCAGGTCTTGCAGTCTCTACTAAGGAGCTGATGAGTTGAATCAGGTGTGTTTGATAAGGGAGACATACAAATTGTGCATGGCAGGGGTGCCTCCAGGACAGGTTTGAAAACCACTGCTTTAGGTATTAATGTTTACAATGCAGTGATCTTTATGATAGTTGTCTTGGTCAGAGATGGGCACAAATACATCAAAACGTATTTAAATTTCAAAATACTCTGTGGAAAAATTTATTTAAATACAAATACAAAATACTGTGTGGAAAAATGTATTTAAATACAAATACAGTATTTTGTATTTTGAAAATATACAAAATACATTTGAAATTGGCCATCCAGTAAAGTAACACTATTAAGGCCTGTTTACAAAAAGAATGATAATTATAAAGATAACTATATTAGTGTATTCTAAGTATACAATGCAGTTGTGTCATCTGTCACTTTAAATACTCAAGCTCTTTAAAGCAGAAATGATTCCAATTGGCTGTCAATGTTTTTCTCATTCATCATTTTTTTGTGCTGTTATGGTTATAGTTGTGGTGTGCTATCTGCTATTCACTTAAATTTAGGATGTACTCACACTAGGGGATCTGATCCGTGCTTTTGCACAATTGACCCCCAAAGTCCATTTCATTTCACAAGTGTGAATGCTCTGTACCATGTCCAGTGCGGTTCGTTTAACCATGCCCTGGCCCGCTTGAAGAGGTGGCTTGGGTGCGGTACGCATGTAGTGTGATCGCTAACCGTGCCGGAACATGGAACAGTTCATTTACTATTTTTGTATGCACTGTTGTTATCATGACAGCAAAAATCTTTATTACTACTTGGATATCACACTTTTTAATTAATTTAATTTAGAGTACATTTAGATTTATAATGGGTCTGGTTCTCATCTTATTGATGAACATGTAATATAGTAATGTAGTTGAGTCTGTAATAATCCTGTGATATCTGTCTGTTAGCGAAAGGAAAATTGCACTTGGGCTTTAGTACAAGGTAACTGTGCCTAGTGTGAGTATACTACGGTGGTCGAGAAGTGCAAAACAATTCACAATTCTGAAAACAAAATAACAAATTACAAACGCAAATGCAAATCTAAAAAATAAAATAACAATTCAGAAAACACTACAACAATTCCAAAAACAAAATAAGTCGGAAAACACAATGACAAATCCAAAAACAAAATAAGTCAGAAAACACAACGACAATGAAATGAAATACAGTTCTCTGCTTGCAGCGCGTCAGTCATGCTCGTCAGGAAAGTGAGTGAAACACACACAAAAAAAATTTATCAAATAATGCGTCATTAATAGCGGTTCACTTCCGTGATTTGGTATGATTGCGTTCACATCAGCAGCGAACCGTACCCCAGACCACCCTTTTTAAGCAGACTCGGGTATGTTATGCGGGTGCTCACCCGAGTTCGGAAGACAGCGTTCATCATCCAAACGAACTCTGACATCAGTCGAACCCGGGTGCGCACCAAAAGTGCTAGTGTGATCGCACCCTTAATGCTGTTTGATATAACTCAATTCCAGTTAAATTTTCTTAATAAAAAGACTGTTCAACTCTTAATATTTTGTATTATCCCCTTTAAATTCTCTCTGCCCCACAAAAATCCCAATTTAACACACCTCTGCCTGTTTTTTTTTTTGTCTCCATTTGCTCAAATAGCAAAATAAAATTGCCATGATAGTGTTTTCACAACTTATAATAAAAAAGAGAGAGAGACTGAACGGCAGTCTGAAGAGAGAACTATGTCAAATTTACAGTCACTCCTAGACACTTTAGCTATTAGAAACATTAGCGTTATCTTTTTTTTTTTTTTTTTTGTAATCTGATTCAAAGGTAATAAGTACAGTGTTGTAAATGTACATGGATATATATATATATTTTTATTCCATAGTAAGGGCAATTCATATAATACATTTCAACTGTTACTTTAAGACCATCTCCGAACTTTCTACCACTACTCTGCTGTTCTTCCTTACCTTGATTGACAGATGTCTCGTCCAGTCAGCTGTGAGTAATCTATTCTCACACCAATGGCGCTGTCTCAAACTATACCTACCTTTTCCAGTTTGTCTGATTTGTCGTTGTGTTTTCTGACTTATTTTGTTTTCGGATTTGTCATTGTGTTTTCTGACTGTTTTCGGAATTGTTGTAGTGTTTTCTGACTTGTTATTTTGTTTTTTAGATTTGCATTTACGTTTGTAATTTGTTATTTTGTTTTCAAAATTGTGATTTGTTTTGCACTTCTCTGCCACCGTAGTATACCCTTAGAGCAATTATATTTTTATTATTAGCATTATAGTTATCTTTGTCTTGGGGTACACACACACAGAAAGCTGCTTATTACTCATTTATCCATGTTTCTTTATCGCTCTGACGTGTCAACAGCTCCTGCCCACTAAAAGCTCCACAGATATATTTGCATACCATGAAAAGTTCAATCGATTTACACTTTATATCATCACCAACATATATATTGTCATATCGCCATAGCAAGCAGTAATGATTAAAGTTTAATGAACATATTTGACTAGCTAGTTGATAAAACCAAAATCTGACCAAAAAAAAAAAACTTAAGATTGACTAGTGCTAATGCTATGTTCCCCTTGCTAGTGCTCTTTTTGACCTGCTGGGACAGGAATGCTTTTTTCCGCACAAAAGCAAGATCACCTTGTTTTAATGTTAAAGTCATGCACATAGTAGTGCAATAACCATGTCAAGCATTTTGTATGTTTTATACACAGCAAAACAGCATGTATTTGACTGAAAATCCAGAATCATCAACAAGCTAACTGTGAAAATAGCACTGTGAATGATGATATAGTTGTCAACAAATGGGATGCTACATTTTATTCAAAATTAAATATCTTAAATATCTACAATTTTGGCTTTAATAAGATTTTCCCAGGAAACCTGGCGTGCTCCACGATTCCTATTCTTTCCAACAGCAAAGCACTTGAATGCGACATGCTTATAATCAGGACTTCTGAAATTGGAAACAGGACATTTTGATAGCACACGAAGTCAGTATTATTCCTTATTTCCTTACAGGAATCCAGAAAATTTCATTACCCAATTCTAGATACAGCTGCAGCTCACATGAATGAAAGTGGCATGTTTGAACTCATTGATGCAGGAAATCAGCAGTCTAAATAAAGAGGTTGATTGGCAAAAAGTATTTTATGTATTTTGAAAATACAAAAATACTAAGATTAAATGAATTTAACTACAAAATACATCTGATTTTTTTCAAAGGTATTTAAATACAAAATAGTATTTTGTATTTCAAATACGTATTTTAAATACATGTATTTGAATTACTGCCCATCCCTGGTCTTGGTCACTCGAAAACATGTGACCAGGCTTAACATTTATCACTGCAATGCTAAACAAAAACATGGGGAAAAGTCCATTTCCACAGAAATTATCCATTAGTGATCAAGTGCATGGTTGAGCGCTGAATGGAATGTAAGCTGAATTTTTGCAGATTTTTTTTTCTTTTCAGAAGTGAGTTCAAATTCACATAATGATATTCTTGTAGGAAGTGACGAGGTGTTAAACTTGTATAAGACTACTGAAAGGAACTTGAAGTAAGAGCATACAGTAAATCTAGTCATACTGGAAGAGAATATCGTATTTGAGCATGTGTGTATATGATTGATAACTTTTCTGCCCTTTTTGTTTGTGATACTGTAGGTTTTCATTTAAACAAGATGCTTCAAATGTTCCAAACTGCTTCACTTTAGTTGTATGCTTAATTATGTACTTCATATAGGGTTATAATGTTCTGCTAATAACTTCAATGCACATTGAAACTATGCTATCCACATACTTTCATTTGTACAAGTCTGTCCATGTCAAATTTCTTTCTTCTTTCATGTCGGTGACAGATTATAGTACATAACTGAAGCATGTAGGAGCTTGACAGGCTGTGATGCTGTGGGATAATGGGAAATGGATACCCTTCACAATACAGGTGTCTAATTTTAAGTAATTAAAATCTCATACTCTCAGAGAAATTTTTTTTTTTTTTTTTAAAGGTTCAGAGTTTAGTTTATACTAAAAGAAAAAAAAGACCAAAGTGGCAGGATGCTTTCCTTTGCAAATTCCTGTTTGTCTGTCCTAAAAACGCAGACGGCTATAGTGTTTGTGTACTGTTATATACATTATTACTTTGTTTTCAGTGTAATAATACACTTTTTAGGTCATTATCTACACTGCTAGAAACCAAACGCAAATCGATTATTACTTTGTAACTATAAGTTATGATTAATAAGTACATCCAACGTGATAGAAATTAATTTATAATGCTTTTTAGCCCATTTCAATGAACAAACGAAAGCTAAGGAGCGTAGGCAACGAAACATTTGTTATCACTAGATCACACACTTGTATGAAATGCCAGCAAACCCCGCAAATTGTCCGGTCTCGGAAGAAGAGGACTACTTGTTTACAAACAAAAAAATATGGCATTCTCTCACAGAAGCACTCACATGACAACAATAACGGGTTTATTGTGTCACACAGCAACTTTTGGCAAGTTTGAATCTGGTGGGATGCTGCGCCAGAGGAACAGAGGCACGGTTCACGTTCAGTCTATGCAGCGAATAACCAAATAAGGACATTAAACCAGGCTTTGCCTTGAAACCTCGTGAGTTGCCTATATAGAGACAGCGTTTCTGGCATCATTGGCATGTTCAAAATGATGCTCAGGTGCTCACTAGTTTTTGAGACGCGGCCATCATTTCCAACTGAAGGATGTTACATGCGCATGTCTTGAGATGAAGTTCTGATTTAATCCTGTGACTCAGATGTTACTGAAACAGGGGGAGCACCGACGTGAAGACAAAAAAGTGCAACATGCTGCTGCTCGTGTCTCACTCTTCATAAACACGAGCGCGAGAGTGTTTCAGCACACACCAGCAACTACCTGATTGACACACGAACTCTGCAAACAAACGTAAATATAATTGTTACATTCTTATTATATAAAAATATAACGGACTATAATTATCCTTGGAATTATATATTTTTTAAGTAGCCTACTCAAGATGCTGCTGCTTCATTACAAACTGTTAACAGCCCTAGGCTATTTAAAATGTAAAAAAAAAAATGTTGCCTTAAATTTTTAAAATTATCCTGCAGTAAAGTTCATTGTACTTCTTTGACCACTTTAAATTTTATTACTAACTAATTAGAACTGCATGAAGCTTTTAACTAAAGCAAGTTATATTTTATTCACAGGTAGACTGTTTAAAACAGGGGTCACCAGACGGTCCTGGAGGGCCGGTGTCCTGCAGAGTTTAGCTCCAACCCTAATTAAACACACCTGAACCAGCTAATCAAGGTCTTACTAGGTATACTAGAAACTTCCTGGCAGGTGTGTTGAGGTAAGTTGGAACTCTGAACTCTGAACTCTGCAGGACACCGGCCCTCCAGGATCAAGTTTGGTGACCCCTGGTTTAAAAATTCAGTTGTTTAACTTTAGCAGGATTGATGCAGGATTGAGGATTTGATGTTATAGGAAAACCACTAAGACTGAGTTTGAGCAATAAATAAGGTGGATCTTGTGCTGACAGAGATGTCTCTTGTATTTGACTTCCACATTTACTTTGCAATTTGCTTTGCACATATGCTCTACTGTCATCTTAACTCAGCAGACATCTGTTGCAGGAAGAGCTTCTTTTTTTTTTTTTTTTTTTTTTGTTCATCTTGATGAAGACATGAAAGCATTGTCTCATTCCTTGCTGTTACTGACAACAACTATTCATATTCTTTTTCGTACCTCTAGAAGCTTTTCCAAATACGGATAAATTCCAATACCCTGAAAACATAAGTTTGGTCTCACTGCAAAAAGAGGAAGAACTGAACTGAAGACTTCTGCCTCAATCACAATAACTGGCTTTCGCAACAGAGAGCAGGATGGAGAAGATGAAGGACAGTAAGGTAGAGGCTTTTCTCCTCTGTCTTTATACAGAATCAGTGATGTTTAGCGTTCTTCTTTGATTTCTAAGGCTTTACCATCACTATGACCCTTATATGAAATGGTTAACTATTATTTATTTTATATACAGTTTTACTTTGTGAAACAGAATGTGCACTACTGTAATATTAAAAGTATTTTTTTTAAACTGCAGATATTTGAACTTCATGGCTGTATCTTGACATACTTAAGTATTCTTTTAAAAAGTGCACTTTAAAAAAAAAAAAATCAAATTAAGTTTAACTTTATTCTTTGAAATAATTTTTTTGCTTTAAAGAAGAATGCTTATTTTCATGTGCTGAATAACATACATTCATTGTTACTATAGTGTATTCAATATTACTAAGTAATACTAAGTGCTAAATTGCAACTTCATCATTAAAAATGAGTAAATGTGCATATTTTTATGGCAGTTGGCTCCTGTATGTTTTCATAACATGTACCATAATTTGTGATATAGGTGTTACTACAATGATCCCATATACAGGAAACTGTGGTTACCATGCAAGAACTGTAGTAAAAATTTAGGGGATGCCCATGGGCATCTGGTGTAGATTTGAAATGTTGTCAATGTTGTCATCATTTTTACATTTTCTCATGATTTACATGCTGATTGTGTACCATTTGAGTGTAGCTAATGTGTTGCACTAGTGGGTTTAATAAGGCATCCTTAGGTAATGTCTGTTCAGGCTATTAGTATTCAATTGATATGACTCCTCATTGTAATGCATATTAAAAAATACAGTGGTGGTAGTGGAACTTTTTTTAAAATTTTTTTATTATTATTTTTTTTTTTTTTTACCTGCTTTGTCATCTTGGATTGCAGCATGTGAATTAAGAAACCAAGATGTGCAAAGGAATCCGACAAGGAGAAATTAATGTTTAGAGCAGGGTTCAGCTGGCATGTTCAAACTTGAACATAACATGAACAGCATCCTGACCGGTTCTTACTTGTTGTAGAATGGACAGACAGAATGGAAATTTCCACTCCGAGTGTGCCAATTTAGCATCCGTTGCAGCTCATTATAAATCTGTTAAGTGAGTCTAACACTAAGTGCGTTGATTTAATAGATGAATATAGCCAATTAAGTTATGGAGGCTGGGGGTTGTATGGTGGGATTTGCAAATATGTGGTTTGGTCTGTTCTGCTCAGCAGAGATGAAAAATGCAGTGATGGATCATCCTCTATCAGCAGAAGTCATTATGAACATTAGATTCATAAAGATGACTCTTGGCTACTTACAGATCACATGATGACACCCATATCCTTGTTTACAGTCACTCCTCCAGGAATCAGCTTGTGTGCGTTTAAGTTTTATCAAAACATCAGACCGGTGTGCACTTGCCAGAAGGTTCTTTGTGCAGGTTTAAAGGTGCAGTGCAGTGTTTGTACTGACATTTTGCCAAATGCAGTTTTGAAGGAAGTTCCTTAGACTCAATCCACTACAGATTGTTATAACTTCATGGAAAACCATTGCAAATTACCTTTTTTGGTCATTTTTAATTATGTTTTTCTTTCTTTCTTTCTTTCTTTCTTTCTTTCTCTCTTTCTCTCTTTCTCTCTCTCTCTCTCTCTCTCTCTCTCTCTCTCTCAAAACAACAACAATACACCCTATACACAGGCCCTCAGACTACTGAACTTTGTAACCCATTACCCGCATAGCTTAACATCTGAGAACTAGTGGGAACTGGTCTAAATGTGTGGTTTTCTTTGCTTTTGCTACTGACATGTATTTGTACCATCAGTCATGCAGATTTTAACTCTTTAATCTCTGTTCAACTTAGTTTCCTCTGCAGTCATACAGAAGTTGCACAGTTGACAGTTGCACAGTTGAAGCTTAGGTCGTTATTAGGTTTTCTTTTAATTTGACACAAGAAAAAGGAACAGACATTAAGATCAGAGCAGCCAGACAGTTTCAGAATTTAATTTAGGAAAGAATGACACAAGGACACAAGCATTCCAGTTAGTATTGCTTACTAATGTATGCAACAGTTTTGTTCCACTTTCACACATACTCTGGCCATTTAGAATTGAATTGAGAATGTCTTTAGACTCAATTTAACTGCTGAACTGAAGTAGAAAACAAGGATGCAGAATTACATTTTGAATTTGAATGTGAGGAAGGATAATTAAAATAAATTTAAATATTTTTTTTTTTTTACTATTTTCATTTTTCTGCATGTTACAGAATGTGTGTTCCTTCTTTTTGTCCAGGGGAAGCAGGTCACATGGTGCCTCATGTTCTGTGTGTCCACGGCTGTCATCGGCTCCTTGCAGTTTGGCTACAACACAGGCGTCATCAATGCACCCCATGAGGTAAGTGTTTCATCAAGTGAGTAGCATTTTAGACTTTTCAAAAAACAGCACTTCATTACTTACTTCTTCACTCATCTGTCTCTCTGTTGATCAGAAAGTGAAGAACTTCATCAGAAACGTGACTCAGGAGCGCACTGGAGAGCTAATGGATGAATCCACGTTGACAACAATGTGGAGTGTAACTGTTTCCATTTTCAATGTTGGCGGCATGATCGGGTCTCTTAGTGTTGGCACTCTAGTTGACAAATTGGGGAGGTGAGAAAATCACAGTTTCTTTTAACATAAAACAAATATAAATGCTTTGTTAAAAAACTTTTCTTTATTCATCTCCCATCATCTCATTACAGACGTAAATGCATGCTTCTGTCTAACATCCTGGCTCTGATTGGTGGAGGTCTGATGGGTGTATCCAGCATGTGCACATCTCATGAGTTGATAATAGTGGGCCGTCTGGTTATTGGTGCATTCTGTGGCCTGTGTACAGGAGTGACGCCCATGTATGTGGGTGAAATTGCTCCAACGGCACTGCGAGGGGCTTTTGGTACCCTTCACCAGCTCGGGGTGGTCATCGGCATCCTAATTGCACAGGTTAGATTTTCCTATGTATGAATGTTGATAACAGATTAAAGGGATAGCTCACATATATATATATATATAAAAAAGAAAAGAAATTTGTCATTATTTACCCCATATAAATGCCTTATTTTCATGCAATTATAAAGACACTGAAGCTTGAAAAAGATTGAAAAGCACTATAAAAGTATAATCAAATTGGTCTGTATGTTTTGTGTACTATAATCAGTCTTCTGAAATTATTTGATAGCTTTTTGCAAGGTACAGACTGAAATGTAAGTCATTATTCCCTGAAAATCTCCTGGCGCATTCCGTAATGTCAGATTTGTGAAGAAATTAATCTTTAGTCAGATATTTCCAATGAATCCGTTAATTCACATCACAAAACTTGTCTGAATGATTTGTTCAAGAATTGGACTGTATGATTCTCAATTTATAACAAAAAATAACAGATAAATAACAGAAATTGTATTGTTATTGTATGGCTTCAGAAGATATGTGACCCTTGACCACAAAACCAGTCAGAAGTTGCATGGGTATATTTGTAGCAATAACCAAAAATACATTGTATGGGTTAAAATTATCAATTTTTCTTTTATGCCAAAAATCTTTAGGATATTAAGTAAAGATCACATTCCATGAAGATATTTTGTAAATTTCCTACCGTAAATATCAGCTTAATTTTTGATTAGTAATATGTATTGCTAAGGACTTCATTTGGACAACTTTAAAGGTGGTTTTCTCAATATTTAGATTTTTTTGCACCCTTAGATTCCAGATTTTCAAATAATTGTATCTCGGCCAAATATTGTCCTATCCTAGCAAACCATACATCAATGGAAAACTTATTTATTCAGCTTTCAGATGATGTATGAATCTCAATTATGACTGGTTTTGTGGTCCAGGGTCATATATTTGGACCATTTCTACGACACTTTTATGGTGGTTTTGGGTCCTTTTTAAAACTTGAAAGCTTTAGTCCCTATTCATTGTAATTAAGAAGAAGACTTCAGAATTGATCATTTTGTTGAAGTCTTACTGCTTTCCAATATATCTGTTATATATACTAAAAAAAAGAAATGGTTATAAATGGGTATTTTTTGTGGATTTCATGGTAGATCTTAGGCCTGGAGTTCTTGCTGGGGTCTCAGTCTTTGTGGCCATTGTTATTGGCTCTGACGGCGTTGCCTGCAGTGTTACAGTGCGTCATGCTGATCTTCTGCCCGGAGAGCCCTCGATACCTGCTGATCACTCTGAACCAGGAGGAGGAGGCACGCCAAGGTGAGTCTGCTATGACTGATAAAGAATCCGTCATAGCAGACTGGAACAGAACTGCTTGAGCAACTAAAGTTTATTTACTCTTCCGTGCTTACGGTGCACGTCTTCCTCTCTTTCTTTTGCTATTAGTGCTAACACGTCTTCGTGGGCATTCAGATGTGGAAGATGACATCCGTGAGATGAAGGAAGAGGCCATGAAGATGTCCATGGAGAAGAAAGTTTCTATTCCAGAGCTGTTCCGTAACTCTGCTTACAGACAGCCCATTATTATCGCCATAATCCTGCAGCTGTCCCAACAACTCTCTGGCATCAACGCTGTGAGTCTCACACTTCATACAAAACTTCTCGCGCCACGTATAAATCTGATGTTTGATTAGCCCATCCCATTAAACATTTTTATAGCCTGCAGTGCCTTGTTTTCCAGGTAAAATATTGAACATATCCATCAAACAAGATCCCATTCGGATAGAACCACCAATAAAACCAAAGTCATTTACACTATATTCAATAAGGACTTTATACCAATAAAGAATTAATGCCATCAAAGCGGTTCTAGCCTTAAATACCATTTGAACTTAAAGCATGTTTTAGCAAACCCTACAGTTAGCACAACCCCGGCTGCTAGTCAACACACTCCACCAAACCACATTGACTGAGAGCAGTTAGCACGAATTTAAGTCTACATCGGAAAAATTAACAAATCCTATAAACGGATTGTTGTGGGCTGTATATATACTATGTATTATTATGTATCAGATTTATAATAGTTTTTAATGTATTTTTTTCCATCATTGGCAATTTTTTATGCCTAAAACAGTTAAGGTGATAAAATTAAACAAATACCCCTGGTTTCACAGACGAGGCTTAAGGTTAGTCCCAGACTAAAATGCATGTTTGAGCTGTCTCCACTGAAAATATCTTGCTCTGACATATCTTAAAATTTGTCAGTGCCATTGTTCTGTCTCAAGATGCACACCTGTAACATTTTCTTCTCAGGCATTTTTATAAAACTGCCTAAATATCTTAATTTAACTAAGGTCTAGTGCTGGCTAAGCCTGTCTGTGAAACCATTAATATATTTTGTAATATGTGTAATATAATATTACTGTATAATAATATTCTATCTAACAAGGTGTAATATAACACAATTTTAGATTTTTTTTAATTTTAGATAAAACAAGACAAACTAATCAATTTTTTTTTTTTTTTTTTTGGCAGTGTTTTTTTGTTGCAGTTTCTAAGGCTTCCTTGCATGTTTTCCCCCTCTTTGACTTGAACTTTGAATGTTGACATGAACAGTTCTAAAAGTTAACCAGCTGTCTTTTGTCAATCTTCTAGGTAATTTATTACTCTACACATATCTTCGGATATGCAGGTATCACTGAGGCAGTCTATGCCACCATTGGAGTGGGTGCAGTCAATACTCTCTTCACTGTCATCTCTGTAAGTTTACACAGCTGAGCTAAAATACTCACGTAAACAAAAACCTCCCTTCTTATTTGCAATTTTTATGCTCTAATGTCTTTTAAATACTTTTATGATGGCGTACTAAAAGGACTGTGTTTTGATTCTTCCTCAACAGCTCTTCCTGGTGGAGAGGGCAGGAAGAAGAACACTTCATATGGTCGGACTAGCTGGAATGACTGTCTGTGCTCTGCTCATGACCATTTCTCTTGAAATTCTTGTGAGTTTGGGACTTATTGCATATCATTAAATAGCAAAAAAATAATAAACCACTAAAATCTTCAGAATTAATTGTCATGGATTTAACTGTAGTTTGTTTAAATGAAAAATAAAGGGATTACATTTATTATTATTCTTTTTGTCTTTTCTGATCTTAAGAAACCTACAGGAGCAAAAGCAGGAATTGGTGCTAATACGACTGCCATCCCCGAATCTGTATCTGCAGGGGTCAGTGTGTGATCTTACTAATGAACGCCAACTTTCATCTGTGTTGGAAGTCATTCACTGAAATGTATAATTTCTTTATTTCTCTCTCTAAATGGTTCAATTTCCATATACGGCTAGCAGGGAACTTCAGCAATCAGTGTTCTGGCTATTCTGGCAGTGTTCGGGTTTGTGGCCAGTTTTGAGATGGGACCGGGACCAATCCCATGGTTCATAGTGGGTGAGTTATTCGCTCAAGGTCCACGCCCGGCAGCCATCGCTGTGGCGGGATGCTGCAACTGGACCGCCAGCTTTCTTGTCGGACTGCTTTTCCCAAAACTATTGGTGAGAACCTTCTCAATGAATTCATTAGTATCACATTTGTCAAGGATACAAGAACTAAACACATTATACTGTGATCTTGCTTACTTTTCAGATCCTGTGTCAAGCGTACGTCTTTATCATATTCTTCATCCTCCTTATCATCTTCTTCGTGTTTACCTACTTCCGTGTTCCCGAGACCAAAGGTCGAACGTTTGAGGACATCGCCAGTGGGTTTTCCATTGCCGCAGGCTCCAACGCCACCAACTACACGTCCCCAGATGGTGCCATCGCAATGCCAGTATCCCCATCATCAGAGAAGTTTCAGATGACTGAAATGGCTGGTCAGGAGAAAAGCTGAGCAAACCTTTAGAAAAAAACCCTCTAAACCACACAAGACTGACACCTTAAATGAACAGATGCAGCTAAATAATGGGCATTATTATAAAGAAATAGCTTGGCCTATTTATCAAGTAGATCAGTGAGATTATCAAGCACATCAGTGTTTTCACAAATAAATCACAATGTTACACTGGAAGTGTAACAGATAGCAGCTGTTAAAATAATCACATTTCTGTGGTCAAATCACTGTGCTTTTTTTTATTATTATTATTGAGGTGAGTTAGCTTCAAAAACATCATAGGGTTTAAAAATGTCTGAAAAGTACAGACGTAGAGGTACTAACCAGTGTTATGGTACTGAAAGCCTTTTTATGATTGACAGTTATAAAGTCATTATGAACAAATAAGTGTTTAGTACATGTGGTTGCAGATGTGTATGTTTAGTTAGACAAAGAGTTTTAATAAGTGATGTGTGAGATTTCTACTGAGCACTAAGCACTTGTACATAATCATGTGGAATATTAAACTGATTACTATGACTTGTATTTAAATAGTTGGTTAGCAAATTTCTTATATTGCCCAAAGACTTGTATGAAGTTTTGTGTATTTTTCCGACTTTGGGGCCCCCTGCAGTTAAATGAGTGAAATTCACTATCATAATTGAAGTGGATAGTTGTACATGTGCATTTGTTGCTCTTGTAAAGCAGTCCGGCCTTTCCGCTGCATTTCGTGCCTTACTTCCAGAACAGATGTTTGGTAGGAAGTGTGAGGAATAAACAGAAGCCTTATGAGAAGTCAGTGTACCATCAGAATGATTTTGAAACTGATATTTCAAGATAAACAAATTTACACACAGTTGCTTTACAGCAGATTGAATTCACGCTAATCAGACTCTCTGAATGCTTTTAAAACTGCTGCCTGACTCCTGTTCGCTGTTATGGCTATTCAGGCCATTAGCATCTGCCGTTTTTGTAAAAAGGAGTAATTTTAAATTGGGTTTTAAATCCTAGATTTTTATATGTTTTGCGGGGGTTCCGTACAGGTCCAGTTATTTCAGCATGTTGCTGTTTATGTAGATGTTACTGGTTGTAGATGTCCTGCTGAAGGTATGAATTATCAGTGTTTCAATGTTCATCACTTAAGTATTTCTCGTGATGATTGTCACTGAACACGACTGAATGAACACAACTGTTACAGGATCATATGAAAGTTAATCATGAAATCCACTCATCACAAGCACACAGTTTAATAGCCCTATTTGAGTCTTCTTTTTTTTTTTAAATGGGCTTTTGCTTAGTTTGGACTGTACATTGTAAAATTTTTGCTCTATTGTGTAAATATATATTTTTTTGTTTGTTAACATTTATTAACTAGTCTGTCTGGATGATTGAGATGCTTTTTGGAGTTTTATCGAGTATGCACCAATGATGTTTTCCTTTTTTATTTTTTTTTGTGAATGTGTATTTTATATATTTATATATTTTGTTATATATACTTTTTTTTTTAAATTACTGTTCTTTTTCAAACACAATGTCCTAAATATATGTGTATGTAATACCATAAGCACTTGAAAGCATATTTATTTTGTGAGATTGAGAAGATTAAAACATTCCCATTGCACATGATTTGATCTGACATGTTTGTGACTGTTCACATCACAATAACTCATACATATTTTTTTATGAGATAACATGTTATGACAGGTATGTTCCTTCCCGTCCCATTGCATCATATCATAAAAATCATATACCCAAATATATTGCTTTACTTGTAAGCCACAATAATGGGACAGTTTACTGTAATCTAATAAAAGCGTTTGGTTTATATTCCATTGTGATTTACTTATCCACTTTAATTAATATTTGTTTTTTCCTCGCTATATTGTACATTTCCGGTATGACATAAGATTATTTATTTTATATTGGTACAAATTCACTAAATCCAATTCACTACTTCACCTGCTCATCCAGTCTGGTCAATCATTTTAGCTTCCTGTCCTTGAAGAAGAGCAGAAAGCTTGAGCCCGAGACTCGCTCCTCACAAATCAAGGCTCTACTGCTGTCTTCAAAGTCACTCCATCAGGAGGCGCTGTTTTCAAAGAGATAATTCTACAAAACTCTCGTCTTCAGGAGTACAGCAGCCTCTAAATGAATGTCTATATTGAATAACGTTTCTCTCTTTCTTTCTGTGTGTGTGTTTGTGTGGAAAATGAGACATGACCAACCCCAGAAGAAAATATTCAAAATATGCATTTTTTTTTTCCAGGAAAAAAGAAGCAATTGATAGGAGAAGGAAAGAAAACACACAGGCATGTTTCCAAGCTTCTTTTACTGAGTGATGCATATTTCCAATCTGGCTCTCTGTGCCCTATCAGCATGCCAAACCAGAGCCTTCACCAAATGTGACTGTGAGAGCGTCTGTCTCCTGCGTGTCTAGACACTTTTTCTGCGAACAAGCCGAACTCGTTTTAGGCTTTCCATCACGGTGAGTGGCTGAAGTCAGTTTACTGGTCCCTTCATCTCTCTCTCTCTCTCTCTCTCTCTCTCTCTCTCTCTCTCCTCATTCTTTGCTCAGTGACTTCTCAGTCATAATCATCATCATACATAAATACTCCTCCCTGCTCCCCCACCCCCTCTCTTTCTCTTCTCTCTTTAATCTGAGATAAAAAAAAAAAAAAAAACAGACAGGCTCCTCCTCCCTTCTCTCTCCCTCTCTCTCTCTCTTTCTCTCTCTCCTCCTGTGTCCCTCTCCCGTGTTCTTCCTCTCTGGACTTCTCCGGTGTGTTGCTCTGATGGAAATGTGGAGGATCTTTCTGTCTGTCTCTCTTGTGGTCCAGCACAGTTCAGCTGAAGAAGGTATGAAACTTCCTTTGCTCCACCTGGTGCTCTCAGCTGCTCCGTTTTGAGGGGTTATCGGGGTCTCTTGCTGTCCGGTCCAGTTTGGAGTGTGTGTCAACTTGTTTAGGAGTCTCTGAGTGAGTTTGTAGGTCTGTTTGCGGTTATAACTGTTCACTTTCATTTACGTCTGCATGTGTTTGTGTCAGTTTGAGGCTGATGATCTGAGCAGACTCTTGCACTGTATAATGAGTGGCTGTTTATGAGTTGCTACTGTGAATCGAAGAGCTCTCTGTGGACCCTGCCAAGCTGCGTTTATGCTTAACAAAAGGGTGCAGAATGGAGCCAGCAGAGGGGTGAATAATTTGTTGTGTAACCTTTGTCTCTCTCTGACCCATGCAACCCCCCCTTCCCAACTCTCTGCCCCCTTTTTGCTAATATTATAACTGTTATAATGGCCTTCCTCCTCCCCACAGACCATTCAGCCCTCTGACAATACAGACACCCCACTCACTTCAGTGTACATCTCTGTGTCCTTTCATCTGCACTTTTTCTTTCTCTCGGTCTCATTTCTCTATTGCCTAAATGGTGTTTTCAGTCAATGCATTGCAGACATGAGCAGTTTAAATAGATGGATTGATGAAGTTGGCATCTCATAGTGAGCTCTTGTGAAAAAGCTCTCATGACTCATTTTGTGTGTATGTGTGTGTGTGTGTGTGTGTGCGTGTGTGTGTGTGTATGTGTGTGTGAGAGAGAGAGGTATCTGAATGCCAGAGTCTGTTAAGAACATGTTGTTTCACAGAAGCTTGTATGTGCTACTGTTTTTTCAAACTTATCTGAATCGGTTATTGTGCTTTGCATTTTTCACGTGAAAGCACGTGTTTATGCGCATGAATGGTAAAGAGTGTATGTAACTATTTGCAATGTAAAAAGTGGATCTAATCTGATCTAAAAATGAGGGCCACTGATAATATTCACAAGGTCCTGGGACGATTTTTTATGGATGAGCCCCTTTACTCCAAGGCTCCTTCAACACAGGTAGTAAGGTTGATTCTATAATATTAAATACAGTTTTTCACTTGCCTAATAACTGTTACCAACTGTTGTTAACAATTAAATTTAAATTTCAAAGAAGATAATTTTTTAAGCATGATTACTATACACACACTATTGCCAGTGCATCACACACAAAAAGAAATACTACAGCTACTTATAATAATAATAATAATAATAATAATAATGATTTAAAAAATAAAATTAAAATAAGGCGCCATAAATATAATAGAGTACCAATAAATAAATGAATACATTAATATATTCAGCAAAGATCCATTAAATTGATAAAAAGTGATAGTAAGGACTTTTACATTGCTGGCAAAATGACTGTTTGCCAAAATGTCTGTTTAAAATAAATGCTGTTCTTTTGAACTTTGTTCATCAAAGAATCCTGAAAAAAAGTTTCCACAAAAATATTAAGCATCACAACTGTTTTTAACATTGATAATAATAAGAAATGTTTCTTGAGCAGCAAATCAGCATATTAGAATAATTTCTGAAGGATCATGTAAATTCAGCTTTACCATCACAGAAATAAATTACATTTTAAAATGTATTAAATTAATATTAAAATAGAAAATTAGTAAATTTTAATAAATATTACTGTTTTTACAGAGTTATTGAATAAATTAATGTAGCATTGGTGACCAAGATATTTCTTTCAAAAACACTTTAAAAAAATCTCACTGACCCCATATTTTCAAATAAACAAACATCAATCAATCAGTCAATAGATATTCAACAAAACATGACAACATTTTTAGAGTGTGAAATCTCAGTGTATTTTTGGAGTAATTAATGTCTTGCATAGCCTAGAGAGCTTGCATGATAAGCACCTACAGTTTATATTAATTTCCAAAAAAAATTGTTGACCACACAGAACAGCTAATTTTAGACAGAAAAAAAGACATGGACCAGTCCAAGTGTTTTGTGCCCATATTGCAATAATACTATATTTACCATGCGACACATCGGTCCTATAACAGAGACTCATACCTCTAATGATTCTAGGTTGTTCCCTCAAGGCCATAGCTCTAAACTAATTCAGCAAACCCCTTTACCTGCTCTCCTATAGCAAAATACTATACCTTTCATCACATTTAACTAGTCCACAGCCATTCCCTCAGGCCCTAATGCAGTTGTACCTGCCCTCTTGGAGCAAAGGCCTGTACCCTTCATCACCTTTAATTAGATCAGCAGCCATTCACATAGACGCTGCCTGTCTATTCACATAGCGTCCCGTACCTTCAAGATCTGTGGAAAGCGTTTGTAGGTCTGCTATAGTGAAAGTGCCCTCTTTGACCACATCAGACACTCTAACCATATTTAGGGTAGTATTTTGCTGGTCATGTGATCTCAGAATGGTGCCCCACATAAGGCGGCCTGCTCCATGTGAAATAAAACAGCTTTTATAAGGCTACTGATATGACTGAAGTCTTCATCTCGTGTGATTTTTTTTATATTTTTTTCCAAAACAATTAAAAAAACACTTTTATTCAGCAAAGATGCATGAAATTGATCTAAACGTTACCCCAAAATTATATTTTAAATAAATGCTACATGCTTTATTCATCAAAGAATCCTGATAAAAGTATCACAGTTTTTACAAAAATATTAAGCAGTACAACTGTTTTCAACATTGATAATAATAAGAAAATGTCTTGAGCAGCAAATCAGCATATTGAATCATGTGATATTGAAGACTGGAGTAATGGCTGCTAAAATCACCACAAGAATAAATTACATTTTAAAATATGTTAAAAGACAAAATAGTTATTTTAAGTGTTTTTTTTGTTGTTGTTGTTTGTTTGTTTGTTTGTTTGTTTTTTTACAATATTGCTGGTGTTGCAGTATTTTTGGCCAAATAAATGCAGCCTTTGTGAGCAGAAGAGAAACATTAAAAAATCTTACCAACCCTGAACTTTTGAGCGATACATTGCAAAAATCTTTTTTTTATTATTATTATTATTTTTTTTTTTTTTAGTTTAAGTAAAATATCTTTAAACCAAGATATTTAAAGAATTACTTTACTTCCAGAATAAAGGGGGGGTTCTTACTGAGAGCTCAAGCTGAGCCTCGGGTTCGAGCCTCCTTTGTGGACATCAAGCCAGGTACTCGTATGAAGAAAGAAAGACATAAACATCTTGGATGTCATCGGGGTGAGCAAATTATCAGGAAGTTCACAAATCCTTTAAGCATATTCTAAGATATTTGTTGTAGCAAGCAACTTATACTATATTTGATTTATGCCTAAAATAAAATTATAAAAAAAAACTTAAGATATATTTTCTGAGCACAAGGTTTAATATCTTACCACATGGTTTAATATTATAAGTATGTTATCTCTATCTCTAAAGTTATACTCCTCAATACTCCTCCTTTTTACTGGAAAACTGAGATTTTAAGATTTCCAGTGGCCTGCATTGGTCCACTTGCCCATGGCACTCTCAGAATATGAAGCTTCCAAATAGAGTCTAAAACACAATCCAGCTGAGAGAGAGACTTTGTCCCTGCTACAATCTTGTCAGTCTGGACTGAAGACAACACCATAAGGTCAGTCCCTGAGGTCGGGTTGACTGTGCTCTCCTTTAGTGGTAATTAGCCTCCACTTGACTCTTCAGGGGTGTTGTGTTGAAAAGAAGTGTGTGTGAGAGCAGACAGTGCTGAGTGGAGAATGCACACAGCAGGGTGTTCCTCACTGAGAGAAACAGAATGATTTAAAAGCCTCACATTCTGGTAAAAGCAGCTTTTACACCCACGCCCATGTAAAAGAGGGAGCTGTGAAGGAGGTGAGGAGGATGGAGAGGTGCAATGAGAGAGGAGAAGAGCACAATTTCATGTCATGTCTCACACAGGGCCACGAAAAGGTTCCTCAGGCAGCACAGCTTGGGCTTCGCTGGACTGTTTTGCCCACATTGCTAGCTCTGTTTCATGTCTACTTCTTCTCAAGTTGGATATATGTGTGTCTCCTCGTGAGGTCTCACACTGTCAGTATATTGAGTCATGCAGCTCAGCTCTCAGATCTGTACCCATCCAAGCTCAAACTGTTGCCCCAGGCCAAAATGCATCACCCTGCTCTGCTCCATCTTCAGCTGCTCCCCTCCCACCAACACTTACCAACCCTTCCGCTAGCTAGCTTTAGTTGCTCATGTTACACTGCAAAAAAATATTTTTCCTGATGTCAGAAGTCATTTACTTAAATTGTTTTTAAACATGTTTTTTTCAGTGAACTCTCATATGGAAGTATGTTATATAAAAGATATAAAGTCATAATTGTTTGTGAGATAATCTAAGTAAAGTTGTGCATTATAAAATCGTAATTGTGAAATATAAGTTTACAGTTATGAGTTGATAAAACCATATTGTGACATAAAATGCAATCGTGCAATACTAAGTCACAATTAAAACATAATGTTCCAACTGTAAAATTAAACATTGAAATTGTGAAATGTAAAGTTGCAATTATTGTGAGATACAAACTGCATTCATAAAATATTAAGTCACAATTATTAGAAATAATGTTGCAATTGTGAAACATTAAGTTGCAGTGGTGAGATATAATGTCACATTAGGAGATATAAAAGTCACAATTATAAGAAAATAAGGTCACAGCAGTCAAATATAAAACTGCATTGTCAAATATAAAGTCACAATTATAAGATAATATTTCATGATGACAATTTATATCTTACATTGTAATTTTTAAGTCACTATTAATAAATGTCGCAATTGTGAGTAATGTTGTAATTTTGAAAAATCACAATAAATATAAAATCACATTACGAGATATAAATTGCATGTGAAATATTAAGTCACAATTATGAGAAACAATTGTCACAATTGTAAAATATAAAATTACGTTGTGAGATATAAAGTCTCAATTATGAGATAAAAAGTCACAATTACCATAAATAGTCACAATTGTGGAATATAAAATCATAATTATGAAATATCAGCTTACAATTATGAGATATGAAATCACATTTAGAGATATGAATTGCAATCATGAAATATTATCTCACAGTTAAGAAATGAAACATAAAATCACATTGTAAGATATAACATCTCAATTATGAGATAAACTCACAATTACCAGGAGTCCAAATTGGGAGATCTAGATGCAATTGTGACATATAAAGTTACAAATTTGAAATACAAAGTTTCAATAACAAGACAAAGATGTCTGAGAGACAGAATTTCAGTTGTCCTGAGTCCAGATTTGTGGTCCTTTCCCTATCCTGTTCCTCTCTCTCTTCCCCAATCACTTCCTGTATCTATTTCACTATACTTTTGTATAAAGCCAAAATAATAATAATAATAATAATAATAATAATAATAATGTTGCTACTTAAACAAGATTTTTCTACCTGATCTAACTCTGAAACCAGTTCATTTATAATGTTTCCATATAAAGCACATTATCTGGCAGAACACAGAAGTCTAGTCTATGCGGCAAAATTGCAGTCTTAAACGTTTGCCCCATGGCAGTACCATGAATGCACAAGGATCACGTAAGAAGCCCTTTGTACTTCAGAAAAAAAGAACGGAGAAGTCAGCCTGCTAAGAGCAAAGATGGCAGAACATCCTGAGCTGCTTATTACTGTATGTTCCTCCATTCGGCCTCCATCGCTGCAAGGAAAGATTTTTAGGACACTGCATGAAATGCGTGTTGTGCTCAACTCGACTAACGTAGCTAAATAAAGGCAGGATACAAAAGCGAAAGGAAAAAAACACTTCACGCTTCCCTGGCGAACTAGTGTGTGCACAGGTCAAGCCACTGATGAGATCAAGCAGAAAAATACAGCGCGCCTCCAGGGCCAAATGAGAGCCGTCCAGGTCCAAAGCTGCAGGCTACAGTAGGAGAAGGGTGCTGCCAGCGTTGGTGAGTCATAAGCAGTGTTTTGTGGAGAGAGACAGACCATAGAAAAGCTTCAATTCAAGCTAAACCCAAAATGAGGAGTTCTGATAACATTCACTGACGTGCGTTAGCTTAAATCTGGAATTGTGTTAATCCCTGTCTCGCTCTTGCCATCGCTCTCTGTGGTTTGGTGGTAATGAAGGAGTGACTGTGTGTGTGTCCTGGGGTGACTGTCTGTACATCTGGAGCAAATTAAAGAGAAGCTGTCAAAGTTACACAAACGCATGTAAACACACTGCAACCAAAAGAAAACTTTGGTGCATTGTCGCATTAGTGCAGTCACACCCATCTGGGTTCATGGAGTGTGCTGAATTTATGTATTTTTTTTTTTGTGTTAAAGTACATGTATTTGATCTAGCAAGTGTGTAGTAAAGTGTTCTTCAACTATTACTTAGAAATAACTCTCTTAAATAAAGACACTGGTTAATTTAATTTGTCTATCAACATTTCTCAGCAGCAGAATCCATGCATCACAGGAGGATTCTGACCATTTAGAATAATTTAGCAAATTTCCAAAGCTCAAGGGCTCTTTACAATCAATCAGATTAATACAGAGAGCAGACATATTAATTAACTAATTTCCCCCCTGAACAATCAAATGCACTTTCCTCCCTATCAAATTTGTTATTCATTTTGTAGAGAAATTAATGGTGATGGAAATGTAATATGAAGCATACATGCATCACAGGAGGATTGTGTCACTGTATAATAATAGTAATTTTTTTTGTGGCAAATTTCCCAAGCTTAAATGCACTTCCAGTCTTTAATGATCAATCATATTAATACAGAGAGCAAACAAATAAATACATATATAAACAAATATTTCACCCCTAGGCAATCAAATTCAAATAATAGGTGGAAATGACATATATGAAGCAAAAACAGTATATTATATATGCGTTCATGCATCACAGAAGGATGCCGTCATTTATAATAATAATTATAATAATCATTTATATGGCAAATTTCCAAAGCATAAGAAGACTTTACAATAATCAGATTAATACAGAGAGCAAATAAATTACCAAACATACAAATATACACATACACTACCATTCAAAAGTTTGGGATCAGAAAGATTTTTGTTTGTTAATGAAGTCTCTTATGCTCATCAGATTTGCATTTATTTGATCAAAAATACAGAAAAAATCTGTAATATTATAAAATATTATTGCAATTTAAAATAATGGTTTACTCTTTTATTATACTTTAAAACACAATTTATTCCTGTGATCAAAGCTGAATTTTCAACATCATTACTCCAGTCTTCAGTGTCACATGATCCTTCAGAAATCATTCCAATATGCTGATTTATTATCAATATTTTTTGGAGCCTTTGATACTTTTTCAGAATTCTTTGATGAATAAGAAGTAAAAAAAAAAAAAAAAAAAAACAGCATTTATTTAAAATAAAATAAAATAAAAAAAATAACTATTTTGTAATAATATATACTACTGTTCAAATGTTTGAAATCGGTAACTTCTTTTCTCTTTTTTTTTTCTTTTTTGAAAGAAATTAATATTTAAATATATATATATATATATATATATATATATATATATATATATATATATATATATATTATTTTTATATATTTTTTTATTTTTAATTAATAAAAAGTGATGGTAATAAGAAGATATTTTAAACTTTTTATTCATCAAAGAATCCTGAAAAAAAAGTATCACAGGTTCCAAAAAAATAAAGATATTAAGCAGCAAAAAACTATTTCCAATAGTGATAATAAATAAATAATTAAAGCATATTAGAATGATTTCTGAAGTAGCATGTGACACCAAAGACTGGAGTAATGATGAAAATTCAGCTTTGCATCACATGAATGAATTATATCTTATTATACCATTATTTTAAATTGTAATAATATTTCACAATATTACTGTTTTTATCTGTATTTTTAATCAAATAAATGAAGCCTTGATGAGCAGAAGAAACGTCTTTAAAAACATCTTACAGATCCCAAAGTTTTGAATGGCAGTGCACGTTATACACATACGCACGTTATACACATACACATACCCCCCCCCCCACCAAATAAAAATAAAATTATTTGGAATAAAAAGGCCACCTCCTCTGTCTTGTTTAGGCTAATTTCATAGACAACTTTTTATGTTAATTAATTTTTTAAGCATTTTTAAATTAATACATCAAAAAAATAAATAATTATAAACAACATTTCACACATTTCTTTTGTCATTTTCATTCTGATTGGAAAATGCACACAATGTTCACAAGCTGAAGTGATGTTTACCTCGATTGTTCTTTGTTTTCTTTACACTTTAATGGTCTGATTTTTCATCTCAAACCTGACCTTCACTGACACGCTCATCTCCTTTTTTTGTCATGGTGGAAATTACATTACAACCTTCATGTGACCTTCAAATATCAAGACTAAGGTGAAATCTGTTTATTTAAATAAAAATCAGCTATAAAATTGCTCATAGTTGAAGAAATGTGTTCTGCTGTGTATATTTGAACAACAAATGCATTTTGCTTGCATTTGATCACACCTCCGTGAGTCAAAGTTTAGCCGTATGTGTGCGTATGCGTGTGAGAGACTATTCTCGAAAAGTGTTGGAATAAAACACTCACACTTAACTACTACAGGAGGATTAACATTGTAGAGAGTTGTCTTGAGCGAGACTGACTAATCAAGCGTGAACTGGCACAGCGCGTTAACACATCTGAGAACCAAGAAAGCCAAATACACACATACTCTCTCCCTATAAAGGATAGAAAGCATTACCCTTTCATAAGCGTGCACATATACCAGAGTGAGAGCACTCAAGTGAACAACTCACAGAGGCACACCACTACTAATGCAGGACACCCACACATCATATTAATACACAGCCCAGAAAGGCAATGATAATAAAGGACAAATTACAGATTATGTATTATATGTTTGCCTACTGAACACCATGGTAGGATAGACTCAAGCTGGCATTGTTATATTTTTTGCAACAATTAATTTTTCTTATGGTGGCTTTATTTTTTAAGTCAATTTCTGTTTAGACACAAACATTAAAGTCTTTGCAACTGTATTTTCTTTTCTTTTAACACAGGTGGACACACTTGTCACACTATATGCGGTAGGTTGTCACAAAGGCAACCACCAAACCAGCTAAAATAATACATATGCCTAAGTAATAAGAAATAAGACGAGCAACAATGTAATAGGTAAAAAAGTTCATATTGAAGAACTCACATTTTAGATGCAATAACTGCCAATTACTTTGTCTATTTTTGTTCTGCAAATGAAAACAGTTCCAAACTAAGTCAAAGCAGAGTCAAACATTGTGCATCTCGGAGCAAAATGCAGTAGCTGTGTTTCATTCCCAAACTAATCACTGTTTTTAAACAAATCGGTTGAGTGAATGATTTAATGAGTCAATCAAAAGACAGTCACTTGTTTCATTCCTGAACGAATCAGTGTTTTCAAACAAATTGGTTGAGTGAACGATTAAATGACTCACTCATAATTACAGTCACTTGTTTCATTCCTGAATGAATCAGTGTTTTCAAACAAATCGGTGGAGTGAATGATTCAGTGACTCACTCATAATAGCAGTCACTTGTTTCATTCCTGATCGAATCAGTGTTTTCAAACAAATCGGTTGAGTGAACGATTCAATGACTCACTCATAATATCAGTCACTTGTATGTTTCTGAATGAATGAGTATTTTCAAACAAATCGATTGAGTGAACAATTCAATGACTCACTCATAATCACAGTTATTTGTTTCATTCCTGAATGAATCAGTGTGTTCAAACAAATCGGTTGAGTGAACGAATCAATGACTCACTCATAAAGACAGTCACTTTTCATGAATAAATCTTTGAATGAATCGGATGAAGACTCACACGAGTCACTTCCTGCCACCTACTGAAATAACAGAAAAAGTGAAAATCCCAATCACTAATGTAAATTTGGGGACTGGAAAGAAAAATGTAATTTTCTTTGGCAAATATAAATAGCAATTAAGAAATTGCATCCATTCATATGAAACATGTGACAACTTGCCCCAATATCAGATTTCTGAAAAAAAAAATCAGCTTGTCCAAAGAACACAGTTTAACCAATTATATAGTCAATTCTTATATAAATTTATGCATAATGTGTGTGTGTGTGTGTATATATATATATATATATATATACACACACACACACCCACACACACACCCACATGCATATATATATATATATATATATATATATATATATATATATATATATATGTATGTATGTATATGTGTGTGTGTGTGTAGTGTGTGTGTGTGTGTATATATATATATATGTATATATATATATATATATATGATTTAGGAATTTAGTTTGGAAGACAGAATTAACAAAAATTTATTTTAGGGATTTTTACTTTGAACTAGTCTTTGAAACCAACATACCAAACCACTGCTAGAGAAAAACCTGAGACAAAAGCACTGTGAGAACTTTTCCATATGACAACCTGCCAGCTCTCCTCTATAGGTCAAAAATCACTGCTTCATCTTATCTCTTTACCCTCTCACACGCATCGACTGTCACTCTGTTTCCGTCTCTATCTGCGTGTCTTTCTTTCAGTGCTCCTGTGTCACAGCTTTTTAAACAAACATTGTCTCTCTCTCCCTCTCTCTCACATCAATAATGTAACTAAATGTATCTCTGTGTTTAAGCCCTGACAGGGCCCTTCTGTCACTTTCCTGTTTAATAATAAACACAAAAAGAGGGGGACAGAGAGACAGAGTGAAGGGGACAGCGTGTGTGTGCAACACAGGAATGAGAATGATATGCCTGTGGAGTGCATTACTCTAGCACTTACTTACTTGGTATGGCCCACACAGCAGTTTTTGCTTCCATCAGTTTGCAAACAGCCCCATCTCTCTGGATCACAATGGACCCACTGAGTGCAGTCTGGCACTTCACACGTCCACGCTCAGGGTTACGGCCTACCTGACAATCTATTTAGGTTTCGGGTCATACACTTTTAATTACAGTTAGGGAACTTAGAACAAGTCATGTAGGGGAAACCCTGGATAAATCCATGTTAAACTGACATTAAACACAGCATTAAGCAACATAATAAAACAGAGCAAAGTTAATCTTATTGACTCCACTGTAAAACGAAATCAACTATATGTCTTTTTCGATATATTTCATCATGCATTTTTGAGAGAACTATGTAAATATAGCCACCCCTAATGCTGAATGGCACATAAATATCTCATTAAATTAATAATTATTTTGTTAAAATCTAGTGCTGTCAAACGATTAATCGTGATTAATCGCATCCAAATTAAAAGTTTTTTTGTTTACATAATATATGTGTATACTGTGTATATTTATAATGTATATATAAATACAAACATATGCATGCATATATTTAATAAAAATATGTTATGTTTATATATGAAATATATTTATATATAATATAAAATATAATAATATGAATATATAAATGTATAAATATGTAAATGTTTTCAAAATATATACTGTATGTGTGTGTATTTATATATACATAATAAATATACACAGTACACATACATATATAATGTAAACAAAAAAAATTATTTTGGATGTGATTAATCACGATTAATCATTTTACAGCACTATTAAAATCCAATTTTAACATATCTGCTATAGTGTGAAATGTCTGTTATATTAAAATAAAAATGTAAGGTAAAAAAGTTAATATTGAACAATTTAAATTTTAGTTGCAATACCGCCAATTACTTTATTTTTGTTCTGCCAATGAAAATAGTTCCAAACCATGTCAAGGCCGAGTCAACCATTGTGCATCTTGGAGCAAAACGCAGTATCTGTGTTTCATTCCTGAGTGAGTGATTCAATGACTCACTCATAAAGACAGTCACTTGTTTCATTTCTGAATGAATCAGTTTTCATGAATGAATCTTTAAATGAATCAGATGAAGACTCAAGTGTTACTTGCTTCCACCTACTGGAATAACAGAAAAAGTGAAAATCTCCATCACTATTGCAAATTTGAGGACTTGAAATATTCTTTGGCAAATATAAATTGTAATTACGAAGTTGCATAAAATCCATTCATATGAAATACATGTGACAACTCGCCCCAATATCATATATCTTTTTTAAAAAATCAACTTGCCCAAAGAACACAGTTCAAACGATTTTTAATCAGTTGCATAGACAACCTTTGTATAAATGTATGCAGAAATGATGATTTAGGAATTTAGTTTGGAGGACAGAATTAACAAAAAACAAAAAAGGAATTTAGGGTAAAAAATAATTGCACTTATCTAAATATAATTCGATGAAATATGGTAGTTCGTTCATCAGTTCTCCCCAAAGTGTATTAAACAGAATGTCTACAAAGCTTTTTTTAGACAGTCAATTTTTCTGACCCACTTACTGAATTTGACCTAGGACGTAAGCCAAGATGTCCAGGACAATCCTGTAAAGAAAAAATAATGTGCCTCTCATAATATTGGAAAAAACTATATTTTAAATTGATCAGCATTTTATTTTATTTATTCATCAAATGGAAAGTCAGTGCTAATTGTTTTCAAATTATTGCAGGCTACACAAACTGTCCTGCAGTGTGGCAGTGTAAATATTAATTTGTCACAATGCAGGATCATTATATAATTGATATACCATTGATATAAAAGTGTCAAAGCAATTACAAGAAATTTTGACCTGTTATATCATATATGTTTTCCTGTATCCATATGTTAATTTTAACCTAAATTCTTGATGAAAAAAAGCTCATGTTCATATGAATTTGTCTACTACTCATCTGAGAATAAATGTCGTCAGTGAAGTGACAAGATTTGCTGTCACTCTTCTTGCCGCAGAGCAGAGTCGTTGTCAGAGCTGGTGAAGGGGGAGTATTTTAGGTTTGTGGTATTCACTTGGGCACATAAAAATTTTGTCTCAGGCCCTGTGAATTTCTGCAACAGCCCTGACCCAGAATCATCCCTCTGTTCATTCCACACTAACAGATGGAGAGGCCATCTGTAAATGACAATTTGGAGTTTTTGGAGATGGATTTAGATTTTATTTATTTATTTTTTTTTCCACTTTACATCTGCTAATAATATAAATAAAGGTTTAATATACCTTTAGAAGCCAAAGTTATATTGGACCCTGATGTCAATATGTGACACATTTATAACTGGTTTGATCATGTTGGACTGCCCATAAAAAATTCACATTCGCTTGCATAAACAAATAACAAACTGAGATGCTTATAAGATATTTCAAGGTTGTGTATAATGATTCACAGCATGCATAATTTAATTTCACAGATGTTAAAAAACAGTCCATACACACTTGGCTTACAAAGGCACATATAAGAGAATGTGAATTATTATAAATCATCCTGTGTATAATGAGGTCAAAAGGACGAACTCCCTGCAGAAACTGTTAAATAATGTGTGTCAGAGAAAAAAACTATACCTACATACAGTAAGATAATTAGAAGTGACTGTTTAGGGTCAAAGATTAATGGTGTATTTATAAGTCTGTGTGCAGGTCCTTGTGAGAAAGATTTGTGCATGCATGCACTTCTAAAATCTTCAGGACCCGGATTGACATTGGACATCAAATAGTGATCCAACACAGTCCAAACTGTTTACCATATGAAAATTACAAAAATTGTAATTAAGATCAGATATTAAAAGGTATTCATGTAATGCATTTGGCCAACAGTATCCCTAACATTATTAACATGACTGAACATTTGATAGTTTTGTAAACACACAAACAACAGCAGAAGCTTATCAAACATACTGTACGGAACACTGGGACAAATATTGTAGCCTATTAGTATAAGCCATATAACCAGAGACAAATTAATTTAAAAATTAAATAAAAAATAAATAAAATTATGATTGGATACTTGGCCAGTGACGGCAGCAATAGAAGATTTATTGATTTTTTTTATGCTCACTAAGGCTGCATTTATTTTGGTCAAAAATGTAGTAAAACTGGGAAATATTATTTTTATAATATTATTTATTATTACATTTGATTACATTATTCCTGTGAAGCGGCCATTACTCCAGCAGTGTAAAATGATCCTTCAGAAATCATTCTAATATGCTGATTTGGTGCTCAAATCCAGAGTTCTGTCATGAAACTCTAGATGGCACAGTCCAATAGGACAAACTCAATCTGACATAATGACATCATCACAGCTGATGCAGCTGATTGGTTCTTATTGTATCAGCAGCCAATGAGCTCGCTGCTCAACATTCAAATACTTGGCTAGTGCTTGCTGTAGCAGTTGCAGCTTGCTTCAGAAACCCTCCTCCTTCCCCAGCTCCACCTGTATAGATCTGCTACAGGGTGATTCATGTATGCTATATATGGGGGTTATTTCATATGTTATATGGGATCTTCCGCCAAGACCAAACACATTAACATTGTCATGTACATTCCCATGCCAAACCCTCCGATAGTTGTCATGATAGAGCTAGCATTTATTATTATTATCAATGGTGAAAACAGTTGTTCTGTTCAATATTTTTATGAAAACCGATGCATAAAAACTTACCGGGCCCAAACTTTTGAATAATTTTCTCCTCCCTTTTAAAGGTTGGACATTTTATGTTGCTATCCCAACTATGCATGATTATATGGATGATTGCATTTCATTATTTTCATTAAGTCTTGTTTTCCCCCTGCTGTTAGTGATGGAAGAACTTTACAAGAACGCCATGACAGTTATTACACTAATTGGAGAAGCATTCATACGCTTTTCCTTGTGGGTATCTGACTTAACATTATTCGACTGACCAGTTACAAACACCAAACTTAATCAGTTAAAATAATTAAATTGTTCTGCAACATTAATTAAATGTGTTTGAAGGGATGCATGAAATGCCTAAGAGCAACATACTGACTTCTGCTTATCTGCTAAGTGATCAAGAGTCACTAAAACTATAAAAATGCCTAATCATACATTTCATAGTATTGCTTTAGGAAAATGGCATTTAGGACATTGTATCATTTCTAATCTCCTAAAAAGAAGAATCCAAAATAATTAACATAATTATCATGAAACATTTTTGACATTAATGTTCAGCACATATTAATATGACAGTTCATAGCTTCAGTTTGAATGGCATTTACATTTGTCTCCAATCTGGATTTATTATAAGTATATGCTCTACAGTCACACTGTCCCGGTACTAATGTTTAATATTAAGAAATACATAATCCCTTAAAAGCACAACATCGCCAAACACACTGTTATAGAAGTGCCCTCTTTTCATGTTCGCTGTCTACCGAAGGATAAAACACTAAAGCGCTCCCAAATCCCAGCCCTGCACGCTCCAAGGCATCACTGTCTTCAGGAGGAAGAGAAGCGATGGATAAGAACCAAATGGAGAGATACAGACAGGGAAATGATAGATTGGCGGAGAGATTTGCGGGGTCCCCATCTGTGAACATAATCTAAAAAAATCTGTTTATGCTCTAGCAAGAGAGAGATGGAGGGGTGGATTTCGTGTAAGCCACAGAATAATATCAGTTGCGTGGTTTTAAGGGCAAACAGAGGAGGGAGGGGGGAAGCTGAATTAAAAACACTCTCGTCCTCAGTATTTGTGCCAGCTGTGTGTGTTTGTGTGAGGTTTAGGCCTTCTGTGAATGTGTTTTATATGACTGCGCTTGTTTTGTGTTTGCTCAGTTTGGTTTGATCAGTTTAAGAGATTTTAGGTTCTTTACATGAGGGTTTGGCCCATTTCACGCTGCCCCAGTGGAGCCAGAGCTCAACCTCCCCTCATCTGGAAAAATATGTAGTATTAAATAAACATGAAACATTTCAGAAATAATTCATTTGTAAACAGTACGATGGATTGCCGAAAAGAATTCACTGGCTTCTTTTATTCTTCTTTTAACTGTTTCTCACTGTCGGTGATAAACAGTTCATTAGATTAATGTCAGGGAAACATGATATGATGGGAAAGGACAGCTTAGCTGGCCAATTCTGGTCATATCAACCTTTATTGTATAGAGCATTTTGACATAAGTTCTGCCTGTGGCACATTTTTCATATGGGATGTTGACAGGCGCATTCCAGTGTTGTGCACGTTTTAGCAATACATTCCCGGTGACACTCTTGTATTTTCTTGACACGCAGTAGAGTAGCAAAGTCTGAGACACTCGTAAAATGCTTCTCTTTTTCATTAAAAAATACATTTTTCTGATTTGAACAAATTATACACACAAAGTATGTACAAATGATATTATTATTATTTTTTTTAATTTATAACTGCTTATGTATGATAAACTGACATAAATATGAACACTGTGAAACTTCAAAACCTGAATATCAAAAATAATTTCTTAAAACAGGGTACAAAACTGAACTCTGTGAAACATAAAAAAATAAATAAATAAAATAAAAAACTAACCCGGGTTATCAGGCCAGTGTTATGGGTTTTATGTGTGAAAAGCCCTTTTTGTGACGTAAAGCACTTAAATGACAAGGATCCTAAGCATTCCTGATTCATTTTACATCATAACATTTTTGTTTTAGATTTTTCAGATATTCTGTTCACTTTCAGGATTAAATTTCACTTTCAGATTTTGAATCCCAGATTTTTTATGTGGTCTCAGTCTTTTGGACACCACTGTATATACAGGTGCATCTCAATAAATTAGAATGTCGTGGAAAAGTTCATTTATTTCAGTAATTCAACTCAAATTATGAAACTTGTGTATTAAATAAATTCAATGCACACAGACTGAAGTAGTTTAAGTCTTTGGTTCTTTTAATTGTGACGATTTTGGCTCACATTTAACAAAAACCCACCAATTCACTATCTCTATCTATGAATTTAAAGTCACAAAGAAAATGCACCGTTCTTTTTTTTTTATGTAATATTGCAATATTTTTTTACATTTATATTCAGTCATTTAGCAGATGCTTTTATCCAAAGCGACTTACAAATGATGACAATAGAAGCAATCCAAAAAAAGTAATAAATAATTATATAAAAAGTTATAATTTATAAAAAGTTTTTATAAATTATATCAAAAACATGAACTTCCCACTTGCAACAACATCTCTGATGACGTGTGCCTTCCCTCCAGCAACCTGTCACTCGCATGAGATTTCAGTAATGACAATGATCCAATCAGTTCCTGATGTATAAAATCAAGTCCTGCCCCACAAAATCCACTTCACTCAGATAACACAAACAGCAAAAACAGTTGTCACATTAGCTACATGGTTCATGATTATGTTTTTAATTCAAAATGATGAAATTTGAATAAAAAGTTGAGTAGTTTGTTTCACTGGATATTACTGTTGCTCATGTAACATTTCTATCGTAAAAACAGTTGTCAAATATTAATGTGCATGTAACATTAAGCCACTGAAGGCAACGACGGGGGTAGGCTGAATTAAAAACACTATCGTCCTCAGTATATGTGCCAGCTGTGTGTGTTTGTGTGAGGTTTATGAACATGCTTTTATATGACTGTGCTTGTTTTGTGTTTGCTTAGTCAGGTTTGTTCAGTTTAAGAGACTTTAGGTTTTTTACATGAGGGCTTGGCCCATTTCATTCCATTTATATGCAACATTAATCCACTGAAGGCAAGCCGAGTAAAGAACTCATGTGCAGTTTATTAAAAATGGTAAAGTGATACAAAATAAATAGAACTAAACCCTGACAAAAAAAACTGAGACTTGAACAGAACTTGACCCAACTCACCAACAGCAGGTTACAAAGGAAAAATACATCACATGGCAAACATGAGGGCCTAAATACATGGACATGGGGAATCACATGACAGCAACACCCAATTACTAAATGGAACTTATAAACATGAACTGATAGTAAGGTAACAAGACAGTGAGCCATTCGATGTGAAGCTGCACAGACCGATCAGTATCTGACTTGAAGCAGTGCATGCTGGTTCAAAATTTTGACCAACTTTTGAGACAAAGCCTATATCATGTCACTGTGACGTATGCCATCTTCTTCAGAGCGGCCACAAGCTCTGATGATGACACAGCCGTTTCATGATTGGCCAGATTCACAGATGACAACAGTCACGTGTATGACATCTTCACTTCCGCTAATGCTCACAAATACGTGCTTTTAGAACAGTAAATAATAATTTCAGGTAAAATTAATGTTATATTGTGTCATGTGTATCATAATACAACTGATTAAAAAATATAGAGCCCACTTTATTGTATATGTATTCTTGTATAAACAGCCGCTACACTTAATGAAAACAAGACACATGAACTAAAGGAACCACAGAGGATCACATGACTCAACAGGAAACATGACTGATTAAATTATAAAATAAGAGACATGAAGATATAAACATGACAGACATGGCACTTATCACACTCATTTACCATTCAAACCGCGTCAAGCTGGAATTTATGTTCGGTATCTGTGAGCAGTAAATCCCACCTTCTTTCTCAAACATTTTGACATTGATGAGTGCTGTTAGACTGCTGAAGATTTAAACCTTCTCTAATCCTAGCAATAAACAAAGCAGTATTAAGAATATCAAATATTGTTTGAGACAGTTTGTCCTTTTTTAATTACTGGAGGGATGGGACTCGGCCCCCCCTCAATGTTTATGGCCCGCTGTAATCTAAATAAAGTAATGATGGAAATAATTACTGTCTCTGTCTTTCTTCTCTGTCCTTTCCTGTCTTCCTCAGTTATGCTGCTGGACACCATGGAGTCCACCGCTGAACTAGGCTGGACAACATATCCTGACACAGGGGTAAGATTCCTGCTTTATTTTAAAATCAGCACACATTTCCTGATGATTTTATGAATCAGATGGATCACACTTTAGAATATTCTGATGTGATTGATTGTGTGCATGTGAAGCTTACTAATGACCTCTTCTTTTGTGTTAGTTGTTTTGGTTGGCCTTTGTGTGTGTACTTCCTGTTTTAATCCCGCCTTTCCAAAAGGGCAGGAAATGGAGCATATTAAACCCTCCCTCCCTCGATTCCTTCATCCTCTTATGTGTGTATTTGCTGTCAGCTCGACCGTGATATCTGCTGTCTCTGTGGCCCTGGGCAGCGCAGAGTCTCTGACCTACTGAGAAGAATTAGTTGTCCTTTACTTCCTGCTTCTCTTGCCCGACCTCAGTTCCCCTCTCTCTCTCTCTCTCTCTCTCTCTCTCTCTTTCTGTCTGTTACTTGGTCTGCATACATATCTTTGTTAATCTATCCATCTGTGCTTTTCTGAATTTCTCCCCCTCTCCTTCACTCATCTTCTCATTCTCTCAAGCTGTCCTCCCCTTCTTGTTTTCTTCCCGCTCAGTCCCATTTCTTGCTTTCGCTCCGTTTTAGTTCTCTAAACGAATGTTTTCATTCCTCCAGCAGTCTTTTAATGTTAAGTTTTTGATGTTGTGTTTCTCTCCGTCTCCTCTTAGTCATTCTGTCTGTTTGTATTTATTTTCTTCATCCTCCGTCTCTCTCCGTGTCTCAGCGTGGCAGTTGTTCGCCGACTCTTTGTGAGTCAGTGAGGGTGTGTGTCTGTGATTTCTGTATTTGAGAGATTTGGGGTTTGTCTGGGATTTTCAGCTTAAATCACCTGAAGAAGCGGGAAAGGGCAGGGCATTTCTTTGATCCAATCTGTGTAAATTCACACAAAAAAATAATCTTTTGTTTTTTCACAGAGCTGTGGATTATTATCTCCGGTACCCAAGCACAGACAAAAGCTTTCTTAATATTGTTTTTTTTTTTTTTTCACTGGTATTAAAGTTTTTGTTAAAGTACAGTGAAGTCCAAAAGTCCAATTTGTTTCAAATCTTAAGTTAAAATGGAAATAAACTAAGGATTAAAAACACACACACACACACACACACAAATGATTATAAATATATATATATATAATTTTTTTTTTTTTTTTAATAAAAATGTAATTAAACTAGAAAAATTCAAAAGACTTCTGGACTTCATTGTATATTTTCAAGCGTCTTTGTGAAAATTTTGTGGTTGTGCAGTATTCATGCCTAAGGCTCATTTTTATTCTCATGTTCCACCTCTCAGTGGGATGAGGTGAGCGTGTTAGATGACAAGGGGAGACTCATGCGTACCTTTGAAGTCTGCAATGTCAATCAAAACCCTCGTCTCCAAGACAACTGGTTGGCTACGCCCTTCCTGTACCGGCAGTCAGCTCCACGGATCTTTGTAACACTGCGTTTCTCGGTTCGAGACTGTGCCAGTCTACGCTCACCCTCCCCGACATGCAAGGAGACCCTGACACTGTTCTACAAACAGGCTGACTCTCAGAGAGAGCTGGAGAGAACCTGGGTAGCTGAGGTGAGTGATGAGGGATTAGCTCATTTTTAAGGCCCAAACCAGAGACTTTAATGAGATTAAAGAAGGATTTGTACTAAGCACAGTGGTACATGGGTCAATGATATGATATTTATTAATATATATATAAATATATATATATATATATATATATATATATATATATATATATATATAAAAATCCAATTCACACATACAATGACTTGAATATGCGTCTTCTATGTTTTGTTTTTTTTCCATTTCTGAATTAAAAATAAATGTTAAAATATGAATATTTAAAAAGTCATGTGGTGTGACCAAAAAGCCACCTAGTCCAACCTGCACCAAAAAAAACAAAAAAAAAAACAACAGAAAGTGTCATATTCAATAAACTTAAATGATCAAATAATTTGACCTTTTTATGAAAATACAAATTTTATTCAAGTTGTAAAATGTCATGTTGTGCAACTCCCCTAAATGTAATGATTTTAATGAGTTACACTACCATTTAAAAGTTTGGGATCTGTGTTTTTTAAAAAATATTTTCAAAGAAATCTTATTTATTCTCACTAAGGCTGCATTTATTTTGATCAAAAATACAGCAAAAACAGTAATATTGTGAAATATTACTACAATTTAAAATTAATATTTTCAGTATACTTTAAAGTGTAATTTATTCCTCTGATGGGAAAGCTGAATTTTCAGCAGCCATTACACCAGTTTTCAGTGTCAAATGATCTTTCAAAAATCATTCATCAGATTTTTTGGAGGTTTTTTCAGAATTTTTTGATGAATAGAAAGCTAAAAAAAAAAAAAATGCATTTATTTATTAACAATGTAAAGTCTTTACTGTCACTATTATTCAGTTTAACAGATCCTAATATATTCCATTTCTTTAAAAAAAAAAAGTGCACTGACCCCAACCTTTAAAATGGTATTGTAATATATATTTTAAATTATAACTTTTGTGAAAATTATCATCATGATGTGTACACTCATGGAACATGTGGTATAGCTTTTTACTTTATGGCTGCACTTTATTACATTTAAATGTTTCTTGAAAATGGTATATAAAATTCGAAACCAACACTAATAGAAAGTAAGGCTCAGAAAATAAATATTAATGTATAATATGACCTGAGATGATGGAAGGACTTGTGATTATGCTTGTGATTAATATAATCTCCAAAATCATAGATCCGTAACCAAGTTATAATGACTGCTATGCCCCACAAATGTAACCATATGGCTAGGAGACATCTTGAGGTCATGTCTGTAACCTTCAGTGCACACAACTTAAGTCTTACTTTCCAATTATCCCATTTCTGCAGGACAGTATTAGCATCATAAAACTAACATGAGTGTGTTAGCCTGTTATCAAATGCTGGGTTGTTGGATACCTTGTCCTACACCCACACACAGATATCATATGAAGGATTTTGGCAGCATTCAGTCCTGTAGCATTCTGTTTTGTTTGACTGACTGAGACATACTTGGAAGATTTGTTATGATGCAGCCTGAGGATCCATGGGATTCGTTTTTTAAAGAAAGTAAGACCCTCGTGCTCTTTGAGTGACTGTATATTGTATGAACTACAGTTCCCCAGATGCATCACTCAGAACAAAAGATGAAACCTACATGATACCTCTGACATATGCCTGCAGGCTTTCGATAAAAAATATATTAATGTAAAATATTAAAGCAAGAAGTGTATCTTTCATTACTTAAATCAAATCAAATACTAATTTCATTATAATTATTATTACATTGTTCAGTTAACAATGTGTATCAACACCACTGAATATATATCTTTAAACTTTTCTGGGCAGGATGGCCTCAAGGGATGTATAAATTCTACAATTCTTCCTGGTTGTGTATGTTAAAGGAAAACACAGTGTGGTTTTACGACACTGTTATGTGGAGTTTCAGCGGATTGTGTGGCTTATTACTCCTCAGAGGAGAAGATAATGCTAAAAACAAGAAATAAAAGCTGTTGTTATCTCTCGGGAAATGTGATATGGTCCAACGTCATGTAAATCAAACACTTTTCTTCTAGTTTTGCAGGTCTCACAATATCTCTGTTATGTAAAGCTCTTGTCATGTCTTCTTTTTTGCCTTCTTGTAGTTAATCTTTTAAACGCAATGCTGCCACACTAAAAATAGCTCCTGGAAAGAATAGTTCATCCCAAAACTGAAGTTCTGTCATTATTTAATCACTCTCATGTTGCTCCAAACCCATATGCTGCTATTTATTCAGTGAAAGACCAACTTCCAGGGACACATCTGATGGCATTTTGCTTGGAGATTTCACTTGAATGGATAGCAGGCCACTGCAGCTGTGGAAAAGGGCTAAATTGTAGCTTGTGTCCAAGAGAACATTGCACTGTTGGCTTTCACCACTGTTAACTGCTGCAGTAAACACTCAAAAATGATTAAAAAAAAATAATTACAGTGCCAAGTCACAACTCATTGTACAAATCTGTTGTATGATTTAAGAAGACTTGGAATATACTTTTATATTTTATATAATATATACACTTCCCTTCGAAAGTTTAGGGTCAGAAATTTATTTAATGTTTTTGAGTGTCATCAAAGCTGCATTTATTTGATCAAAAATACAGTAATATTGTGAATTGTTGTTAAAATAAAAAATAACTGTTATCTATTTAATTATATATTTAAAATGTAATTTATTCATGTGATGGCAAAGAAAAATTATCAGCAGACACTGTAAATGCTTACTAAAAATAATCAATAAATAAATAAATAAAAAAAATCCTGTTGTTTTTATGCTGCTACTAAAATCATGGTAACACTCAGTACTAAAATAACTGAATAAACATTAATTAAACCACACAGGTTGTCACAAATATACATAACTGATAACAAAAACCATTAAGAAACACAATTATGCAAATGAAATCAAATGTAAAGTTTCACCTAGGGAACCCTGGGATTGTCAGTTTACAGTTTTTCGCCTTAATAAGATGACAGTACTGACAGTACCGCAAACTTATCGTAAACAGTACTATTTTACTGTAAGCTTACATGAAATGTAAGATTTGATTTATTACATTTTTTCGTATACAGTAAGGAAATTTAACAGGTTTTTAAACAGGTTTTTACTGTAGGATTTTTATAGTCTTTTGCAGTTAAAATTACAATAATTTTTTTACAGGGCTGAATTAATTCTCAAGAAACATTTCTTCTTATTATTATCAGTGGGTTATTAGGTTATTTAGCTGCTATTACTTTAAGAGCTGCCAGTGCTGAACATGACACAGATCTGACATGCATGAAATCATAGCATATGGGTTTGAAATAACATACGGGGGAATAATTACAGAATTCAAAATTTTGCATGATCTATCCTTTTGAACATGACAGACATATATTCAGTAGTAGTAGTACTTCTCTCTGAGAATCTCTCTCTCTCTCTCTCTCTCTCTCTCTCTCTCTCTCTCTCTCTCTCTCTCTCTCTCTCTCTCTCTCTGCTCTAGCCTTCCAGTGGAGAGACGAGAGAAGGCTGGGTGAAGATCGACACCATTGCAGCAGACAAGAGTTTCAGTCGAGTGGAGCCAAGTCTACCTCACCAGTACAAATCTGAGAACGCCCGACGAATCAACATCAAAACCCGCAGCTTTGCTCCTCTCACACGAAAAGGGTACGATGACCTTTTACCTTTTCCCTCTCTCCCCAAAACCTTTTGATGAATGATGGTCACTGTGTGCAGATGAAATGAGGATGTGGTCACTCAGGATCAGGCAATTCAGCTGAGTAAATATCAGCCACAGTGTTAATATTTACCTTGATATGGTTTGAATATGAAAACAAACAACAGTTATTAGTCTGTCTGGTCTCAACGGATGTTTTGATGGCTGCTAAGCTTGTCGCCTGTCTCTTTTCATCAGTATTTTTTTTTTTTGTTGTCTTTTTCAGGTTTGTTTTAGCTATAGTAGACAGCGGAGCATGTGTGTCACTCATGGGTGTTTCCATATTTTATCGTCGCTGTCCAGCAACCAGTCGTTTCCTGGCTTTCTACCCAGCCACGCCCTCAGGGGCGGAGCCAACGTCTCTAGTTCCAGTGTCTGGAACTTGTGTACCCCACAGCCAATCACAGGGTGGGACAGCACCAAGAATGCACTGTAACACAGAAGGCGAATGGCTGGTGCCTGTTGGAGGATGCATGTGTGATGCAGGATATGAGCCCAATCATAATGGCTCGGCCTGTTTAGGTGAGTCAGTAAAACATGCAGTCTAATGGTGGGAATTTTGATTCATCTCAGTGACTCAAATTCTTTGAATCCAATCACGAAAAGATTTGTTCAGATTTGTTCACTGATTAATTCAGTGACAGTATATGAGCATAATCTTAATAGCTTGGACTGTTTAGATGAGTTAACAGAACATGTTGTAATATGATGAGGATTTTGGTAAATCCCAGTGACGGAAATTTTTTTTTTTTTTATTAAAAATATTTGTTCAGATTTATTAACTGATTCATTCAGTGGCATAATATGAGCCCAATAATAAAAGTCTTTGCCTGTTTAGGTAAATCAGCAAAACATAGTTTAATTGTGGGAATTTTGATTTATCGTAGTGACTCAAATCTTTTGATTCCTTTTGCCAAAAAGATTTGTTCACTGATTCAGTCAGAACAGGATATGAGCCCATTCATAATGGCTTAGCATGTTTAGGTGAGTCAACAAACTTGTAGTCTAATGGTGTGAATTTTTTATTCATCTCAGTGAGTCAAATCTTTGAAACCATTCACCAAATAGATTTGTTCAGATTTATTCACTCTTTCATTCAGTGATTTACTTTGCAGGTTACATCGTAACATCAGTAGGTGGTGACAAATCTTTTTCTTTAGTTTTTTTTTATGAGCGAGTCATTGAATCATTACTAACTTAAAAAAAAAAAAAAAAACAGTCACAACCAAAGCAAAGTCTTTATTAATATTTTCCTACAAAACGAGTTTTTAAGCATTATAAGTGTTTACCCAACGCATGACAACAAACATTATTTTTAAATTTAACCATAAATTCTATAATAAAATTATTTTACAAATGGTTTTCATGCCCTTATATTAATCTCTACATGATTTGTACTTTAAATAATTTATTACTTCTATCACATCACATAGCACTATTTAGATGAATTGATAAATCCTGAAAGGTCACAAATAATAGGGACTATACATAGCACCTAAAATTCATACATTCACTTAGTTTAGCTTAATGTTGAAAAAATATTTGTCAACAACCTGTACAGTCAGTGTGCTTATTTGTAGTGATTTTATTTCAGTGCACTTTATTTAGATTTGATATAAGGCTATGTCAATATTGGTGGGGCCCATCTACATGATCTTGCCTGGGGCCGCACAAACCCCTGGGCTGGTCCTGAGCTCATCACATTTACACTGAGGATGAGCCAATGTTTGACAAATACTTCTAACCAGCAACCCCCTTTCACTCACCTTATCATTTCATTGTGCATGCGTCATTGTTGTGTCAGTTATCTTTGAATCAGAACTTTGCGGGCTTCCTGTCATGCTAATTATCAACGTGAATTTGATGGACAGAAAATGACACACGGTGTATTCAGACAAGCAGGAAAGCGCCCATAAACACAGATCTAATTAAAGACACAAAAGACGTTCTGCATTGCATGCACTGTGTTTTGTGATTGCAAGTTACAAATTTGTCTCCACGAGTTAGCTAAGACAGTGCCCATTTAGAAAAATATTAGTTAAATAATATTTCTTAAAGAGTAAGCTAAAAAAAAACTGTTATTTGTTAGGATTATGTTAGGGACGTAAAAATTCATATTAGACTAAATAATAATTGATCAAAAGTGACAGTAAAGACTTTTATATTGATACAAAAAAAAAAAATTTAAAGCTGCAGACCATTACTTTTTTTGGTTAAAAATGATCCGAAATCAATTTTTGAGCAACATGACCAGCCTGTGTTCAAAAATCTTCTTACCTTAGCCCGATTCACAATGGTAAGCTAAGGTAAGAAGCTGGTTATAATAAAGTTTTCTAATTTGAGTGGTATGGGTTTTTGTGAGAAATTCGAGCATGCCGCCACGTCATTACGTCTATAAACATAAAGAAGGATTCCCGGCTGGTAGGCTATATCGCATGTGAGGATGCTGCAGGTGGCGGATCGTTTATAGCCTTTTCTCACAGCAGCTGGAATAATTAACATCATTTTGATGGCGGATTGTAATCCTGAAAGGATTATGTGTTTATGCAACGCATGTGACTGATATTAGATTATATTCCAGTTTTAAATGTGCATCTGATTACAGATAGCCTACATGGAATTACACAAGTTTTGTATTTTAAAGAGAACCAGTTCTAAGAAAGAATAATTTGCTTTTTGGGTTAAAAGAATTTCTTTATATGAAATTCAAATAGTATGACAATTAGAGATTAGACTGTACAGAAATTGAAATCATTTAACGCTAATACACACTACATACACGTCGTCATGCAGTGCTGATGTTGTTAACATTAACAATTTGAGAACAAAGCATAACAGTAATAATAATTTGCACAGTTTGATGTGATATGAGCTAATGGATCGTTAGATTTAATCACCATTGGTAGCTGATTATTGTACTTTTTTCCTCAGTTGGTCAGAACAAATTGGCAGACTTGTTACTTACTTATTCAGATGACAATATCCGGTGAAAATTCTTATTTGGGTCAAACTTCCAAGACGTAGGCTAGAATCTGTTATTGCTAAGTACAGTGCATATCCACCCCAATGCAGTGACTGACAGCCACACATCAAAACATTAGATTCATCCGCGCTGGAGCTGTGCCGGTGCACAGCACACACAAAGAAAATAACTCCACAAATAACTGCAATTGAAGGTTTCAAACAGAGATGGTGACAAAGAGGCAAAACTTGCAGACTGCAGCTTTAAATAAATGCTTTTTCTAAATTCTTTTAAACTTTTTTTCATCAAGGAATTGTGGAAAAAAAGTTATTTTAAATTTTAATCATATTTCACAATTGTACTATTTTTACTGCATTTTTTATTAAATAAATGCACAATTCATGAGCATTAGCGATTTCTAAAATGTTACATTTACGCATTTAGTAGACGCTTTTATCCAAAGCAACTTCTATTGCATTCAAGTTACAGTTTTTTTTTTTTTTGTTTGTTTGTTTTTTTACATTTTATCAGCTCTTGCTTTCCCTGGGAATCGAACCCATGATCTCGGCGTTGCTAGCACCATGCTCTACTATCTACTATGATCATATTACTGTAACTATCTTTGAAATATATTAAAATGAATGTCTCAAGGGAGTTAGTCTGTATTTATAATTAGCTTTAAAAATAAACAATAAATGCATTTGTGGTCGGGTTGTGTTTCGGTTGTAACTACATTGTGGCAGCCAGTACCTGTGTGTATGTCTGTATTTTTCTTGTTACTTTGTCAACATTATATGCATATCTGTGGGTATTTTGTTGGCACGTCTTTTCAGTATTTTCTTTCTTTTTTTTTTCTTTTTTTTTTTGTATTGTCTGTTGGCTGACAGAGGAGAAAAAAAGAGTGAGAATTTGAGGAATGTTAAAGACGAACTCGTATTTTTCATCAAGTAAATTTTTTCTGTCTATCCAATGGAGGAAATGAGGTCAGAGAGGAAGAGAGATAGAGATGCAACAGAAGTGGAGGGAGAGCTGAAAAGGGTTAAATTCTGGGGGCGATACGAGTAAATCAGACAAGAAGTTTTGGGATATCTTGAAGATGAAAGTAGAGTGGTGGGGAGACAGAGAGAGAGTGGGATAAGAGAGGGATGTGACACATTTAGGTCACGGTGATGTAATGGCCATTCAGCTGAACAAGTGACAGAAACCACAGGGAAGAGGAGGGGGAAGGACATAGTAGTGGACATGAGTTAAAGACTGGAGCACTGAGAGAGCAGAAATCATATAGAACATGCTAGATGGACAGATGGAGTCGTATGTGGAAGAATTTTTATTTTGAACGCAACAGTATTTTAATATGTTATGTGACGTATATTCTTGAGTGCAGGTGCTCCATATTTCATTTACATTTAAATTTGATGTCACATTTTAGCAGCAAAATGAAGTGAACTTCTCTCACATTTTTCTGCCTTGTAATGCTATCAGAGCTTGGTAACTGAAGTGACAAGAATGTGAATTTATGACCAGTGAGAGACAACAGTGACAACTACACTGCAAAAAATAAAAATAATTAGTGCTGTCAAATGATTAATCGCGATTAATCGCATCCAAATAAAAGTTTGTGTGTACAGAATATATGGGTGTGTACTGTGTATATTTATTATGTATATATAAATAGACACACATATGCATGTATATATTTAAGAAAAATGTTATATTTATATATAAAATATTTATATATAATATAAATTATATAAACATGTAAATATTTTAAAAATATATGTGATTGCATTTTTATATGCATAATATATAAACGTTTCCAACGCATCTATCATGTAAACACAAACTTTTACTTTGGATGCGATTATTTGCGATTAATCATTTGACAGCACTAATATATATATATATATATATATATATATATATATAACTTTTGAATAAAAACGGATTGGAATTAGAATTTACATAATATATTAAGATTTCTTTTTCTTCTTAAAAATAAACCTTACACCATTTTATTAACTTATTTTAAATATTTATTTTTACCTATGATATCTTTACTAAAGCTGTTAAAAAATTAATTATTGTTAATAATTGAATAATTCAATATTAAAAATATTTTTGCCTAAATAAATAAAAAATAGAATACTAAAATCTAAAATATGCTAAATACTACAAGTGAATTTGGGCATCACATTATAATGTGCAGTGTGAAACTTATAGTAATTTTGAGACCTGCTAAATATTTAATTTAATAGAGTTATTAAACAGTACTTTTCAAGATTGAGTGTTGCATGACGGCAAATGAAATCTAAATGTAAAGACGATTAAATGAGCATTCAATGAGCATCTACCAATGCAGATAAATTGAAAGAAATATTGTATAAATATATTTTGGACATATGTGTAGAAATTAGACAACAGATTTGAGTCTGAGTGAGTTGTTCGCTAAAGAGCTAGTCTCAAAGCCCCCAAAGACATGAATGTTCTTTTGCTTTGACCTCAGTTGTCCTTCAAGTTTCTATAATCGTTAAAGCATGACCGAACAGATGAAACAATTACACCTGCTCATCCACACATGAAAACTTTTTTTGCACAGTGGACAGCTTAGCATCTATCTTTTCATCTGCTTGTGCCTAATATCAAATGTCATTCCTCCAGATTCTGGGCATAAATAACCTTTTTTGTCAGATTAGTGTTTTTGTAGGCAGAATGACTCATTTCCACTTCTGACTTAATAATAAACTAAATCACAGCCTTGAATGGAGAGGTGAAGATAATTTGATGTAAGATTTATATCTTCCATGTTGCTAAGGCCATTCAAATAGCATAAAAGCAACTCTAGATTGCTGTCATTCAGTCACTGGGGTATTCAGTGACATTTTAACTTGCATCAGAGCAGTTTTACATGATTTTCTTAAAGGAATGAAACCATAATGTAACTGGTAACCATGAGGTTGTTTATAATTTGCAG